>VWZI01020810.1:662762-678224 GCA_013396835.1 Psilopogon haemacephalus | reverse complement strand
ATGATCAGAGTAAACTTGCCCCCACAGGAGAGGCCTCTCTGGTAAGTTGTAGAGAGAACATTAAATGTGCAGAACTGTAGTCTCCTTTGTGCCCAGAGGCTGTCACTGCTGGAATTGCACTTGAAGTTTTGCCATGGTTTGGAGGTCCTTTGGGAAGATGCTATGAGATCTCTCTTTCTGTGTGATGATATTTATTGATGAAGCTGGTTGACTTGAATTGTCTGGAATTGTCATGCAATTGCCTTCAAAGTGTCCTGCATTTGTTATTAGTGTTTAATTATTGCTTCTTTCCCAGGCCCTTGGGGCATGCTCTGCTTGGGTATTCCTGTGGTGTCTGCTGTGACCTTATCTACCGTGGCTCACAATAGCAAAGACACCCCAAAGGGCAGCCTTTCTTTTCTTTTCTTTTCTTTTTTTGGTCTTAATTGTTCTAGAAGTGGCCAAGCCCACACAGCTGGCAGCTGTTTCTGCAGCCTGCCCCGAAGAGCTCACCTAGAAAAAAATGGTCCAGAAGCTGTCAAAATGGTTCATTTAGTGAGGAGATGAACTACTGGTGGGAAAACCTTGCCACTAAATGGTCGCCTGTAAAATCCTAACAGCAGACTTTGGCCAAGGGGGACACATCCTAGAGTCAGGATCAGGCATATTTTGAGACAGGACATTAATGCCAACGGGAGGGTAGGGATGATGCATTTTATAGCCTTTCCTGGGGGGGTGGTGGTTTAAAAAAATAAAGGTGGGGGATAAAAAAAATGATTCTCCAGCCTAGATGCAGGTTGCCATTAAGAAAAGAGAGAGGATTTTTCTTCTCCTGTGTATTGATGCAGGATGTCTGCTCCCCGTTGCAGCGAGAGCAGAGCAGAATTTGTGGGCAGCAGCTGTGACATCCTGACGGAGGTGCAGCTGGCACTGCTACCCAGCATCACATCACAGCCTTGGCTAGACAGGTGTGCACCAAGGGAAAGTCACAGCTCTGAGCACTGTGCCCTCTCTCCCTGCCAAAGAGATGGGGGTTGGGAGCTCTGCCTCCCTGGCCACCATTCATCATCTCTGCTTCCCCCACCCTCGCCTCACTAATGCTATCAATAATGTCCTCCTTCTTCCACATATTTCACTTTTTCATTTCTTCTGCTACAGCCCAGGTATTTTATCAGCACTTGCTGCCTCTTCACCTCCCTCTACGCCCCAGCTTCCTGCTCTGGCTCAAGCACACCACAAAACCAGCAGCTCCCCACCACACTCCTAGATGCAGCCTCGGTGGGGACTGCAGAGGGGCAAGATGCCACCAAAGAGTGGGGAGCCTTCTCCTCCTCCAGCCATGCCACGCTGGGCTCTATCTACAGCAGCAAACGTGAAGGACAGAAGTCTCCCCTGAAAAAGAAGGGCAGAGTATTGCTGTTAATGGAAGGTGCTCCTCTCTCCATCAGCTGGAAAGAGAGCCTTGGTGACTCTTCTTGGAGTTGCAGGTGGGGAAAGCATTGAGTCTTTTTGTATAAAATTGTCCCTCCAGCACCCTTATGATGCTTTGGGCTGCCACTGGCCTTTTTTCTGCTAGCTGCCTAGCAAACCAACAGCTCTGCAATGTCTTTGTCTCCCTTCATCTTCCCAGCAGCTCAGCTGTATCTGCCCTGCTGGTGGCTGGCATCACTGGGGTCAGGCTCAGCCTGCCAGGCATCTGCCATAGGCACAGTCTGTAGCTGGAGTGCACAGAGGCAGACAGGGCACAGCTGCCTTCAGAGGAGCTGTGCTGATTTATGTGAGCATCTGTCCCTGCAGAAGTGTGTGGTTATGGCAGAAATCATGGGCTATTCCAGCAGGCTCCCTTTCCTGGGCTCCCCAGATGTTGGTGGAAAGAACCCAGCTCTCTTTAATCTGCCTTGGTGAAAATGCCATTTTGTGCCTGGGTGAGACTGGTTTGTGTGCTGTTGGGAAGTGTGCACAAAGAGCAGAAATGGTGTGGGAGAAGGGAAGGCATCAGCTTGCTTTAAGCCTCCAGGAAGGCTGTGGAGGGGCTGTTTAGAAGGGCTTGTGGCCCTCAGCTTGTATCAGTGGTTTGAAGCTGCAGCAAGGCAGGTTTAGTTTGGGCAGTAGGAGGAAGTTCTTCAGTGTGGGGGTAATGGAATAGCTGGGACAGGTCACCCAGAGAAGTGTGGAGGGCCCCATCCCTGGAGACATTCAAGGTCAAACTTGATGGGGTCCTGAACAGCCTGATGCAGTTGGAGGTGTCTCTGCTCACTGCAGGGGGGTTGGACTAGACGACCTTGGAGGCTGCCTTCCAACCTGGTGCATTCTCTGATCTATGAAAGGCTTTCAGAGTGACTCCACCTTAATGCCCAAGCTGTAATGGGAAGCTTAACTAACCAAACCTTCCCTTGCTTTGCCTGCAGAGCTCCTTGGGAGAGCACTGGAGCCAGGTTGAGGCTGCTTGTGTTAGCCAGCCCAGGCTGTGTGTGTGTGGAGCTAGGCAAAAGCTGCTCAGACAGAGGAAATGGTCTGTTTAACACGGGGGCTTCCTCTGTGGCCATGGGGACAATGGCTAAATGCTGTCACCATCAATGCCTCTGAGTGGGAGCTGCTCCCTAGCCAAAGCTGATTGGCATTGTCAAAGCTGATTGGCGCTGGAAGAGGTTGCCCAGGGAGGTTGTGGCTGCATCCTCCCTGGATGTGTTCAAGGCCAAGCTGGATGAGGTCTTGAGTGACCTGATCTAGTGGGAGGCACAGGGGGGTTGGAACTGGATGATCTTTAAGGTCTCTTCCAACCTAAACCATTCTATGATTCTATGACTTCTCCTCTGGGAGCTGCAAACTCTCCTTTTTGGAACCCTCCTCCTGGCACTTGACTGCCTTTGCTCCTGCTCTGCTTTCAGAACATAACATCTGCTGTACCTGGTGAGACCCTGGGCCCACCAAAGCTCACCCTGCAGCGTACCCACACAGCCCCTGGCCACTTCCAGGCACCTTCCCTGGCTGGGGTCCAGAGGGTGCTGGGAGGCAGCTGCAGCTGCCTTCGCTGCCCAGAGCACACATTTGCTTTATTGTCTTAGCTCCCATGGTGTGGCAACAAACGCTCTCACTGACAGCACAAATCAGCTCACTGCTGTTAAAATCCAGCAGACGCACAGAGGATCATCAGCTTCTGGGTGGATGCACTCCAAGCTGTCACCAGGCCCCTCGGAGGCTCTGCTCCGTTTCTCATGCATTAAAGAAAAAAACAACTAAGGCAAGGAGTGTCCAGGGAACAGCTGACTGAGGCCTGTCTGAGGGATTAGATCATACAGCCCTGGTTGAGATGCTGAAGGGCTTAGCACAGACTGGAACAGGCTGCCCAGGAGAGTGGTCAAATCTTCATCCCTCTGTGTGTTGTAGAGATGTGTATGGTCCTCAGGGCTGTGTGGTAGTGGCCCTGGCAGAGGTAGGCAGTGGTTGGGCTTACTGATGTCAGAGCTCCTTTCCAACCGTGGTGGTTCTGTGAGGTGCAGTAAGAGCAGCTCCTGATGTAGGCCAGGTGGTGGCTGGTAGGTATAGAAGGTGAAACAGATGTAAGCACAGCCATGTGTACCAGTATTTAAAGGCAGCACTTGCATGCTGAGGTCACCTCGAAAATGACTGTCCAGCTGTTGGAGAACAGTTCCCTTGTCAAGTCTAAGCTGTACTTTCACTGAGAACAATTAGATTGGATGTTAGGAGCCCTGGAACAGGTTGTCCAGGGAGGTGGTTGAGGCCCTGTTCCTGGAGATATTCAAGGTGAGGCTTGGCAGGGCTCTGGGCAACCTGGTCTAGTGGAGGATGTCCCTGCTGAGTGCATTTGGGTTGGCCTGGATGAGCTTTGGAGGTTCCTCCCAGCCCAGCCCATTCTGTGACCCCATGATCATCTCCCAAAATGTTAAGAACATTCACTGCTGTGAGAGTCTCTTTAAGGCACAGCAAAGGTAGCACAGACACAATTTTAGCTGGTTTGCATCATGAAGTGCTGTTCTAGGGAAGGTTCCCAAGGTAGCACGGCAGGTGGGTATCTGTTCTCAACTCCCTGTGTCTTCAAAGCCTACGTTTCAACCTAGTGTCCTCCATGGGGCACTGACCCCAGGAGTTTCTTCTTCCCCTCTCCTCCTGTCTGTTTGCATGGCAGTGTCTGAGGCAGAGAAAGTTCAAGATTTTTTTTTTTTTTTTTGGGGGGGTGTAAATACTCTGAAACTTTCTGCAAAGCCTGATGGAGACTCTGGTACCAGCAGCTGTCCACTTCTCCTATCCACAGACTTGTGGTCCGAAGGAGGCAACCTGGCTGCGTGCCACAGGGGAGAGATGCAGCAGTGACTGTCTCAGAGCCTGTGAGGAGGTGGCCAGGCCCTGCTGTGCTCAGTCTGCTGCCTGGAGGAGTGGGAACAGAAAAGGTGAGTGGGAGGAGTGTGTCTGACAGCTGAGCCACAGCTGCCCCCAAATACAAGCTGTGGCACAAGGCCCAGGTAGGTGCCCAGGGATGACTCACAGTGATGATTCACAGTGAGGGTGGCAAAACACTGGCATAGGTTGCTCAGGAAGGTTGTGGCTGCTCCCTCCCTGGAGGTGTTCAAGGCCAGGCTGGATGAGGTCTTGAGCGACCTGATCTAGTGGGAGGTGTCCCTGCCTGTGGTGGGGGGTTGGAACTGGATGAGCTTTGAGGTCTCTTCCAACCTAGACCATTCTATGATTCTGTGATTCTATGACTCAGAGGAGTTTATGCTCCTAACTCTCCTGGGACATCTCCCACTGCCCTGGGCACCAACCAAGCATCCAGCTCGCCTCATACCTGTCTCTGCCCCCCAGGGCAGATGTGATGGGACTGCCAAAACAGCTCACCCAGAGGTGGCTCTGCCCTTCCTGGTCATGGTTCTGGGCTCCAAGCAAGAGCAGAGAGCTTCACAATGAAAATCACCAACAGCATTTCTGCCTGGTTGCCATCCAAACACACACACAGCAAAGCAAATCAGCACACTGAAAGAGAACAGCAAAAAAAGGGATTTCTGAGCATCTCCTCCTCCCTTCCCTGCCATGCACTGGCAGCTCCATGCTGTGGGGTTTGCTTTGGTTGAATCCCAGCTGCAGCAAACTGTGCAGTTCTCTTTCTCATCCCTGGAGAGGTTTATCTGCCCACACCCCCTGAGGCCAAGCTGCTGGCTCCCCATGCTTCACTGCAGCTTCTCCCCTGGACTTGCAGGTTCCCCATGGGTAACTTCTCCCTTTGTGCCCCCTCACCAGGTAGAAGTGGGGCAGGTGGCCCCAGTGTGCCAGCCCTTGTGCTGCCTCTATCAGCACAGGTCCACTTGCTCTGCTCCCTCCTTGAGCAGCCTCCAAAGGAAACAGAGGACACACAAACCAAAAGTGCAGCCTGGCAGAGTGAGCGGAAGGCAATACAAAGAATTAAAGCCAAGAAGGTGCTGGAGATAAAAATGAGATTATTTGTAAAAAGCAAAATCCAAAACACATAAAAAAAAAAAAAAAAAAAAAAAAAAAAAAAAAAAAAAAAAAAAAAAAAAAAAAAAAAAAAAAAAGTCAGGAGAAATTGGTGGGAAAGGGTAAAGAAAATCCACAAAATGGAACAGAAAGATGAGTTCAGAAGCTGTGGTGTCCCAGCTGCCGTGGGAGCAGGTAGGCAGGCAGGCTGTGCTGAGCAGGAGTCCCAGGTGGGGTGTGCTGGCAGCAGAACTGTCACACAGCTCCCCTGAGTGAAATGCTTCTCTGCTGTTTGCATTAAAAATTAATAACAGCAAACTATTAAATAAAGCTGGGGGAGAGCTGCTGGGGCTGAATACACAGGGGACAACTTCCCCCTGATGTATGTCCAACCCCAGCAGTGCAGGGGAGCCCTGTGCTGCTGAATCACCCTGACAGGAGGTGTCTGTGGAGAGCAGAGGTTGTCCCAGCACAGCAAGCTGAGCCAAGCAGCACTGCAGCCTGCTCTGCCCTTTCTTCCCCAGGCTGGGATGGTGTCCTGCAGGAAGAGTAGTCTGAATTGCTAATGTGGAGGAGCAGAGGTTGGAGATCTTGTGCTGGAGCGCAGGTTGCTTGTGTGTGGAGATGCAGATGGGGGTGTGCAAAGGTGCAGGTATCTGCATGTTGGAACCCAATGGTGGCTGTGAGCCAGCACAGGGACCCAGCAGATTGGGTGTGAAGCCTGAGCACTCCTGTACAGATGGTGGATCCTGGTTCCCCAGGCTCACAATGAGATGGCAGCCACATAAAAGACTTCACCTGCATGCATTTACGGAGTTTCCATTGGTTTCCAACACACTGCCCTGGGTGCTCTGCCTGCCTGATTCTCAGCTGGGAGCCAGGTAAGCCCTTGGGGTCACATTCCAGGAGCTGACGATTGACCACATTGGATCCATCAAGTGTTTTGTTTGGGTGAAGAAGCCTCCCCTGATGGTGTCCTGGCACCTCATTGTGCTGAGCCTCATCAGCAGTGGGGCTGAGGCACAGATGTGCTGTCCTGTGCTACAGGGGAGGCTGCCATGGCACCAGAGATGCTCATTGTGGAGCAGGCACAGCTGCTCCTGGGGCATGCTTCAGTTACAGCTTGAAGTCCCAGCAGCCGTGGGCAGACAAGACTTTTGAGGCCATCAGGGAGTGACAGGACTAGGGGGAATGGAGGTGGGGAGATTGAGGCTGGAGGTGAGGAGGAAGTTGTTGAGCATGAGAGTGGGGAGAGGCTGGAATGGGTTGCCCCTGCAGGGAGGTGTTTGGGGCCAGATCCCTGGAGGTGTTTTTGGCCAGGCTGGCAGAGGCTGTGGGCAGCCTGCTCTAGGGTAGGGTGTCCCTGGGCATGGCAGGGGGGTTGGGACTGCCTGATCCTTGTGGTGCCTTCCAACCCTGACTGATTCTAGGATTCTATGAAACATTTGGGTGGGAATAGGTGCCCAGCCTGTGGCCCAGCAGGGAGGTAGGCTCAGTGCTGAGGATTAGGAAGACCACACAGCAGTGCATCTCCAGAGGCAAGCCTGGCATCTCTTCCTTGGGAGCTTGTGGTAGGACCAAGAGCCACAGAGCAAAACCACCAGCAGCAGCAGCAGCCACTTTAGGCAACAGCATCTCACAAGCCAGTGGCATTGTGGCTGCTGGGAGATACCTGACTGCTGAACTCTGGCAGAGCACAGAGCGAATGTAGACACTAAGAAATAGTGAGGAATTTCTGCCAAAGGTGGCTGCTAACTGTAGAGGAGCTGCTAGGCTTGTTAGGAGGAGAGCAGCAATGCAGGAGCTGCTCCTCTGCTCAGCAATGCAGCAGCTGCTCCTCTGCTGGCCACACAGATTGCACAAACTCTCTTATTTTCCTGTGGCTCTCTTTATCCAGACAACAAAATGCAGTAGCTGACCCAAAATGTTTTCTTTTTCCCCGTGATTGTATTGCCAAAAATATTTTCTTTCAGTACTTGTCCCTGCTTTGTTTCTGGTTACCTCCTGAGCTTCCTAATGTTTCCTGAAGTATGTTCAAAATAATATTTAGCATAGAGATAAACACTAAATATTTCATGGCATAATTAAATCTTATTAATGCAATTGTCTCTATAGCTCGTATTAAAAATTTAGAAGGATCCCTTCCCTTTCCATTAGAATTTCTCATGCATTTCCACAACTGGTCTGAGCTGTGGGAAGCATCAGGAATTTTATCATGGCTTGGTGCTGATTCCAAGTATTTTTTAGCCCAGGCAGTGACAATTTGTCATTGGATTTGGTAATTAAGGCACTGAAGCTAAATACTTTCTTTTGTAATTGTGGTTCTAGGCTTTGGCTGTTGAGTTTTGCATTCTCTCTGTTGCTTTTTTTCATATGATCATAGAATGGTGGAAGGGACTCTGAAAGATCATCTGGTTCAGCCCCCATTGCTTTTCTTGGGCAGATTGGATCCTCAATTTCTTCTGTTTGTTTGTAAGGCATGCACAGAACTGTACTGAATTTTCACTTTAGAATCCTAGAATCAGTCAAGGTTGGAAGGCACCACAAGGATCAGCCAGTCCCAACCCCCCTGCCATGCCCAGGGACACCCTACCCTAGAGCAGGCTGCCCACAGCCTCTGCCAGCCTGGCCAAAAACACCTCCAGGGATCTGGCCCCAAACACCTCCCTGCAGGGGCAACCCATTCCAGCCTCTCACCACTCTCATGCTCAACAACTTCCTCCTCACCTCCAGCCTCAATCTCCCCACCTCCAGCTTTGCTCCATTCCCCCTAGTCCTGTCACTACCTGAAAACAGGACTTAAAAACAGAGCTCTCTACGCAGCCAACAATATTTTAGCACCTGCTCACTTGTGACAGCAGAGGAACTGGGTGAGAGCAGAGGAACTGGGTGAGAGCAGAGGAGCTGGGTGGCAGCAGAGGAGCTGGGTGAGCGCAGTGGGGTTGGGTGAGAGCAGAGGAGCTGGGTGAGAGCAGTGGGGCTGGGTGAGAGCAGAGGAGCTGCGTGACAGCAGAGGGGCTGGGTGAGAGCAGTGGGGCTGGGTGGCAGCTGTGGGGTTGGGTGACAGCAGGGGGCTGGGTGGCAGCAGTGGGGCTGGGTGAGAGCATAGGAGCTGGGTGGCAGCAGAGGGGCTGGGTGAGCGCAGTGGGGCTGGGTGAGAGCAGTGGGGTTGGGTGACAGCAGTGTGTGGGTGCAGGGCAGCAGCACTCAGCTCCCACCCAGCACACTGCATCACTTTCCCCGCCAGCCTTTTGGCAAACTTCCTTCCCTGCCTCACTCCTCCTTGCCCCAGGTGTGGCTGCTGCTGCAGGCAGCATGACTACTGCAGCGCTTCCCTGGAGCCAGGCAGTGCTGCAGCTGCAGCCTGCATGCTCACTGCTCCTTGTCTGACAGGAGTTCATCTTGCTGGGACTGAAAACCACCACCACAATTCCCCTTAAGCAGCGTGAGGAGAACACATCTCACTCTGGCTCTAATTTGGGAGACCTTTCCTAATGACATAGAAATCCTTCTGAAGCTGTCCCAAATCCATCAAATCCTCATCCGGATGGCTCTTGTTTATTGCCTCCCCACATTAGCATCTCTTAAAATCCATGCCACCATCCATCTGCCTGGTGGCTCCACTTCTAAGCAGGCTTCCACTCAGCTGCTGGCACCATTAAAAGCATCCTTTTCACTTGAACTTGCTTTCATTTAGGCCACTGCCAACGTAGAAAGGAGCTCATTTAACGATGCTTTCTCACCTTTTAGGTGAAGCCTGAATGCATCATTAAGAGAAAGATGTTGACTAATTTGGAGGGAGTTTAGAGAGAGAAGCTCTGAGAGCAGTTAGTGGGTTGGCAGAGCAGGCAGGGTGTGGAAGGACAAAATGAGCTCTCAGTGTCTGCACTGGCTGGGAAATAATGAGTAGGGACTTTTAAAAGCATACAAACCTGGACAGTGGAAGAATTGACTCTGTTAAAACCATAATGAAGGGCTGGTACAGGTTACCCGGGGATAAGGCAGAAAATCTCTTTTTGGGTGGTTATGACTGGGGGTGGTCAGGGCACCACAGTGCCAGGGGACAGGCCAAAGGATCCCCAGGGGCTCTTTCCTAGGGCATGAGTGCCTCTTTAAGAGCTAAACAAGAGGAAGTGTCACCAGAGAGCAGGAATGCAGGGAGAGAGTCACCATTTATTTGTGGCAACGTTTTTCCTGGCAGGACATATATTGAGCTGTGGAGGTCTCCTTTCTGAACTGCTGGGGGGGTGGTGGTTAGTGGTGGCTTCTGAAATCACAAAACAGTGAAACAAAACAGAACAATTTGGTATTTCCAGAGATTTTTGACCCAAATCCCCAGAGTGGGGCAGCTCTAATAGTAACTTCCACCAGCTGACAGCATTACTCCAGCATTACTCCATCAGAGGGACTCTGGGTGGTCAGAGATAGCATCCACTTGCAATTTGTTGTCTGTTTCATTTTGATTTGACTCACAGCTGTGCCAGACAGGGATTCTGAATTTGCAATTTCAGTGTCACTGCAGACTGATGCACTACTCACCCTTGCAGGTCACGCAGGCTCTAGATTGCATCTGCTTGGTTCCCTCTGGCCTCCATCCTCACTGAGAGCAGGCTACAGTGCAGGACCACAATTCCCTGGCAGAATCCTGCCCAGGAACTACTTTGCACAGTCACAAAATACTGTTTAATTGGGGGCTAGACTGCGAGAACACTGCCTGACAGAGGTTTAAAATGAAATGAAGGTTCAAACCAGCACACCCAAACACTCGAGAAACTTCCCCAAAACCCAGCCCCAGGAACAAAACAGCAATCAGAACAGGAGAGGAGAAAGGACAGCCCTGATGAAGAGCAGGGAGTGCTCCTTGTGGCTTTAGTACTAAGAGCAGAGTTTCAGGAGCAGTGTCTCTGTTGCCTGAAGAAGCTGTTTGGAGTTTTGCAGCAACATTCTCACAAAAAGCTCTGTTGCAGATCAGGCTTTTTGTGCTACTAACTTATTTTTGGTTTTCCCCTCAAAAAAAATGTTAATATGGCAATGATGAATTCTGGGGTGGTACCATGAACATGATCCTGACCACTGGATCAGGTCACTCAAAACCTCATCCAGCCTGTTCTTGAACACCTCCAGGGAAGGAGAAGCTACAACCTCCCTCACAACCTGTGCCGGTTTCTCACCATCCTCACAGCCAAGAATTTCTTCCCCCTCTCCAGGCTCACATTGTCCCTCATCCTGTCACTCCTAGCCCTTGTCCAAAGTCCCTCTCCAGCTCTTCTGGAGCCCCTTCAGGTATTGGAAAGCAGCTCAAAGGTCTCCCTGGAGCCCTCTCTTCTCCAGGCTGCAGAGCCCCAACTCTCCCAGCCTGTCCCCACAGGGAAGGTTCTCCAGCCCTCTGATCATCTTTGTGGCCTCCTCTGGACTCTCTCCAACAACTCTGTGTCCTTTTTGTGTTTGGGGCAGTGCCGCAGGTGGGGTCTCAGCAGAGCAGAGGGGCAGGATCCCCTCCCTGTGCTGCTGCTCTCCCTGCCTTGGGAGCAGCCCAGGCCACAGCTGACCTCCTGGGCTGCAAGAGCACATTGCCAGCTCCTGTTGAGTTTTTCAGCAGCTGATCCCTCTCTTTGTTTGCCTCTCGGATAGCACCAGCCATGGGCAATTTCACAGCCCTAATTAGCAAATCCTCTTTCTGCTAGCAGAGTTTTAAAACTTGACAGTGGTGGTTTGGAGGCATTGCAGCTTCCCTGACTGCTTTAGAAGTGAGACATTCGGTGCACAGCTTCATTTCATCTCTGCACCCTAGCAGGGCAGGAGATGACATCAGCTCTTTATTGATGTGTGTCCAGGTACCTGTCAGTAACAGCTCAGCTCCCAGAAAGAAAGGAGCAAAAACAACCTGATTCTGCTGAGAGCAGGCAGGGATTTAGATTGTGCCTTCCTGCTGGGAATTACCTGTGCTGGCTCTAAGTGGCTTTGTTCCAGAGGTCTGCTTGGATTCAGCAGCGTGCCTGAGAAGCAGGGAAAGCTGTGAGGAGCTGAGTGCTACCCCCTGCCTGCTGTAGCTCTGGTTGCTGGAGTGCTCTTGGAAGCATTCAAAACAACAACTCCATCGGTAGGCTCTTTTTTTTCCCAGGGAAGGTGGTTTTATTGAGGCACTCAGCTGCAGCTAATAGAAACATCTGGATCAGGAGGGCCTAGCATCCTTCCCAAAGATCACCTTAGGGTCCAGGAGCAGCACCACTAGCATCTGGGGTGAAAAATCCACTTAACAGACAGGCAAGCACAACTGTCTCTTCAGCTTCATGCCTTAGATAGAATCAGTCAGGGTTGGAAGGGAGCACAAGGATCAGCCAGTCCCAACCCCCCTGCCATGCCCAGGGAGACCCTACCCTAGAGCAGGCTGCCCACAGCCTCTGCCAGCCTGGCCAAAAACACCTCCAGGGATCTGGCCCCAAACACCTCCCTGCAGGGGCAACCCATTCCAGGGCCTCACCACTCTCATGCTCAACAACTTCCTCCTCACCTCCAGCCTCAATCTCCCCACCTCCAGCTTTGCTCCCTTAGGCTGAAGGGATGGTGGCTCTGAGGAAGAGCTTCTGTCCTCCAGGACCTTGTGCCACAGAAACCTTCTGCCCTAAGTGCTGTTGCTCCCAAAGTGACTTCCCTGAAGGAGCAAAGACTCAATGCATCTTGGAGTCACCATCCCCGCAGGTATTTAAAAGATGTGTGGATGTGGTACTCTGGAAAGCGGTTTAGTGGTGGTGGTGCTGCTGGGCTCCCTGGCTTTAAAGGTCTTTTCCAGTGCTGTGACCACATGCAGCATCAGGCAGGCAGCACTCAGAGCTGCTAATATTGTTAATAAGGATGGAAGGTGGTTTAGTGGGGGTGGTGCTGAGCTAAGTGCTGAGCTCCCTGGCTTTGAAGGTCTTTTCCAGTGCTATGAGCCCATGCAGCATCAGGCAGGCAGCACTCAGAGCTGCTAATATTGTTAATAAGGACGTTGTCATTTTTGGCAAATCTAACCCAAGGTATCAGTGAACCCAGCTGATGTCTGGAACTAAATCCGGCTGGGATCAGGCTTTAGAGCCCTGTGTCACGCAGGGGCAGCTTCACAAGCTCCCCTTCAATTGACAGTAATTGCAACTTGCCTTCAGCTGCTTGTGCCTATGCCTTATTTTTCCTTGTTTGGTGTGGGAGATAACAAACGTGTGAATGACATCTCAGCCTGCTAATTGGGCCATTTATAGCTCCTTGTTAGCTGCTGCTGGAGGAGGGCCGTGGTGCTGGTTTTACATAGGGATCAAGCACCTCATTAGACCCCCCCAACCCCGCGCCGGGAGCCTGCCTGCGCCGCCTGACTGCCAGACAGGAGCCAGAGCTGCCACCGGCTGCCTGTAAGTCACTTCCTGCTGCCCACCTCCATTGCACCTTGCCATTTTGGACAACTAATTCCATCTTTTTTTTCCCCATATTAGCCTCTCTTTTAGGAAGGCTTTCTGAGTTCAAGTCGTGTTGACCCTGCTGGCCCTAGCTGTGTTTGTGCTGGAGCTGAGCAGCTCAGCAGCTCACAGGTCACAGCAGCCCACAGGTGCACAGCAGCCCACAGGTCACAGCAGCTCACAGGTGCACAGCAGCTCACAGGTGCACAGCAGCCCTGCTCCTTGCTGCGTTCTGGGGACAAGGCTGGTGCCAGGAGATGTCAGCTCTTCCTCTGTGCAGAGCCCTGACTGCACCAGGCTCAGACTGGGTCTGCATAGGGCAGGGAGGTTGCACTCTGCATCATAGAATTCTAGAATCATTCAGGGTTGGAAGGGACCACAAGGATCAGGCAGTCCCAACCCCCCTGCCATGCCCAGGGACACCCTACCCTAGAGCAGGCTGCCCACAGCCTCTGCCAGCCTGGCCAAAAACACCTCCAGGGATCTGGCCCCAAACACCTCCCTGGGCAGGCTCTCACCACTCTCATGCTCAACAACTTCCTCCTCACCTCCATCCTGAATCTCCCCTTCTCCAGCTTTGCTTCATTTCCCCCAGTCCTGTCACTTTTTAGGTTATCAGGTAGTGACAGGACTTCTGCTTTTTTTGGGGGGAAGGGTTCTTTTTTTTTTCTTTCCTTCTTTTTTTCTTTTTCAGCATTTCCTATGGGATGGTTTATTCCCTTTTATTTGTCACTACCTTCAGAGGTGGGTAAGCCAGGACAGAGAGATGCAGTCCTAGTTTCCTCCCAGTTTTGGTTGGGGTGTGGATTTTCACCCCAAAGGCTGCAAAGATGCTCTGGAAGCAGCTTTAGAGTGAGATGTGTACTGCTTGTCTGTGGCAGTGCCAGAGCTAGTGAGGGTAGGAGGATTCCCTGGCGTAGCTTAGTGGGAATGAACTGTAAGTGGCTGCAGGAACAAGATCAACTGCTCTCAGTAGAAGGGGAAAAAAATAACAGAACCACAACTGTTTCCAGACACACAACTCTTAGCAGGGGCACAAGAGCTGTCCTTCTTCCAGCACTGCCAGCTGCTTTAATAGAAGGTACTTCCCTCTCCCCCTGGAAAATGAGTTTCTTTTGGACCCTGAGACCATCCCAGCCATTATGATGCCACTATCATAATATCAGCAGGCAACTGCTGGCAGTGCCCACTCAGCTGCAAGCCATTCCCTGGCACCATCAGGGAAGGTGTTCAAGGCCAGGTTGGATGAGGTCTTGAGCGACCTGTTCCAGTGGGAGGTGTCCCTGCCTATGGCACAGGGAGGTTGGAACTGGATGAGCTTTGAGCTCCCTTCCAACCCAAACCATTCTATGATAACCCAGTAAATGTTTACTCTTTTCCCCTCTGTTTTTCAGAACCTTGTCCTGTTTCTGAGTAGTTACAAGCTGGATTTTCTTTCTTTCTTTTTTCTTTTTTTTTTTTTTTTTTCTTCCCTCATTTGTAAAGCACATTCAGATGGCTAAACTACCCTGTCCTGATCCTCAAATAGAGTGTCAGCTCTGAAGCATCTTTACCAGGCTAGCAGACTGCAAATCTTTCCTGATCTTCTGCACTCCTATCTCAGGCGCAGCCTATTTTGTCTCAGAAAAAGAAATGGAACTTTTTTTTATTCTTATGTTTTTGGTTTTAAGATGATGCATGATGATGATAGATGTTATGAGTATCAGGAGAGAAGTTATATGGCTGCCTAGGGAGGTGGTGGAGTCTTCCAACCTGACTTATTCTGCTGTGCTCTATTCTATTCTGCTGTGCTCTATTCTATTCTATTCTGCTCTGCTTTGCACTATTCTATTCTATTATATTCTGCTCTGTTCTATTATATTCTGCTCTATTCTATTCTGTTCTGTTTGCCCATGAGTGCCCAGGGCAGGTCTGTGGCAGTGCTTTGCTGCCTCATTTCACTGGGCTGGCTTCTGGAATTCCCCAGTAGCAAAATGTGAAGAGCTCAGTGAAGGTGGCAGGAAAAGCCTGTCTAGACTTGTCCAGATTGTCACTTAGCAGAAGGCCTATGAGGAATGCAGGCTGCATTTAGCACTTTGCTAGCAGTGACTTGGAACCCTTTTTATTGCTAAATTCGTGGTGCTCACAGTGCTCAAGAGTGAGTGCAAAATGTGCTCTGACTCCTCTAATGGCTTTTGGGATCAGCAAAATATGTAAATGCTGAAGATCTTCCCAGCCATGTTGTCATCATCCATCCCCATGACATTTTGGCCCTAGACTGGAAGATTCCTTTGCAGGGAAAGGGGAGGCTTCAATTGCATCTTTTATTGATTATTAATGAAATCACAGTGCTCTCAGTCTGGAAAAGCTGCAGCCCTAAAATAAGAGCTGGCAGTGGTAATTGCTTCTCTTAAATCTCAGCTCTGCCAAGAGAGGGAAGCTTTTTCTGGACTATTTGGTGATTTGTGAACATTCTATGATAATTGCTGCCTGATCCGCAGGGAATTTAGAGGAGCATTTGAAACTTTTTAGGAGAATCAAGCTTATTTCACATTTCTTGAACTTCCAGATACTGGGGCAGAAGAAGTAGCTGGAAAACTCTAATGACAAAAAAAAAAAAAAAAAAATC
>VWZI01020810.1:602584-662744 GCA_013396835.1 Psilopogon haemacephalus | reverse complement strand
AAAAAAATCTGACTACACTGAAGATTCCTGACAAAAAGATGCCATAGAAAGCCTGTGTCTGGCTGAGGAGTAAGACAGCAGGGAGCAAGTGATTATGAAGAAGTCATGTATGTGCTTTGAGGGTTCTCAAAGAGCAGTGATAAATCTGCCACTTGAAACATGAAGGCAGACTGATAGCAGAAACACATTCCTAGTTGTGAAACTACAGCCCCTACCACTGTCCTCTCCTGTTCTCAGAGCTGACAAACATCAAAACATGTTGTGTGCAGTGCCTTGGCCCCTGCACAGCTGCACCAGAGCTGTCTGTGTGCAGTGCCTTGGCCCCTGCACAGCTGCACCAGAGCTGTCTGTGTGCAGTGGGTGCCTTGGCCCCTGCACATCTGAGTGACTCATGTTCATGTGTAGATTGCCTGCACTGAGTTTTTCCCTTTTCACAGTCCAAGCAATGTTTCATATCCTAGTCTGGGAGAAGCTCCTGGCTTGCCCCAGGCTCAGCATGGAACAATATCTGTTGGCTCATCCCATGGACATGCAAAAGAGATGTGCACCATGGAGCCTCTGCTGTCACGGCACGTCAGCACTGAGGTTTTTGCAGTGATCTCTGTAAGATGTCTGGAAGAGCAGTCCAGGCCTTTACTTTGCTGTCTCCAGCTGGTGGAGGTAGCCAAGTCGCTGTTTTGGAGCAATGTGGAAGTAGTGTGGTAGATCTCATCCTCACGCTTGCTACCTTGTCAGTGCAGGAGTGCTGCCTTAGTCACACATTGCTCTTTGCTCTGTCATAGACTAGACTAGACTAGACTAGACTAGACTAGAGTAGAATAAGCCAGGTTGGAAGAGACCTCCAAGCTCATCCAGTCCAACCTAGCACCCAGCCCTAGCCAATGGCACTCAGTGCCCATCCACGCTTGGCTTGAACACCTCCAGGGATGGGGACTCCACCACCTCCCTGGGCAGCCCATTCCAATGCCAATCACTCTCTCTGCCAACAACTTCCTCCTAACATCCAGCCTGAGCCTGCCCTGGCACAGCTTCAGCCTCTGTCCTCTTCTTCTGTTGCTGGTTGCCTGGCAGCAGAGCCCAAGCCCAGCTGGCCACAACCTCCCTTCAGGGAGCTGCAGAGAGCAATGAGCTCTGCCCTGAGCCTCCTCTTCTGCAGGCTGCACACCCCCAGCTCCCTCAGCCTCTCCTCTTGGGGCTGTGCTCCAGGCCCCTCCCCAGCCTTGCTGCCCTTCTCTGGGCACCTTCCAGCACTTCAACATCTCTCTTGAATTGAGGAGCCCAGAACTGGGCACAGCACTTGAGATGTAGCCTGAGCAGTGCCAAGTACAGGATAGCCTTCCTGCTCCTGTTGGCCACACTGTTGCTGCTCCAGGCCAGGATGCCACTGGTTCTCCTGGGTACAAGCCAGCTCTTCCTGCCAATATCTTCTCCCAAAAGGAAAGGAAGCAAAGAGAAATGCAGTGGCCATGGCATCCCTTGCCACCTCTTTTGTAGGAATCTTATTGGGGAGCTTTTGACAAAGGTTGTGAATTTCGTGCTGGACTTGTGCTCATGGTGGGTGGGTGTCCACACACACACAAGGCTCAGATGCCTCATGCCCCAGAGTGTCTGGTCCTGATGTTGCAAAGAAAGCTGAAGCTGCTTACAAAGGGGCAGAAGATTTTCCTGCAGAGATACAGGAGCTCTGTTTGATATAGGAAACCATTTCAGAAGTGATGAAAGCTGATTATTCAACTGAATCCTCTGGGATCAAAAGAAGTAATGAAAATGATTATTCAAGAGTTATTGGAGGAAATGTCTTGGAACAGCCAAGGAGGTTAAAATTTAATTTTTTTATTACAGCTGTTCCTTACCATTTATCAGGGCTCCCTGCCACCTCCTTTCTGCTTGCATTATCCCAGCTGGAGTGGACAGAAGTGTTGGCACAGCAGCCAGTGGTATTTTGTCTTACATCATCCTCCAATCATTGCTTGAAAGCACTACAAACACATTTCAGTGTGACCCTTTGGCACAGCTTGGGCTAGCTCAGCCTCTGCCAAAGCAGTGGAGAAATCCCAGAGCACACAGCAGTGTGGTTTGGGCAGAGCTGTGGCTCTGTGGAGCCAGCACTGGGAGGGGACCGACTGACACCACCGACAGAGCCATGAGGATGCTGAGAGGGCTGCAGCAGCTCTGCTCTGAGGACAGGCTGAGAGAGTTGGAGCTCTGCAGCCTGCAGAAGAGAAGGCTGCCAGGAGACCTTGGAGTGGCCTTGCAGGATCTGAAGGAGGCTCCAGGAGGGCTGGGGAGGGACTACTGACAAGCCTGGTAATGATAGGAGGAGGAGGAGGAATGGGTTTGAAGTGTCAGAGGGGAGATTGAAAGTGGAGGCTAGGAGGAAGTTGTTTGCATTGAGGGTGGTGAGACACTGGCACAGGTTGCCCAGGGAGGTTGTGGAGCACAGAAGCACCCAATGTGATCAAAGGTTGGTGTGTTTCCTGCTGGATCTGTCTGGAGGACCTCAGAAGGAGACCCTGACTCTACAAAAGCCTCTACCCCTTGGGCTACGTAAGCGAGGTCACTAGCATGGGTTTGAACTGGCAGAGGGGAGGTTGAAACTGGATGTGGGGAAGAAGTTCTTGGTGGTGAGGGTGGTGAGACACTGGGAACAGGTTGCCCAGGGAGGTTGTGGACACAGGGAATAGGTTGCCCAGGGAGGTTGTGGACACATTCGGCGCTTCTGTGCTCCACAACCTCCCTAGAGGTGTTCAAGGTCAGGTTTGATGAGTCCTTGAGCAACCTGTTCTAGTGGGAGGTGTCCCTGCCTATGGCACAGGGGGGTTGGAACTGGAGGAGCTTTGAGCTCCCTTCCAGCCTAAACCATTCTGTGATTCTCTGACTGCAGGGGCTTGTGCTCACCTGGCATCAGCACCTGCCACACAGCAGGGTGCTCTGCTGGGCTCCAGCTGCTGAAAACCCTCTCTCCCTTCCTTGCTGTCGTTTCCCAGTGTTTCCATGGAGTTCCCATGCCAGCAGGAGCAGGTCATGTCTGGTCCCTCTGCTGCAACAGGTGTGGCTGTGCTGCAGTTATCAGTGATGCCTCCCCTTTGTCTGGGCAAGGATTAGGGAACGTTGTAGCAGCTTCCAATCTCCTTTCTCATGCAGGACCTTTTTTAATGATTTTTATTTTTGTGAGCCACCTTAAAGATTCTGAGGGTTTGGAAAAGAGCTGAAATTAATTTTCAGGTCAGTTCATTCTTCCTTGCACAAAGGCAGACTTGCAGCTGTAAGGTGACTTCCTCAGCTCCCACAAAGGCGTGGGCCCCATCACCACCCAAGCAGCTACTGTCCCCTTTTAAGCATCTCAGTGAAGATATTCCTGTCTGGTTTTGGCAAGGAAATCACTGAAGAATTGCCAGATAATGACAGCCTAAAGAATATTAATGGGTTGGGTTTTTTTAAGGCTTTTTGGACTCGGTCATTTTTTTTTGAAAAGGAGATCAAAAGTGACACCGAAGTAGAATTTTTTGGAGGCAGAAGCTAAGAAGGGAGTTTAATTCTGATTGCAGGAAAGCACAGCCTGGCTGAAAATAGACACATCAGAAGAGCTCTCGTTCTGAGGCTGGCCAGGGATGTGTGCAAGGTTTCACCTTTAAGCAGGCAGATGGATTTAGCAGCGAGAAACTTTGCAAAGCAGTTCTCAGCAGCAAATGTTCTTTGCGTCAGAGGAGTTAAGAGTTCAGAATTAATTTTGCTGAAGAGTTTTTCAAGTCCACACAAAAGCTTCTAGAAATGAGAACTTCTCCTGCAGGTGGGGATGAGGAAGGAGCCAGGGCTGTGCCAGCCTGGGGGGTTGCTGTTGGAGCAGAAAGGGCATCTTGAGCTCCCTGCCACGGGCTGCTGGTGGCCCTGCCAAGGCAGGTTAGAAGGCACTGAGGTAAGGCTGAGGCAGCTGAGGAGAGGCAAAAGTCCATCTGCTTTCTGCAGCACAGGTAAAGCTCTCAGACTGGGATTTCTCAGGATGCACACTGGAAAAATGAAGGCTGTGAATCAGAGGTGCCCCTCACTGTGCAGCTTCAGCTTTGTATCTGCTCTTCTCTAGGACAGCAACATCCCCAGTGGTGTGCCCAGCCAGGGGCAGAAGCTCAGCATGTCTCACACACACACCTACTTCAGCTTCACACACAAGAGCTCTTAAGCAGGTTTTGCTGGGGGGGTTGAGTGTATTTTTTGTGGGGGTGTTGGTTGGTTGGTTTTACTTTGTTTAGGTTTTTTTTTTAAACTACTTTTCTCAGGCTTTCAAGAGCCCCACCCAGGAGCTGGTCTGTGCAGTGAAGAATGTTTTCACTGACCCATTCTCCAGCCACCCCCAATAACAGGGCTGTGGTCCTCTTCATCTGGCAGGCAGAAATGAAGATGAGGCAGGGCCAGACTCAGTTCTTTCTCTCTGTGACCTTCAGGTGAGGAGCTGCACTGTGGGTGTCCTGCCAGCTCTCACTGCTATGGCTGCCATCCCCTCACCCTCAAACACAACTCCCAGGATCTCTGGCTATGCCCCTGCTACCTCCAAAGTCCCAGACTGATGGAGGGTACCTGCCCAGGTGTGGTGGTTCTGGAGTTTCACACAGACACACACACACAATTAACCAGACTATCTCAGCCAGCTGGCGGTTAAGGAATGAAACTTTACATTTACAGCTTAGCACAGTTTACAAGCAGATACACACAATATATTATAGATATTTACAGCTATGTACAGCAATATATAAGTTAAAAGTAATACAGAAAACCAAAACCCCTCCCAGCAGCCAGACTCTCAAACAACTCTCCACCTCCTTTCCACTCTCTCCCTTCTCTCAGAATCCCTCTTACCTGCAGGGTGAGCTGGAAAAGGTCAGCAGGAGGTGTTAGGAGCAGAATGATTAGTTGGGAATGTGCAGTCAGGCAGAAGAGTTAATTATGTACAATATATTGCAGATATTTACAGCTAGATACAGCAATATACAAGTTAAAAGTAATACAGAAAAACAAAACCCCTCCCAGCAGCCAGACTGCCCAGGAGGGGCTCCCAACCTCACTTCCACCTTCTTCCACCTTCTTTCCACCCCCTCCCTTCTCTCAGAATCCCCTTTATGTGAAGGGTGAGCTGGAAAAGGTCACCAGGAGGTGTTAGAAGCAGAATGATTAGTTGTGAACGTGCAGGTTCAGGCTGAGAAGTTAATAAGGTGACAGGCAGGCAGAGACTGAACTTCTCTTTGTCTGTGTCCCTGCTTTTATATGTCCCAGCAGGACAAATGGGTAACACAGACATCAGCTTTTTTTCTTTTCACAGCCAATCATCTAATTTATTTTCATTCAAATATTCCAGTTAGCCTCAAACCAGCACACCAGGCCAGGCTTTGCCCTTTTCCCACCTTCCCTGTTCTCTCCTTTCCCTCTTCTCACCCTTAGTACTGGCTGGATCTAATGACTCTCTTGTCAACTGCTGCTCACTTTCTATCCCAGGTGTCCCAGTGTGCTTCTGTCAGCCCTCCAGGGAAAAAGAGGAGAGGAAGCAGATGGAAATGTAGGTGCTTAAAGCCCATCTGACACTATGAAGGGGTACAGACACTATGCTGGCTCCCCTTTTGCTTTGTTTTCACAGCTCTGGTCTTTGCAGGGCTGCCTGGAAAACCCTGAGCCTTTCCACAAAGTGGAGTCACCTTCTGCAGCCGAACAGCTGAGGCTTGGACGGCTCTGCTGGGTTCACAGAGTGTTCTACAGCTTGGAGTTCAGTCACTGACTGTCAAATGCAGCAGCCCAAGGGCATCACGTGGCAATATTTGCTTTGCACAAGTAATGCATAGAATGCTTCTTTCAGTGGCATTTTTACAAGGATATGGGGAGGTAAATAGACCTCTAGATAATCACAGTCTCCTCATCTGCGTGCTAAAGGTTGCTATCATTTAATTAAGGCTTCTTTTTCTAAATCAAAACAAGATTTTCTTGCTGATAAAAGAGATAAATACACCAGAGGGTTCCCTAAGTTTTAACACCTTTCAGCAACAGTCCTGGAACTCAAGCAGTTGTTACAGTCTGTGCTGGTCGTGGCTTGGACAGAGTTAATTTTCTTCCCAGCAGTTGGTACTGGGCTGTGTGTTGGGTTTGTGCTGCAAATGGTGTTGATAACACAGGGTTAGTTTGGTTGCTGCTGAGCAGAGCTTACACAGAGCCAAGAACTTTCCTGCTCCTCCTCCCACCCCATCAGCGAGGACACTGTGGGTGCAGAAGCAGCTGAGAGAAACCACAGCTGGACCCCAGCTGACCAAAGGTATCTGCAAAACATCATGCTCACCGTGTGGAAATGAGGGAGAGGGAAGGGGAGGACACTTGGTTTGCCTTCCCAAGTCACTGCCAGGCATGGTGGAGCCCTGCTCTCCTGGGGCTGGCTCAGCACCTGCCTGCTCCCTTGCTCTGCTCTGCTTTGCTCTGCTCATGTGTGTGTGGCTTTTGCATTTCTGTTAGCAGCCTTGACCTCACCCCGTGAGGCTTCTCACTTTTGTCCTGATTCTGTTCCCCTTCTTGCTGTAGGGCAGTGAGCAGGAGGCTGTGTGGTGCTCAGCTGACACCTGGGCTGGAAGCAGGGCACAAAGAGCTGTACTGTAGGTGTCTGAGTCACGTCGCAATTTCACCAGAGCTAAGTTGTTCAGCTTCCCACCTCTGCTAAGCATCTCTCTGAGAAACAAATCCTTCAGGCTCCCTTGAAAATTTCTGGCCTTAAAAAAAAAAAAAAAAGAAAACTAAAAATTTGAAGGAGTTTTTGTCAGCACAAAGTTAATGTTTCATCTTTTCCTAGGTTATTAAGTTTTAGCCCTGCAGTAGCAGTAAGAGCAGTGATAGGTACATGGAGGGGGCAATTGACTGTCTCCAAAGGTTAACTGTCTCTGGGTTGGAAATGAGGACGATTACTCACCAAAAAGCAAATGACTGCAAACCTCATCTGAGGAGTTTTCACATGCAGCTGGGATGGATGCTGCTCGGCTGAGGGAGGATGGGATTTATAGACAGAAATAAAAAAGTTTCTCAAGAAAGGGAAGATTAAAGTGATTCATGGGAGTGTTCCACAGCCAACGCAGAAGATCTTGGCTTTAGGAAGAGAATGCACCATTTGCTCTTCCTTCTCAACTTGCTTGCCTTGGAGTGGTGTTAATTTGCTCAGCTGCATGGTAGAGGGCAGGGGAATGAGAGAAGGACTCAGGTCGCTGCCTGGTTCAGCTCAGCCCTGTGTGTTGTGTCCTTTGCCAAATGGAGCACAGCATTAGTTCTGCTTTGGGGTCAGGTAAAACCACTGAAAGGTTTGCTCTCTTCTTCCATGGAAGCACTTGTCAGGATGTAACTGCATGGGACTGTGTGGGAGTAAGGGATGCAGAAAGTGCCAGCTGCAGCTCTGGAGCTGGGAGCCTTGGTACCCACAGCTAGCAATGGCATCCTGCCCTGCACCAGGAGCAGTGTGGCCAGCAGGACAGAGGGGGTTCTTCTGCCCCTGTACTGGCACTGCTCAGGCCACACCTTGAGTACTGTGTCCAGGTCTGGGATCCTCAATTCAAGAGAGATGTTGAGGTGCTGGAAGGTGCCCAGAGAAGGGCAGCAAGGCTGGGTTGGAAACTGGAGCACATCCCCAAGAGGAGAGGCTGAGGGAGCTGGGGGTGTGCAGCCTGCAGAAGAGGAGGCTCAAGGCAGAGCTCATTGCTCTCTGCAGCTTTCTAAAGGGAGGTTGTAGCCAGGTGGGGTTGAGCTCTGCTGCCAGGCAGCCAGGGACAGAAGAAGAGGACAGAGGCTGAAGCTGTGGCAGGGCAGGTTGAGGCTGGGTGTTAGGAGGAAGTTGTTGTCAGAGAGAGTGATTGGCATTGGAATGGGCTGCCCAGGGAGGTGGTGGAGTCCCCATCCCTGGAGGTGTTGAAGCAAAGCCTGGATGGGCACTGAGTGCCATTGGCTAGGGCTGGGTGCTAGGTTGGACTGGATGAGCTTGGAGGTCTCTTCCAACCTGGCTGATTCTGTTCTATTCTATTCTATTCACTGTAAAGAGCCACAGCAGTGCTCCACCATCGCCACAAGAGCTGCAGTGGTTCTGAACCTGGGAATAAGAAATGTCAATGAAGAAAAATCAGTGGAGTACTGCTAAGCAAATTTCATTTTGGAGGCCTCTGTCTCTCTCTCCTCTCTCTCTTGCTTTTATAGAGCAGCTCAGCATTCCATCATGCTCTAAGAGGCCAGCCCAACCCCACCTGAGCACAAGTGATGGTGATGTCAGAAGTGGATGAGTTTTCTGGGATGATCCAGTAAGAGAGGGTGAGCAGGAAAGTCTGAATAAAACAGCAACAGGATGGAAAAGCAACCTAAACAACAAAACAGCATGAAGTGATTCATTCAGCCTAATCTGGTAAGTCTTGCAAATTTTTCAAAGTATGATTTTTTTTTTTTTAACCCTTTGGTCATTTCTTGATTGGCAAGAAAGGTGAGGTCATGAACAACCCAAAAAGTTGTCTTTCTAAAGCACTGAAATTAACTGTTTTAAAAAACAGTCCACTAAATAAGAAGTAAATTGGTGATTAAGTAAATAACTCAATAAGCCAAACCTCAGCTCGTTGAATTCAACTAATAACCACAGAGGATTTTTCTACTCCAGCCTCTGTGGCTCTGTGTCCCAAAACCTCCAAGGTCCCTGTGTAGGCTCTTCCTCCTTCCTTGCTTTTTATTGCTCTCTTGTTTCCTTTAGAGGATTCTCATGCTCTGGTTGGGGGGACATTGTTGGGGCTTCTCCTACAGCAGAGGCTGCTGCTGGTCTCCTCTCACAGGAGAATAAGAGGGAATGGCCTCAGGCTGTGACTGGGTAGGGTTAGAGTGGGCATTAGGAAACATTTTTTTCCCAGCAAGAGTGGTTAGGCACTGGAATGAGCTGCCCAGGGAGAGGGAAGGAGTCACCAACCCTGGGGGTGTTGGAAGTCGTTTGGAAGTGGTGGGGACATGGTTTAGGGTGCACCCTGTGGAGCAGGGATATCGGTTGGACTTGGTGATCCTGAGGGGCTTTGCCAACCTGAATGTTTGGTTCTCTGACTTTGTTTTTATTGCTTAAAACTGAAGGAAGTGGAGAATATAATCCGGGAATGTCTTCCTCTCTTTTTGCCAGACAAAGGCAAAAGGTGACCCAAGAGTATTTCTAAGTCACAGTGGTTACTGGCCCCACCCAGCAGCAGCATTCTCTGGGTATGCAGCTGAACACCCTCCTGTGTGAACTGCAGAAGTGCTGAGCACTTGCAGATGCAGCTGATGGCAACAGGAGGGGTGCAGAGCATATTCCTAATCATAGAATCACACAATGTCAGGGGCTGGAAAGGACCTCAAAAGCTCATCTGGTCCAGCTCCCTGCCACAGCAGGATCACCCAGAGCAGGTCACACAGGAACTCATTCAGATGGGTCTTGAGTATCTCCAGAGAGGGAGACTCTACAACCCCCCTGGGAAGCCTCTTCCAGTGCTCTGTCACCCTCACAGGGGGAAAAAAAAATATTCCTCATGTTCATATGGAACCTTCTGTGCCTCAGCATCCACCCAGTGCCCCTTGTGCTGTCCCTGGGCATCACCCAGCAGAGCTGGCTCTGGCCTCCTGCCACTCACCTGTACATATTGATCACCATTGCTGAGGTCACCTCTCAGTCTCCTCCTCTCCCAGCAGCACAGCCCCAGCTCCCTCAGGCTCTCCTCCTAAGGAAGATGTTCAACTTCCTTCAGTATCTTTGTGGCTCTGTGCTGGACTCTCTCCAGCAGTTCTGTGTCACTCTTGAACTGGGGTCCAGAACTGGACACAGGACTCCAGATGTGGTCTCAGCAGGGCAGAGTATAGGGGCAGGAGAACCTCTCTTGACCTGCTAACCACAACCCTTCTAATCCACCCCAGAATGGCGTTGCCCCTCCTGGCCACCAGAGCACCATTGCTGGCTCATGAGCATCCTTCCATCCACCAGCACTCCCAAGTCCTTTTCCCCTTCACTGCTCTCCAGCAGTGCCCAGCACTCCAGGAAGCTCAGCTCCCATAGGTTTCAGGCTGGACATCCAAAATTGGCAAACTGTTTTGCCCTTCAGTTTCCCACGGTGAAATGAGGAGGTTACCCTGCTGGAGCAGTGGGAGTGTGGGTGTGAAGCTCAGATGGTGGCTCCACCCCAACGGGGCAGGTAAGGAAGGTGGCTTGAAAGCCAAGGAGGGGTTCAGCAGGGCTGGGCTCAGCAACAGTGCTGGCAAATGGGACACAACCACAGCATTACCAGCGGGGCTGGGGTGAAACATTGCCTGGTGTGGCGGTGGCAGGAGCCCTGGCTGATCCCCACACCCACATGGGTCAAGGCTCCTAGAGAGCTGATAGCTTTTCACTCTGTAATTACAGGCTGCAGCCATGCAGTGCAGGACAGACCCTGGGAGGTTGCCCAGACAACCCCGCTCCAGGCTGCAAAATTAATGGCAAATGTTAATAAATTATTAACATTCATGTTTTGTGTGCTGGGGTAACAGAAAGCTTCTCTAACCCTGCTGTCAGGTGTGGCTGGCAAGGTGCAGACAGCAGACAAGATCAGGAGGTAAGACACTCACCCAGGCTACCCTGGCACCCCCAGCTGCAGAGAGCAGGCTGGGGGTTACCAACCAAAGCAGCTGCTGCAAGGAGCCAGCTGAGGAAGTCAGGGACAGGGGGAAGCTGGCAAGAAAAATAAGGAGCTGACAGCAGATAAACCTACCCTACTCTCAGAGCCTGGGGTGCCAGCCCTGAGCATTGCACTCCTCCTGCTCAGGGGCTGTCACAGCAGCACCCCCTCCCCAAAACCTACTGCCCCTGCATGTGCAGTGACTAAAATGTCCAACAGTGGCTCACAGAGGGTCAGGACATAGACTAGGATAGAATCAGCCAGGTTGGAAGAGACCTCCAAGCTCATCCAGTCCAACCTATCCCCCAGCCCTAGCCAATGGCACTCAGTGCCCATCCAGGCTTTGCTTCAACACCTCCAGGGATGGGGACTCCATCACCTTCCCACCAAAGCCAGTGGGGAGGGTGACCTGGGTGCAGCTGATTTGGAGCTGTGCCTTTATATCTTCTGGGGTTTAATAACCACAGCAACAGAAAAACCCAGTGATGACCTTTTACTTGCTTTCTCCTTTCTGTTTTTGATTGATCTTAACTGACCCACAGCACCTCAAACACAGTGCAGGCTTTCTCCTAGAGCTCTTCTGAGCACGTGTCAGGTTGTTCCCTACGCTGGTTAACAGCTCCATCTGCTAGGCAGTCTTCACTCTCAAACATCGGAAGATGTTCAGAAGCAGTGAAAGGTCACTTAGGCCTGGCAGCTTTGTTCTCCCTGCCTCTGGGAGCTCTGCACCCATCCTGCCTGCTCTCTTGGGCAATATATATTGTAATAAGCCTCTAATGCAGAGCTTAATTATCTGAACCTAAGCATCCTTCTCCTCCTCTTCTTCAGAGAGGTAGATAATGTTCTTAGATACAGTTTGGTTCCTTTCATCCATTAGCTGAACTCCAGTGTTGTGCCCCCAAGCCAGGCATCTTCTGGTCTCCCTGACCACTGTTAATTTGTGCTGCTTTGAGACTAATTGGAATATTTTAGTGAGAGAAATTAGATTATTGGCTGCTGAAAGAAAATAGTGGTGATGTCTGTGTTACCCATTTGTCCTGCTGGGACATCCATGGAAGCTTTCAAGGTCAGGTTCAGCAGAGCTCTGAGCAACCTGATCTAGACAATGATGTCCCTGCTCACTGCAGAGAGTTTGGACTAGGTGACCTTCAAAGGTCCCTTCCAACCCAAACCATTCTATGATTCTGTATAAAAAAAAGGACACAGACAAAGCTAAGTTCAGTCTTTGCCTGCCTGTCTCAACTCTTCTGCCTGACCCTGCACATTCCCAACTAATCATTCTGCTTCTCACACCTCCTGCTGACCTTTCCAGCTCACCCTGCATGTAAGGAAGATTCTGAGAGAAGGGAAGGGGTGAAAAGAAGGAGGAGAGTTGGTTGGGAGCCCCTCCTGGGCAGTCTGGCTGCTGGGGTGTGGGCAGTTTGTTCTTCTGTATTATTATATTTTATATATCTGTTTGTAAATTGTGCTAAGCTGCAAATGTAAAGCTTCATTCCTTAACTTCCAGCCAGCTGAGGTAGTCTGGTTAATCTAGTGTGGGGTGGAAACTCCAAAACCACTACCACTGCTGGGCCCAGCATTGCACTCTGGGGGCTGTGCAATGAGATGTGAGATGTGGCAGAGACCTCTCAGCACAGGGAAGCCTCGGAGCAGAAAACTCTACTGGACTGAGCTACAAAGTCACCCACTGAAAGTTCTGGCACTTTGCTGTCAGGCAGTGCCCATGGCTGCAGCTTGGCACCTCTGCTCCCACCCTTGCAGCTGAGCAGGGTCTGAGCTGGAAATGCTGCCTGCATCTCTCAGAGGTGAGCCCCACAGGTGTTTTTTTCTTCCCTCTATCAGTTTCACTGCTTTTGAACCTTTATGTGGGTTTGGCATCTGCAGCACCCTGCGCTGGTCGGTTCCCCAGCTTCATTGTGAATGTGTGAGACGAAGGCTGCCCTTTGCCTGCTCTTAAATTGCTCACATTCATTTGGTGCAGCCTCCCCAACTCTTCCATGGTGAGAAATGGCAAATAATTGCCCCCTGTTAACTTGTGCCATGTTGTTCATGCCTCCCCCCTCTGGCATCCCACCTCAGCCATCTCTTTCCCAAGCACGTTCTGTACCAACCAGTTTAATCATCTGTCCCCACGTGGAGCCTGCTGCCTGTATCTCATGCTCCTTACCTCTCTTCTGTTCCCCTTCCCTGGCACCACAACCTATCTCATGTTAAATCACTGCCTACTTGGTTCCTAGTCTGGGTACTATCAGCTGAATTGTATGAACTCAACTCTGTGTAATACATGTAAGAAAAGCTGCTCTAAAATCCTGCTTTGATGTTACTTCAGATACAAGTTTAGACTGGAGATGAAAGTTCAGCACTAAACAGGGTGCCAGTGTGAATCTGTACAGCTCCCTGCAGCAGCCCTCAGCTTCCTTTCAGAGGAGGCAGTCCCACAGGTCCCATTTGAAATCAATCTGAGGCATGCAAGGGCTGAGCAAGTTGGGAGCAGGGCCCTGGAATCCTGAGTTTGCTCCCTTTGTCTGAGGAAATGCAGCCCTGCCCCTCGCTCACTGCTCACCACTATGGGATGGCCAAGAGGCCTTGCTGCTGCAAGAGCAGGAACCCTCAGCCCTGCATAACCAGGAGCAAGCTGCAGGGCTGCCCCTGGAGCAGGCAGGGGGACTGAGGCCCAAATTGCTTTGACAGAAACTAATTTTTGAGGAAGGCTCCTGAGGATTTGTACTAATTATAGCTGAAACGTTTACTTATGCTTCAAGGTAGTTCACAGCCTGATCTCATAAACCACCCATCCCTTGGCACCCAGACTTGAATTTTGAGTGAGTTATCCCTCTAATACAGCCCACTGAGAAGAGGCTCTCTAGCAGCTCCTCCTCTGCAGCTGTGGCCCCAGGGAGTGCAGCTGAGGGGCTCAGGCAGTGCCCGTGCAGAGCAGTGCAGCTGAGGGGCTCAGGCAGTGCCTGTGCAGAGCAATGCAGCTGAGGGGCTCAGGCAGTGCCTGTGCAGAGCAGTGCAGCTGAGGGGCTCAGGCAGTGCCTCTGCAGAGCAGTGCAGCTGAGGGGCTCAGGCAGTGCCTGTGCAGAGCAGTGCAGCTGAGGGGCTCAGGCAGTGCCTGTGCAGAGCAGTGCAGCTGAGGGGCTCAGGCAGTGCCTGTGCAGAGCAGTGCAGCTGAGGGGCTCAGGCAGTGCCTGTGCAGAGCAGTGCAGCTGAGGGGCTCAGGCAGTGCCTGTGCAGAGCAGTGCAGCTGAGGGGCTCAGGCAGTGCCTGTGCAGAGCAGTGCAGCTGAGGGGCTCAGGCAGTGCCTGTGCAGAGCAGTGCAGCTGAGGGGCTCAGGCAGTGCCTGTGCAGAGCAGTGCAGCTGAGGGGCTCAGGCAGTGCCTGTGCAGAGCAGTGCAGCTGAGGGGCTCAGGCAGTGCCTGTGCAGAGCAGTGCAGCTGAGGGGCTCAGGCAGTGCCTGTGCAGAGCAGTGCAGCTGAGGGGCTCAGGCAGTGCCTGTGCAGAGCAGTGCAGCTGAGGGGCTCAGGCAGTGCCTGTGCAGAGCAGTGCAGCTGAGGGGCTCAGGCAGTGCCTGTGCAGAGCAGTGCAGCTGAGGGGCTCAGGCAGTGCCTGTGCAGAGCAGTGCAGCTGAGGGGCTCAGGCAGTGCCTGTGCAGAGCAGCGCAGCTGAGGGGCTCAGGCAGTGCCTCTGCAGAGCAGCGCAGCTGAGGGGCTCAGGCAGTGCCCGTGCAGAGCAGCGCAGCTGAGGGGCTCAGGCAGTGCCTGTGCAGAGCAGACCTGGAAAGCCTCTTCCTTTGCTCAGGGTGTGTGGCTGAAGGCTGACAGGGGCTGGAAGGAGCCCATGACACAACCACAGACATGCTGTGAGGCGTTGAGGGATGGAACCAAGGCTGGGGAAATCATAAGCCAGGGCTTTAAACAGGGCTAAATGCTCTGCTGTTTTTCATAGAATCACAGAATGGTTTAGGGACCCCAAAGCTCAGCCAGTTCCAACCCCCCTGTGCCATAGGCAGGGACACCTCCCACTAGAACAGGTCATTCAAGGCCTCACCCAACCTGGCTTTGTACACCTCCACGTGTTCAAAATCAAAATGTGCTCAAGATCAAAATATGATCTTCGATCACATCCAGTGGTTCTGTCATCCACAGCCTCCCTGGGCAACCTGTGCCAGTGTCTCACCACCCTCACTGCAAACTCCTAGCATCCAGTTTCAATCTCCCCTCTGCCAGTTCAAACCCATCCCTCCACATCCTGTCATTGCAGGGCTTTGTCAATAGTCCCTCCCCAGCTTGCCTAGAGCCCCCTTAAGGTCCTTGAAGGCCACTCCAAGGTCTCCTGGCAGCCTTCTTCTCTGCAGGCTGCAGAGCCCCAACTCTCTTAGCCTGTGCTCAGAGCAGAGCTGCTGCAGCCCTCTGAGCATCTTCATGGCCCTTCTCTGGACTCTCTTCAACAGTTCCACATCCTTCTTGTGGTGGGGGCTCCAGAACTGCACACAATTTAAGAACAATTTTAAAACATTTTATGTTGTAAAACAATTTAAAAGTGTGCAGTGTATTTGCAAAAGCTCCTCCAGTTTCCCAAACAGCAACCAAAAAACAAAACAAAACAAAAAAAAAAAAAAAAACCACCAAAAAAAAACCTCAACAACCCTCTGGGAGGAGAGAAATGCAAGGAGTGAGTGAGCAGCTGCAGCCCCCAGGGAGGAGTGGTGTGACAGCTCTGACCTGCTGATCCTACCAAAGGTTATCAAGCATTTTAGAGAGACCTTTTCCCTTCTCAGAGTGCTCTCCCTTTTTCTTCTGTGATGCTTTCCTTCCTCTTCAAGCACAGAGCAGACAGGACTTTTTCTAATCTTTGCCTAATTGGAAACAAAAAAAAGAAAAGAAAAAAAATCTCTAATAAAATAATGACTCCTACTCAGGGCCATCAGCAGCTCTCCCAGCTAGTCATTAATCCCAGGAAAATGAGCCAGCCTTGATTGTTATTACTGAAATATATTGCTAATGTGATTTAGAGCTTCCTAGAAGCAGATTCCTTGACTGCACCCTAGCCCTCCCAGCCCAGCTGAGAAGCTGTGTGTGGATTTATCCACCTGCAAATTAAAATGTGGCTGCAACAAAGGTATGTAGGGCATTTATTCAGAAAAACTGCAATGGTTAGAGTGTAAAAGTGCAGTGGTTGCAGTTTAAAACTGCAATGGAGGAGACCAGTTTAGTTGTAACACCAAAGCTGGGGGTGGTTGTGGAATCACAGGCTCACAGAATGCCAAGGGTTGGAAGGGCTCCAAAGAGCTCATCCACTCCAACTCCCCCTGCCAGAGCAGGACCATCCAAGCTAGCTCAGGGCACACAGCAACACATCCAGACAGAGTCTGCAAAGGCTCCACACAAGGAGACTCCACAACCTCTCTGGGCAGCCTGTGCCACTGCTCTGGGACCCACCCAGGCAAGAAGTTGCCTCTTGTGTTGAGCTGCAACCTCCTGTGCTGCAGCTTCCATCCATTGCTCCTTGGCCTATCCCAGGGAGCAGTGAGCAGAGCCTGAAGACAAGTGCTGGGTACCTGTTCCAGAAAGTTGGCTGCATCCAGCCAGGAAAGGGGAGAAAGAGAAAGTAGCCATCAGGCAGCAGTGGTGTGTGCAAGAAGAGGCTGCCCCTGGCTGGGTGGGAAAGGTGCAGTGATTTGGGCAGCATCTGGGAGGAGGAAACCAAAGGAAATGGGTGATGGGTGAGGTGACCAAGGTGGAAATACCCTCCCAGGGGTCACGTGGAAAAAAGTGGGAAAGGGCAGGATGCTACAAGTGCCTGCATGTGTGAGGCTCTTCACCTGATGCAGAATCCCTGCCATCAGCTGCCATTGCCTTGCTGGCAGGGGCAGGTGTTGGGGCAGCACAGGCCCCCACAGCAGCACAGCCTCAGCTATGGGCACAAACCCTCCCACAGGACCAAGTGGAGCTGCTGCTGAGTTCTGCTCCTTTGCTCTTTCAGGTGAACCAGCACAGCTGGCTCTGCTCCAGAGGCTGTTGGGACCATCCCAGCCAGATCCAGTGGATCTCTAAAGGTCATGGACAAGCAGCCTGGATGATGCCAGCCAGATCCAGTGACTCTCCAAAGGTCACAGGTCCCATCTGACACCTGAAGGCACCACAGTGAAGCCTTTCAGCTCTTCTACCTCAGCTTGCAGCCAGTTTTTCTTCATGTGTCTGAAGGTTTGTGAGGAGCTGCTCTCTTTTTCTAATTTTTTTTTTTCATTATGTAGATTCTTAATTGGTAAATGCCATTACTGTAGATGGCTGAGAAAACACTAGTTACATAATGCTACTGAAGCTAGCTAATTAGAGCATTCATTTGAAAGATGTCTCCACTATTACTCAGAGATGGTAAGAAGAAGCCCACCACAGTCAGTGGGAGTGGCCACTGAACTTAGGCTAAGATGAAACAAGAAATAATTTTAAAATTGTATAGGTGAAAAACAACCCAGAAATGTTGTCACTGCTTTGGGAGCAGGGCAGGCTCCTCAATATTCTCCCATCTGGAGAGGGCAAGATGAGGAGTGCCCTGGAAAGAGAGGGGAACCAGAATTGCCTCTCTGTAGGAGCACCAACAGAGGTTCAGCACTCGAGTATTTGAGACCTGCCAACTTGTTCACTTTGGCAGTCCTGTGAAGAGGAAGGCTCCAGCCTCAGCTGGAACACTGCAGAGCTCCCTGAGTGCTGCCTGTCCTGTGCTGCCCTGCTCACAACAACCCCACCCCGAGCTGCAGCTTGGAGAGGGACCTGGGGGCATCAGCTGACAGTAGACTGAGCATGAGCCAGCAGTGCCCAGGTGCCCAAGAAGGCCAATGGCATCCTGGCCTGGATCAGCAGCAGGGTGGGCAGCAGGGACAGGGAGGTGGTCATGCCCTGTGCTCAGCATTGGTGGGGCCACACCTTGACTACTATGCTCAGCTCTGGGCCCCTCACTGCAGGAAGGACATTGAGGGGCTGGAGCCAGTCCAGAGCAGGGCAGGGAGGCTGGAGAAGAGCCAGGAGCAGCTATGCTGTGAGGAGAGGCTGAGGGAGCTGGGGCTGTGCAGGCTGCAGAAGAGGAGGCTGAGGAGAGACCTCAATACTCTCTACAGCTACCTGAAGGGAGGTTGCAGCAAGGAGGGCACAGCCTCTGCTGCATGGGGGCAAGGGACAGGAACAGAGGAAATGGTTCCAAGCTGCCCCAGGGTAAATTCAGGCTGGATGCTAGGAAATATTTCTGCACTGGAAGGGTTCTCAGACATTGGAATGGTCTGGCCAGGGCAGTGCTGGAGTCCCCATCCCTGGGGGTGTTTAAGCAGCAAGTGGAGCTGGCCCTTAGGGACGTGGTTTAGTGTTGACCCTTCAGTGGTGGGTCAAAGGCTGGACTCAGTGATCTTGGAGGTCTCTTCCAACCAGGTATATTCTGTGAATGACAGAAAATACAGCAAACTGTGCTGTGGGAATGCCTTTACTTCAGTCTTCTGAGTGATGAGAAGATGCAGCTGTTCTCTCAGAGCTTTATTTTGTCAAGCTGGTGAAAGGTCTGGAGGAAGCAGGATTGAACAGATGGGTTGTGAAATTGATAATGTATGAGTTGGACCTCTGGTGGACTCCTGTGCCCTCTCTTTCACGATTGTCACCTCCTAAACACGTGTGACAGCAGTAACCCTCAACTTGGCCCCTGTTTTGCAGCTGTAAGTGCTGTGTTCAAAACAAGCTTCTCAGCTTGGTAAAAGTCCTGTCCTTGCTGTCATCTGTGGTTATGTCCTCAGTGACTCCACCAGCTCTCAGTCTTAGATTAATTAGATTTGAAAAAAAAAAAATAAAAATAAAAGGCAACAAAATGAATGACTGAAAACTCCTTAAAACTTGTTGATCCCTGGACAGCAATTTTCAATGCATGTTCTAGTGGGAGGTGTCCCTGTCTATGGCAGGGGGTTGGAACTGGATGATCTTTGAGGTCTCCTCCAACCTAAACCATTCTATGACTCCATGATGTACTCCAGGTGTAGCTGTAGTGTCCCTCTGTCCTTCTCTGGCACTTGGGTACTGGGAGGCTCTGCCTGCCCCCAGGTACAATGTTGAGGGCTGAGGAGGAGCACAAGTGCCCGAGTTAGGCCATCAGCATGACACAGTCCTGCAGGGCTCCCCAGCCCCTTGCACTGCCCAGGTTACCCAGTGCACAGGTATGTCCTCCACCTGCTTAGCTTCTGGGCCTGCCCTTTTGTGCCAGCAGTATGCTTCTGGCAGCCTGATTGCCTCCCTAAACAGCAGTGCTGTGGCACCAAGGTCCAAGGGTTCCCAGAAAACTGGGGCTTGCTGCAGCCTTGGTGCATGTCTTCTGCTGGAGTCCTTTTGTCATTTTCCCCTCTGTGAAGTGATGGATTTGGGGTTCTCATAATATGTACTTGATGGTGTTGGTGATCAGGATGAGCTTCTGTCACTGATGGAGCTGACACCTCCCCTGCACTCTGCCTGGGGCAAACAGCAAGGATGCCAAGTTGCCAAGTGATGAATGTGAAGTGTCAGCCAGGAAAGGCTTCACATGACAGCAGGAAGACTGCAAATAGGAGATGGCATCGCAGCTACCTCGGGCTGGGATGGAGCAGACTGAGTGGTGATTAGCAACCAGGGGCTGGGGAAAAGACACACTGCTGGGCTAGGGCCCAGCTGCTTCCGAGTCGTTGTCTACCAACAATGCTGAAATCCTCCTTGCCCTGCTGCCTTAGATCAGCCTTTCTCCACTCTTCCACAGCAGTGGCCTCAGGAGCGCTGCTGCAGCTGCGTCCTGGGTGCATGCACAGGGAGGAGAGCAGCTCACAGCAGCAAGGGCACCATGAGCAGCCCTGCTCCCGTGCTGGCAAATTCCCATCCTGCTTTTTGCAAGCCCTGATGCAAACTTCTGCCCCCAGGCATGCCAAAGCTAAAGGAACCTCTTCTCTGGGTTTCACTTCACTTTGTGCCTGAGCCTAGCAAAGGGAAATGTTGGCCCTTGAGGAAGGCTGCATCTCACTCGGTGCTTTATGGCATGCTTCAGTACTTCACATTTATCTTGTGGCTTTGAATAGAATCACAGAATCAGTCAGGGTTGGAAGGGACCACAAGGATCACCCAGTTCCAGCCCCCCTGCCAAGGTGGGAACTGATAGTGCTGGTTTGATGTGGACTGGAATATTTTAATAAGAGAAATTAGGTGATAGGCTGCAGAAAGAAAACACTGATGATAACTGCTTCACTCATAGGTTTGCTGACAGATGCAAAAGTAAGAACACAAGCATAGGTAAGACAGAGCTGCTCGGGTCTGAGCTCTGGGCTCTTGGTCTCTCTCCTTTTCCCTGCCTTCCAGCTGGATCTGTGTAACCCAACTAATCAATTCCTGCTTCTAACTCCTCCAGCTGATCCTCCCTGTTTACCTGTCACATAGGGCAGGTTCTGGGATAAGATTAGGTGGTGGGGGGAAGGTGGAAGGGTGGTTGGGAACCCCTCTTGGGGACTCTGGGAAGGGCGTTGTGTTTCTGTATTACCTTGTTACTGTACACTGCTGTAAATATCTGTAATCTATTGTCAGTGTCTGCTTGTATCTTGTGCTGAGCTGTGAACATAAAGCTCCATTCCTTAACTGCCAGCTGGCTGAGTCTAGACTGGGTGATCCCCAGAGTGTGGGGAGGCGAGGAACTCCCAAATCACCACCTTGGTAATACCATCTGCCAAGCCCTGGAGAAAGGAGACAGCTCTGAGGTCTCTGGAGGGGATGGGCAGAGCAGTGTCTGGGTGCTGCCAGTGGCTGCAGCAGGGCAGCAGCAGGCAGTGCAGCACAGCCCTGTGGGTGTGAGCTGTGCCTGCCTGCCTGGGTGTGCCTGCCCTGTGGGTGTGAGCTGTGCCAGGGTGGTGCTGCCTGCCTGGGTGTGCCTGCCCTGTGGGTGTGAGCTGTGCCAGGGTGGTGCTGCCTGCCTCCCTGGCATGCAGAGTGACTCCTGCCCTGCTGCCAACGGTAAGTGTTGTTCTAAGTGCTCCTTTCTGATCCCTGCAGCAATGACAATGTAAGCAGTGTAATTACGTTCACCTTTGAGGCATATCTTCCAACTTTGTTCTGCCAGAAGAGTGCTATCAGGAGCCAGGGAGTGCTGCTGACAAGGTACACGGCGGTGCCACAACCTGCTGCTGGAGACAGCTGATGCTGGAGGCAGCCACACCCCCAGCACAGCCACACTCAGCACTGGGTGTTTGCCTTGTGCATAAACGGATGGCTACATGGGCAAGTACTCAGGGCAATACTCCTGAGCTCTGGCTGCTGCTGCAGGAGACTTGCTGTGAGTAAGGCATCTTCCTCTAGGTGGCTGTTATGGGCACCACAGAGCCCATACATGTTTGGGTCTGGTTCTACCCACACTTCTCCAGGGTAGATCTGTACTTGGCAGACACTTCAGCTTCCCTTTGTCTACACAGAGTGCAGCAAAGCATCTTGCTTCAGGCTCTTAGGTTGTTAGCTCCTCACCCTGAGGAAACCTCTGGAATATTTCCTGTCCCTTGAGCTCCTCGGAGTAAGACAGGTCAGTCCTTTTTCACAACTGCAGGTATTTTCCAGGGGTTCTGCTACTTAGGAGGAGCATCTAGATGTAGGTAGAGATTACAGAGCATAATTTAATTGATTTCTTTACATTTAGATCCCATAAAACGGCTGGGGAGAGCAAAAGCAAGGTGCCTATACACAATTCTGAGAGACTTTCCTACACATTTCTCAGGTTCTGTACAGGATTGAATGTTTTACAAGTCCTACCTCTTGCATGTAACTCCTACTCCACTGCCCACAGCTCCTACACAGCTCAGAGCTCAGCAGAAGAGCAGAGACCACACTGCAAAAGCAGTCTCTTGCCTCCAGCTAAAGCCTTCTGCTGTGCCTTTCTCCCCTGGCTGTCTGAGAGGGCTGAACATGTCTCCCCCTGCACACCTCAGTCTGTTCCACTCTGCAGACACAAACACTTTGAAAGAGAAATGAGCATGGACTGGTGGCTCAGTGCTCTGCATCAAGCTATCACCCTGGCTTGGGGAGGAATCCTGGTATCTCCATCACCCTCCATTGCTCTGTTAACTTGGGTGAATTGCATTTGAGTGGCCTATTCCTCCTGCCAGGCCTGGGCACAAGTTCTTGATGCCCCATCCAACCTAAACCATTCTATGCTTCCATGCCACTCACAAGGCAGCACTTTCACAGCACTGCAGGCAGCTTCACGAGGCACAGCTGCAGCTGCTTAGCTGCAGATGCTGCTCCTGAAGTTTGACCTTTCTGCAACTTAGATTTTGGCTTATTCATAAAATATGTTTGCAGGCTTAGAATAAATATCTCCAGGTTCTCACTGAAGAGGGAATTATTCTCAGCTTTTTAATACTGCTTTTTAGGTTTTGTTTTTTTGGGGGTTTTTTGGTCTCTTGCAGATTAGTCCTGATTGTAAGGTCTCGTAAAGCAATAAAGGAACATTTTCCACCTAACTGCATTTGAGGATGTAAAATACCTAACGACAACAACAACAACCCTTGGCATCACTATGGCAACTTTCATCCAAAGATCTCCAAACGCTTTCCAGTAAGTAATTAATTAGGGCCCGCAGCACCCTGGAGAGTTAATTACAAATTATCAAGCATCATCTCAAACGGCTTCCATTGAGACTTGTTCTTGTGCTCTTTCCAGAGGAAACCAAAATCTGCTGGCTGTAGTGCTGTGGCCTTGCTCAGCCCTGCTTCATTTTTGGGCAGGTAATTAGATGAGGATGTGCCTGCGTCCAGCACGAGGGAGAGCTGACATCATTAGAGCCTGACCGCAGAGCTCGGCGCCAGCGCCAGCAGTGGGGTGATGCTCTCCTGAGATAGCTCTGCCTACTGGAACCACGGCAAAAGGAAGACTGCAAAGTATTCCAGTGGACTCCCCAAAGAGACTTCAGGATGTGGACGCCCATCTGTTCAGCCACAAAGGTGTTTAGTTTCGAAGATGTTTGATCCGGGCTTCAGCTCTGACACAGCAAGAAGAGGAGGACAGGTCTGTGCCGCCTGCAGGCTCAGCATTCCCCCCGGGGACACACAGGCTCTGCTCATCCAAGCAGCACTGTCTGCTCTTGCAGAGGTGTCTGGCAGAGAGTGCTGTGCGCCAGGGAGGATGGTGAGGCAACAGCAGCATTTCATCTCACCTCTTCAGAGGGGCTTGGGGTTATATCAGCTCAAACACAGACGCGGAGCAAGATGCTCTGAAGTAGCCTGGAGAAATTAAATTCTCTCTCCTAGTGAAACAGAAACAAAAAATGAGAGGAGGCAGAGAAAAGGAAGGGAAAGATTGAAGTGTAAAACAATACCCCAGCCCCCCAGACCAGCATAACTGGAAACATCCTGAATTTCCACAGGCATTGCAGTAGAAGACAAGATAGAGCTGCTGCCCAGGAGAGACCTGCAGATTGCATTTTTTCTTCATCTCATAGAACCATAGGGGTAAATAAATCCCCTTTTGCTTGCACGACCTTGTGCCTTTTGTTCTAACACAGTTACTGGCTTGCTTTTGATACAAGATTAAACTAGGGAGAAAAAAATCCCCAAACAAAATAAAATAATGATGCTCTTGTTTGCAGGGAGAGGGCTTGTGGGAAATGTCCCACCTGAAAAGGCTCAGTGTTTGTGCAGTGCCAGCGTGGCACAGATTCATGTTCATACCACCAGAATCACACAGGCCTTTCAAAACTCACTCTGCTGAATGTCTGAAACTAACACTGAAGAGGGAAAACCTGGTCCTGAGGAAGCTAACTGAATGTTCTCCTTCCTCTGCTGTGAGCACAGGCTGAGGGAGCTGGGGGGGTGCAGCCTGCAGAGGAGAAGGCTCCAGGGGCACCTCAGAGCTGCTGCCAGTGCCTGAAGGGATCCTGCAGGAAGGCTGCAGAGGGACTTGTGCTGAGGGGGGCTGGAGACAGCCCAAGGGGCAATGGTTTGGAGCTGAGGCGGAGCAGGGTGAGGCTGGAGCTGAGGAAGAAGCTCCTGAGTGTGAGGGTGGTGAGAGTGTGGCACAGGCTGCCCAGGGAGGCTGTGGCTGCCTCCTTGCTGGGGGTGCTGCAGGCCAGGCTGGATGAGTCCTTGAGCAGCTGAGTGTAGCTGAGAGGTGTCCCTGGGCATGGTGGGGAGGGTGGAGGGGATGAGCTCTGAGCTCCCTTCCAGCCTGAGCCACTCTGTGATTCTATGTCTCCGTGCTGATTGTTTGCTGTGAGTGGTGCAGCACATGTGTGTAAGCAGTAAGTATTTAAGCACACATATGACACATCAGAGTTGCACAAAGTGCAGGAGGGGCATGCTCCTGTTTGCAAGTCACTACTCAGAGAATGAAAGCTGCAGGAAATTTCAAAGGGTGCCTGAGGGATTTACCCTCCAGTAAACTTGCAGGCAAATGAAGGTAAACTTTGGGAAAAAAAAAATTAGTAATTGAGAGCTCTGAATTGTAAATATGTGTTTATAGTAGGGTGTGTGCCACAGCTTCATCCCAGCAGAAGGCAGAGCTAATTTTCCCAAAGCATTATTTTATTACTTATCCAACGGTCTGGTTATGGTTTATTCTCGTATCTGTGCATGCAACCCCAGCCAAGTCAGCAGCTCCAGCCAGGTGTGAAAGATAATTTGATCCCAGAAGTGTTTCCAAGTGCAACAGCAATGAATGTTATTTGTCTCTGCAGTTCTTTTAAGTGTATCCAAGCTAATGAGAAAGGATGCGGAGCCTGAATTCAGTTTGATTAAAGCTCTGAACGCTGATTGAGCCAAGGAGATAATTTAGAGGCACAGAGAGAGAGGCTGGGTGCTGGTGAAGGCATAACAAGGAGGAAGAAGAAAGCCCTAGGAAAAAGCTAAATTACAGAAGGGAAGGGGCTTGTTGGTGCCCATATGCAAACGAGCATATTAGCTGCTAGGGCATCCTGCTTTGCAGACAAAAGATGTTCGGTAAGGAGCAGCAATTTGCAATTGCACTGCGGGACAGAAGTGAGCTGAAGAATCTTCTCACCAACATTTACAGGAAACTATGGCTCTGAAGCAGCTCTTCCTAGCAGAGCCTCATCCCTCCTCTGGCAAGCAGGGCTTGGCTGTGGCAGCCTTTCCACTCCAAGCACTGAGTGGGTAGAACTCATCTGCCCAGCTCTAGGTGCGACTCAGCAGAAGCTGTGCAGGGAGAGCAAGGGGCAGGGGAGGTTTGTCCTCAGTCCCGGGAGGCAGCAGTCCTGTGGTTATTTGTGATGGATCAAGCCAATTAGAGCACCTGAAGCGGAGCTTTCTGTGGTTTATGTTTACCATGAGTCTCAAAAGGAGTAAGGATACTTTCCTGTATCGGAGGTGGTGAAGGCTCCACACTTAGGGGAAGCTTGGATGATGAATTCTCCTTTGATGCTAGCCTTGAAAAGAATGCTAATGTGGGTCAATACAGTGCTAAGCTTTTGCCAGCAAAGCTCTTAATTTCTTTACAGAATTTACTCATTCTTCTTCCTCTTCCTGGAAGTTATCAGATAAAAGGGGGGCAATTATTAATAACAGAAGGTAGAGTCTGCAGCAACCAAAACAATCTGCTGTGGGAGCTGGGAAAGGAAGCTAAAATCTTATGTGTCTGCTTCCAGCACATCTGATAAAGCAAACCAAAAAAATTACACATCCTACCAGGAGAAAATTAAAACTCAGCCACCAAGTAGCACTTACTTCTGCTTGGTTTTAAGATTCTACAGCAGCAGCACAAACTTCTGTGGAGCTATTTGGGTTCTATCCATCGTTGCAAGGACTCTGTCTGCATCTCTCTTCTAGGTACTCCCGAGAGAGATGTCCCCATCTTGTTCAAAGCCTGCTGGCAGCTGCCCAGGGGGAATGCAGAAGGCTCTGGGAAGGTGCCCAAGGTGGGAGCACCACAGCACAGAGGGAGCTGTGGGCTGGCTGGAAGAAGAGCATCCATTCCCCAAGGAGGGAGGTGAGAACAGCCTCATCAGACACAGAACAAAGCAATAGCTGAATAAGGTGGGAAAAATGAGCCCCGGTGACAAAAGGACCAAGAGTTTAGTGCCTTGCTGCAGCTTGGGTTGTGGTAGTTTGGTTCTAGTGGGAGGTGTCCCTGCCTGTGGTGGGGGGTTGGAACTGGATGAGCTTTGAGGTCCCTTCCAACCTAAACCATTCTGCAGTTCTATTCTGTGATTCTAATTTTGGATGGTTTAATAATTCAACAGTGAAAATAAAGATCCACAGGAAGCATGTTTCCATGAACAAATCAGCTGAGGTTTCTTCCCAAACCTTTCTCCTGGTTTTGTCTTTTTTTTTCTACAGTCTTTTCTTGGAAGGGGTGAGGGTTCTCAAGGGAAGCCAAAGAAGATTCTGGAGGTACTCTGTGGCTGCTGGGGTGCTCAGATCCCCTGGGAAGGTTAAGACTCCCTGGATCCTCATGTGAACACCGCATCACCTGCAGCCAGCTTTTGGTAAAGTTCTAGTTTAAAAATAATAAAATGAGATTAAAGATGGAACCCAGAGAACATAGACCATGCATTAGCTTTAAACGGAGAAAAGTTGAATGGTAGTAGCTGTAACAGGGGGGTTAAATGCTTTATGTATGTAAGAGCCATGGTAGAGGCTTCCCTTGAGCCTGAGCATGCCCAAGCAGAGGCAGAAGTGTGCAGCTAAGAGTTTCTCTGCACTGGACCTGAGGGACAGCAGAAGGGATTTCTTTCTTTGCTTCTGCTTTCTGTAGGCATGGGAACAGTGAGTATTTCTGAACTAGGTGTTAGGAAGAAGATTTTTACACCGAGGGTGGTGAGACACTGGCACAGGTGGCTCAGGGAGGTCATGGATGACAGGAGCAAAGATTGTGATCAAATAAGCACATTCTGTGCTTCTGTCTTTCCCAGCCTCCCTGAAGGTGTTCAGGACCAGGTTGGATGAGGCCTTGAGCAACCTGTTCTAGTGGGAGGTGTCCCTGCCTATGGCAGAGGTTTGGAACTGGTTTTGAAGCTTTGAGTTCCCTTCCAATCTAAACCATTCTGTGATTCTAACATAGTGTTAGGCAGTGGGGGCTGAAAGCTGAATATTGTGAAGAAGTGATGCTCTTTTTTTTTTTTTTTTTTCCTCTGATGAAGTCTTGCCTGAAATAATTCAGATGGTCAGAGATAAATGCTGCTAATGTAATTATCCAAGAAGAAAGGTAATCAGCTGTTTTCATGCAGTCTGATAACAAACTACAAGCTGTGAGAAAGCTGCTTGCACAGTAATGAGAAAGATGCACAATAAGCACCGAGTGTGATTAATTATCTGGGTACATTTGTGTCTAATTTAGTATCAAAGAGTGACACGCTCAGAATGTTTGGTCTGTCTGGAGGCCAGGACAGAGCTGTGAATGGAGGCAGCTCGAGTGTGTTCTGGCAAATGCTGAGCTTAACGCACTTAGTTTAGGACGCAAAGCCCTGGGGGTAAGCAGCATGCACAGTGCTGATAGCAGGACGGCTCCTGCTAGTGCTGATGGGGAACATGTGCTGAACACCCTCAGCTCTCTACCAAAACTTTATGGAAATGTGCCCAAAGGTGCCCAAAAATGCTGCAGAGCCTGGAGTAAAGCAGACTGCTAATGCCAGCTAATGCCTGCAACAAGAGCCCCAGCAAGAAAGCTCTTGAGCAGGGGATGCTGCTCGCAGCCTTCTTTGCAGGGGATGTAGTCTATGAGTGCTGCTCGCTGCTAAGGGCAAATCTTTTTCAAATCTAATGCCTGCTGTTGAGGAAGGACAAAACTGAAAAAGGGAGAGAGCTCAGAGTGAGCTTTCTGAAATCTGGGGGGGAAGCAGCCAGGCAGTTTGCAGCGATGACTGTGACGAGAGATGATGGTAGGTGATGAGAGATGTTAGGTAGCTATGCAGGGCAGTGGGACTGGGTGGCCCTTAAAACTCTGCCAGCAGACAGGCAGCACATCCTGCTCCATGATAGAGCTAGGTGTAAAGTGCCTGCATGCAAGTCAGCCTTGGGGCTGGTGAGAGAGCAGAGCTGAGCCACCCCTCAGAGCAGCCCTAGGCAGATGTGAGCTTGCTTGGCTCAGTCGCAGGCACTCAGAGGTTAGCATCTATCACCCTGTGATTTCTGCTCACTGCTGTGGGCAAGTCTTTTACACATCTAATGCCTGGTGTTGAGGAAGAGCAAAACTGGAAAAGCAGAGAGCTCAGAGTGAGCTTTCTGGAATCTGGGGGGAAGCAGCCAGGCAGTTTGCAGCGATGGCTGTGATGAGAGATGTTAGGCAGCTATGCAGGGCAGTTGGACTGGATGGCCTTTAAAGGTCCCTTCCCACCCACAGCATGCTGTGATTCCATGATGAGTCTATGATTGTAGCTGTTAATTTCCCTGCCTTTCCAACATTCTGATCTCATATCTTGAGAAAAAAAGTAAATGCTGGCTGTCCCTGCTTACACAGTTAACCTCAGGACACCCCAGGCTGTTTCCCTGTCCTGGAAGGGGCCCACTCCTTCAGCCCACATCTTTGCAGGCTCAGTCAATGGACGTCTCTCAGAATCTTGCTGTGGTAACCATGGTGCACAGGCACTCGAGGGCAGTGGCAACCATTATTCTGTATCTCTGAAAACAGAACCCCACAGAAACTACCTATCAGGTTTTACTGAAAGGAACAAGCAGCAGAAAGAACTTAGGGTAAGAGAGGAATTATGTAACCAGAGTGGCTCTTGTGATGGAGCATTCAGTACTGGGAAGAATGGGTAAAAAAAAATCCCCTCTGCTGTTCCTATTTATTTGCCCAGAGCTCTACTATTTCAGAGTGAGCCCCTCTGATCAATACCAGCCTGAAGACCTGCAGAGTAAATCCAGGTTATTGGTGCTCAAAGTCTTCTTAAATGGTTGGTAATTTTTTTTGTGCTGCACCTGGCCCTTCCTCAGCTTGCAGGGCAGGCTCTGCAGAGGCTGGGCTGAGAAGAGGAGTGATATATGCAGGGAATGGCTGGGTCTCTGCACACTGCTGAGCAGAGGAGGAATGGAAAGCACAGAGAGGGGAAATTGTTGTGTGTGAGGGTAATGAATGTGTGGGACAGAGAGGTAATTAAATGAGTAATGACTGGCGAAGGCAGAAAGGTAGAGTGTACATCTTCACAGAGTAAACAGGCAGAGGAGTTGTGTAAAGTTCACATCCCCTTGCTAGTTCTTTGTTAAAAATATGTGCTACAGTGAAATAACAGGTTTGGAATTCTCTCAGCTGTGGCTGTTGTGGAGCTGCCTGCACACTCGCCCCACCTGAGAGCAGCTCCAGGCTGCCTGCAGCAGGTAACGTGGCCAAATAAAACCATTGCAGCAGAGGGCTGCAGCACCTCTGCTGTCAGCACAGCCTGAAAGAGTTGGGGCTGTGCAGGCTGGAGAAAAGAAGGCTCCCAGGTGACCTTCTGGTGGCCTTCCAGCATCTGAAGGGGGCTACAAAAAAAGCTGGGGAGGGACTTTTGAGGCTGTCAGGGAGTGAGAGGACTGGGGGGGAATGGAGCAAAGCTGGAGGTGGGGAGATGGAGGCTGGAGGTGAAGAGGAAGTTGTTGAGCATGAGAGTGGTGAGAGGCTGGAATGGGTTGCCCCTGCAGGGAGGTGTTTGGGGCCAGATCCCTGGAGGTGTTTTTGGCCAGGCTGGCAGAGGCTGTGGGCAGCCTGTTCTAGGGTAGGGTGTCCCTGGGCATGGCAGGGGGGTTGGGACTGCCTGATCCTTGTGGTCCCTTCCAACCCTAACTGATTCTTGGATTCTAGGATTCTATGCAAGGCAGAAGTTTGCTCTAACTGCTGAAACAAGTTAAGGACACAGCAGTCTCTGTACGTGCCAGAGAAAGGAAGTAATGTGGAGCGAAGACAAAGCTCTGTGAGCTGCCTAACAATTGCTGATCATGATTAGAGGTGATGTGTGTCTAGAAATGTGAATGCTGCCAGGAAACAGCCAGCTGAAGGTTTCACACAAACACACAACACACACAGACCAGCCTCAGAAAGGGAAATACTCACCAAAAAGTACAGAGAGACTTTGTTAACTCCGATGAGTTTCAGCATATCAACATCAGCATTCAATAATGGTGATTTGCCCAACACTTGTGCAGCCCTTCCTGAACGGGTTATTGCCCTGGCTAAGCTGGTCAGCAGGCACTGTCAGTGCATTTACTTTAACTGTAATGTTGCATTTTACATTAGGAATGGCTGAATAAACCTACCCCAGACGTTTAGCAGTGTGAAGTGCAACCCTGAAATTCAAGCAAATGTGTTTTTAATAGTGGTTGATGTGTTATGACTATCCTGTGCCATAAATGTTATGCATACTATTTTTAAGATATTTACACGTTGCTGGATTCCATCCACAGTCCTCCTGTGCTTATTACATTATATAAACATTACAGTAAGCATAACCATGCAGGCTGAAGCCCTTTCAGAGACCTGCACAGCAGACACCGTTTGGGATATTTCAGCACTCTCAAATGTTCAGGACTCTCCTGCCCCCCTGCTCTGCCCTGCTGAGACCTCATCTTGAGCACTGCCTTCAGTTTGGGGCTCCCCAGTTGCAGAGGGACAGGGACCTGCTGGAGAGGGTCCAGGGGAGGGCTGTGAGGATGCTGAGGGGACTGCAGCACTGCCTGGGGAGGAGAGGCTGAGGGACCTGGGGCTGCTTAATCTGCAGAAGAGAAGACTGAGAGAGGATTGAATTAAACTTTATAACTATCTGGGGGTTGGGGTTCAGGAGAGGGGGGACAGGCTCTGCTCACTGCTCCCTGCCATAGGCCAAGGAGCAATGGATGGAAGCTGCAGCACAGGAGGTTGCAGCTCAAGACCAGAGGCAACTTCTTGCCTGTGTGGGTCCCAGAGCAGTGGCACAGGCTGCCCAGAGAGGTTGTGGAGTCTGCTTGTGTGGAGCCTTTGCAGACTCTGTCTGGATGTGTTGCTGTGTGCCCTGAGCTAGCTTGGATGTGGCAGGGGGGTTGGACTGCATGAGCTCTTTGGGTCCCTTCCAACCCCTGACATCCTGTGATCAACACTTCACTGCAAGCAGCAGGACGAAAGCAGAGTTGTAATTTGGAGCTGGAGTGTTGGTGTGTTTATCTGAGTGTTGCTGATGGAAGTGGCAGATTTGGTTGTCTCCACACCTCCTCAGATAAGCCAGATAAGATAGAACTTAATATGTTAAGGCCAGGTCCTGAGAACTGGGCCAAGCAGCTTCTGCCAGAGTGCTTCATTAGACCTGGCCATCTCTATAAGTGGTGTGGGAACCATACCTCTAGTGGGCAATATCATATATTTAAATTCAGGCTGTCTAACAGTTTCCTCTACCTTTCAGGTCCTTGTAACTCTCCACACCTGTGTTTGCTTTTGGCTGCAGAATTTAAGTCTCATGGTTTTGGGTACACCTACAAGAATGTTCTGCTTGACAGTGGAGTTGCTTTGGGTTTGAGATGTTTTCTGATGACACTGTTACAAAACTGCCCCAAAAGGTGGCTCCTTGCAAAGCTTGGTCCCCCCAGCCTGGCAGAGACTGGTGTCAGAGTCATGCATGGTCCTTAGTCCCACTGCTCCCACTGATGGTGACAGCCTTCCCAGGCTGGGTAACAAGCTGCTGGAGCTGCCCTATCTTCTTGTGCTTTGGGCCTTCTGTCACAACAGGGCTCAAAGGCTGTTTCCACTTTGCTTTTAGTGGTGCTGGTGCTAGAGACAGGCAACAGGTAAGCAAACTTGCCTGAGTCAAATGGCTAAGGGTAAGGACTGAGATGAATAAGGAGAGAAATGAAGGAGGGGGCCCAAAAGAGTTCATAGGAAAGGGAGGGAACAGGAGGTGAAAGTAGAAATAAGAAAGATGAGACTGTGAGCAGCCATAAATAAGGGACAGGAGTGAGTAGGATGGTAAAGGAGGGGACTTGAATCAGTGCGAGGGCACCAGTCAGAGCAGAAGTAGGGCAGCAGAGAGGAGAAACAGCAACAAGCAGAAGGAGCTGGGGAGAGGGAGCTGAAGATGAGAAGCGAGGTAGGTGCAGACAGGGATGTGAGGCAGTTGCAGACAGGGATGTGAGGCAGGTGGCCATTGAGGCTCCCCAGCTCAGTCACCTTTGTCCTGCTTGGTGCCCTGCTAGGAAGGGCTCTGCTGCTGCAGGTGCTTCTGTACCGAGATGCTGCATGCAGCCTGGCAGTGCCCTGTAGAGCAAGCACATGGAGGGCACTGCAGTCGACAACTCCTTTAGTGCCTGGCAGCCACTCCAGACATGTGCTTGAGACACAGAAGGTGGGACAGGAGAGGTCCCTCCTAGATGTGTCCCTGTGGCTGGCTGCCTCTGCTTCTGTGTGTCTGTGATGAGGAGGGGAGTGTGGCTAAAGCACCTCTGGTGTGCACCTGTCACAAAAAGGTCTCTCTCTGTGCTGTGAGCCTTGAGAGGATGCCAGTGAGGGGGAGGCAGGTGGAGATGAAGCAAAGGCCCCACCAGCTGTGGGGCAACAAGACCTGTTTGCCTCCTGGCTGTCAGCAGGGCAAGGAGAGGTGTAGGTGAAGGGCTGGTGCTGGAAGGCTCTCTCCTTTCTCATTCACCTCTTGGTGGGGGCTTGGAAATGCTGAAATCACCCAAACCCCCAGGTAGAGTGAAACCATCAGCTGGGAGGGCCTGTGCCTGCCACTGGGGGTGTCCACACTGCTGTGTTCATAGCTGAGAGAACAGATCCCTGTGGCTGGGCAGAGCCTTGCATGGTTTTCTGTGCCACGGCAGCTCCTGCTGCCTGCTCTGCCTACAGTTCGCATTTCCCTAAATGAAACTTTTTATCTCAACAGCTTCTCATATTTCCAGTCTGGGAGGAGAACCACTTAAAAAAAAATAAAAATAAAAAAAAATCACATTAGAGCATTTCAGCAGAGTCCACAGATCTGTTTAGCTCTAAGTGATACAGCTCTTGAATTAGCGACTGTCTGCTTGCAGTGGTTTTCCATTACAAGAGGTCAGGCACCAGAGGAAATAGTTTTGGGTTTGGGTTTTTTTTTTGAAGCCAGAAAGGAATATTAAATGACAGAGCTGATAAGTATGAACAGCAGTGCAGAAGATTTATTGAGTAATGTGCTGGGCTGATAGATGATAACATTTATTTGCAATTGGAGGATGTGACCCAAGCCACACTCATTAGCTCAGCCCGCCTGGATCCTCTTCGTTTGCTAAATTTATTATTTGCCTGCCGCCGCTGAAAGAGGAGTCTGCTCTAATTGATTGGGAATCCCTTTGATTGCCGTGAACATTGCATCCTCTGCCCTTAATTGTATTCTCTTGTTTCCTCAGGGGCGTTGTGGTGTGCTCTCTGTGCAGGGCAGTGCCTGGTGCTGCAGGGCTGCGGTGATTGCGTCAATCTGTGCATAGTGACGAGGCAGGAGCTCTGTCATAGAAGCACAGAATGGTTTAGGTTGGAAGGGACCTCAAAGCTCAGCCTGTTCCAACCCCCCTGTGCCACACACAGGGAAACCTCCCACTAGAACAGGTCGCTCAAGGACTTATCCAACCTGGCCTTCAACACCACCAGGGAGGTTGTGGAGCACAGAAGATCAAAGATCACATTGGATGCTTCTGTGCTCCACAACCTCCCTGGGCAGCCTGTGCCAGTGTCTCACCACCCTCACTGCAAACAACTTCCTCCTAACATCCACTTTCAACCTCCCCTCTGCCAGCTTAAACCCATTAGCCCTTGTCCTGTCATTACAAGACCTTGTCAATGTGTGCAGTAAAGCACAGGCTGAGGTTGCATTTGACCCAACTGCAAATGCACCTTTCCTCTGAGAGACTTTTTAATGTCAGGTCCTTGACTTCTCAAGTGGGGGAGCAGCCACAGCCTCCCTGGGCAACTCATTCCAGTGTCTCACCACCCTCACTGCAAAGAACTTCTTCCCTGAAGCTGTCACCCTGTAGCCTGTTCATTACTGCCCTGGGAAGCAGCTGCCTGGTGGACAGGTTCCCTCTTTCTGTGGGTGATGCAAAAAGGCAGTTCCTAGATTAAGAGATTTTTGCCTGTGCCCATCACCAGTGCCAGATTATTCTCCTTCAGGCTTGATGGGGCTCTGAGGAACCAAATCTCTCTAGTGGTGCCCCTGCTGACTGCAGGGGGGTTGGAACAGATGACTCCTGAAGGTCCCTTGCAGCCCAGTGCATGGCTCTACAAAGGCACTGAGTGTGCCTCTCCTCTGGACCCCCAGCACTGAAGTGTGGGGGCTTGGAGAACTTGAGAGGAAACTCTTGTGCCTGGGGCTTTGTTGCAACAGCCCAGAGAATGCAAAGCGATGGCAGCTTCCCATGAGGGTCCTGTGCAAAACAAAAGAGCAAAAGGGTTCCATGGCTCCAGGAGGAGGCAAAAGGCCTGAGGACATTAGCAAAGTTTCTGGGAGCTGAGCTGTGTACTGGGCTTTTGTGCAGCAGTTAGACACAAACCTTGAAAGGTATCTTAAGGAGAAGCTGTGGCCTCTTGAAGTCAAGAAGATGTTTGGCTCCAACAAAGATATTGATGTGGAGCTCCCGGGAGCATAAGGCTTGCATGATACTGAAGTGCAGCATCACAACCTTTTCACACCCATTTAGATGCTTTCTGGAGGCTGGAAATCAGTTTTGCTTCTTACTGACATGCAAACATGAAATGTAACCTGGGAAACCTTGGATGTGAGGAAGAAGTTTTGGATGTGTGGGGGAAGTTGTTGAGTATGAGAGTGGTGAGAGGCTGGAATGGGTTGCCCCTGCAGGGAGGTGTTTGGGGCCAGATCCCTGGAGGTGTTTTTGGCCAGGCTGGCAGAGGCTGTGGGCAGCCTGCTCTAGGGTAGGGTGTCCCTGGGCATGGCAGGGGGGTTGAGACTGTCTGATCCTTGTGGTGCCTTCCAACCCTGACTGATTCTAGGATTCGATGATTCTATGAAAAGCCAAAATTGTGGCTGAGCTCACTGGAATCCTGTCAGCCCCTTGTAACAGGAGGTGAGACTTCAGCCCCTCACCCACACCTGGCAGTCACAGAAAAACTTCTGGTGAGACCTGAAAACTCTTCCTTGCCTAGCTGGGGTGAGCAGGCAGAGTTTGATCTAATTCTTGCTTCCTGCACAGAAGGAGCAGCAAAGTGAAGAGACAAAGCAGGCAAGCTGTGGGTGTGCTTCAGCAGGTGCTTTGCCTGTTACCTCCTGCAGAAAGGTGGCAACAGTTGTGAAGTGTCCAAACCCTCACCCCGAATCTTTGCTCTTGGCTGTAGGTTTTTTAGGGCTCCACAGGGTAGCTGCAGCATAAGAAGAGCCAGCAAATGCCCACGGCACAGGGCATTAGTGAGCAAAGTCAGCAGCTCCCGAGGAGCTCTGCTGAGGTTGGCAGCACAAAGGAGAAAGTGCTCCATGGAGTCCTTCAGGGTGGAACAGACCTCTAAGGCTGTCGAGCCCAGCTCGAGCCAGCACCACCCCTGCCCCCTGTGCCTCAGCAGCACATCTGCCTGTCTTCCAGATTCTGCCACTGCCCTCAGCAGCCTGCTTCAGGGCTTGGCCACCCTTTTGGGGAAGACATTTTTCTAGGTGAAATCCTCTCAGTCTAAACCTCCCCTGGCACAACTCGAGGCCATTCCCTCTGGCCCTGTAATTTGTCAATTGGGAGTAAGAGACTGACCCCCACCTTGCACCAGCCTCCTTTCAGGAAGATGGAATGGAAAAGCATAGAATAGAATAGAATAGAATAGAATAGAATAGAATAGAATAGAATAGAATAGAATAGAATAGAATAGAATAGAATAGAATAGAATAGAATAGAATAGAATAGAATAGAATAGAATAGAATAGATGAGATGAGGTTGGAAGAGACCTCTAAGCTCATCCAGTCCAACCTAGCCCCCAGCCCTATCCAATGGCACTAAGTGCTCCATCCAATAGCATAGCATAACATAGCATAGAATAGAATAAGACAGATTGGAAGAGACCTCCAAGCTCATCCAGCCCAACCTGTCCCCAGCCCCCTTTTCTCCAGGCTAAACAACCCCAGTTCCCTCAGCCACTGCTCCTGAGAGTTTTTCTCTAGAGCACCTTTTGTTCTTGCTTCCTACAGAGGAGTATTTTCCTCACCAGCAGCACCTGCCCTTCATAGGAGCTATGCAGATTTAGAGACCTTTCTGGGGCAAGCTGACAGCTGATGTTGGAGCTGCAGCACAGACCTGCTCAGGTCCTTGCACTGCCATTCCTCCCTCTGCCATGGGCAAGCCCTTTCCACAGGGGTACCCACCCCTGGTTCTTGGTGACCACTGAGCAGTCACCAATGCTTACTGAGCATTCTTGCACTAAAGGAACTTCTTAATTTTTTTTTGAGCCTTAAAAGTGCCCTCATTGGAAAAAAAAAAAAGACCTTCCCTCACACATCCCTGTTGCCTGTCCTGGATACCCATTTGCTGGTTACTTCAGGGGAGACATTTTTCATCCTGAACGGGGCTTGGAGCTAAAAAGTATTTGCTGACAACAGGTTCTGCTCACTCAGTGTTTCCTAACAACAACAACAAAAAAAGGTTCTGCTATGATAAATTATTCTCCACTGATGGCAATTCATTTTGTCAGGAGAAGTGCCCAGTGTGGGCAGTGCTTCAGCAGCCTCCTCCTCCGGTTGTGCACTCAGGGCTCAAGGCTGGGGGACAGCAACCTGCTCTGTCCCAGGGTAGCACAGCACAGCCCTGGCTGCCTTCCCCAGGGAGCTGTGCAGGGACCAGACACCTACATTTCTCAGGTGGGTAAGCAAGAGCCCAGCAGCCTGCTCTGCACACAAGCAGCTCTGTAAAGCTGCTCTGCAAAGAGCCCAGCAGCCTGCTCTGCACACAAGCAGATGTGGCCCTAGGGAGGTGTTTGGGGCCAGATCCCTGGAGGTGTTTTTGGCCAGGCTGGCAGAGGCTGTGGGCAGCCTGCTCTAGGGTAGGGTGTCCCTGGGCATGGCAGGGGGGTTGGGACTGGCTGATCCTTGTGGTCCCTTCCAACCCTGACTGATTCTATGATTCCAGCTCTGCAAAACTGCACTGCAACTCCCCTTGTCTTCTCTTTGCTTCCTTCAGAGGGGGTTTCAGAACCATTTTAGAGTGAGATGCTAATGTTTCTCTCTGTCCTCCCATTCTCACATTACTCTCAAAGGCATTTTAGATGTGTGCCTTTTATCTCCATCAGAAATCCCACCTTTGCCATGCAGTGGTGAGCTAGCAGAGCCTTGGAGCTGGCAGATGGAGCAGTACTGGAGCAGGTGCTGCACCAGGCAGGCTGCCTGGAGCCCTCAGGGCTTTCCATCCTGCCAGCCAGGTTGGTGCTCAGGTTTTGCTCAGGTAAAGCGAGCCAAGTCCGGACACATCATCTCAGGCGACCTGGCCAGCACTGCCACCTCCAGGGTGTGCTGCCCACATCACTTCTCTTGCCATGGAGCAGAGATGGACAAGGCTTGAAGTCCACTTCTGCCCTAGCTATTTTCTCCAGTGTGGGAGGTCTGTGTTAAAAGCACAGCCCAAGATGATACTTAAGTGATGCTTTATCAATTGGCATAGAAATGTGCTTAATCCAGATTTAAATTCCCTGAAACAGGGTTTGGGGTTTTTCTGGGATTTAATCAAGCACATCATGCAAAGCTTTGGAACACAAAGTGCTGCGTGGCTTGGAACAAAAAGGTAAACCTGCTCATAGCTACAGAGCTGCTCCTTGCACCTCCATCTTGGCATTATCCCTTTTGTTGTCCACACATTAACAAATAAATGTGCATGACAAAGCTGCTAATTAACAGCATTGGGGTGCAGGCTCATGTTGAGCTTTGCACCACCCCAGACCCCCAGGTCCTGTTCCTCAGGGCTGCTCTCAGCCATTCCCCACCCAGCCTGGAGCTGTGCTTGGGATTGCACCCACCCAGGTGCAGGACCTTACACTTGGCCTTGTTGAATGCCCTGAGGTTGGCCTGGGCACAGCTCTGCAGCCTGTCCAGGTCCCTCTGGATGGATCCTGCCCTCTAGCAAGTCTCCTGTGCCACACAGCTCCAGCACTCCTGTGTGTGTCTGACAGCTCCTGTTCCATCTGCCTCCAAGCTCAGTACCATGTTCTCATTTAGAGAGCTGCAGCAAACACCCTCCCCTCCATCAGCCTCTTTCCTTGGTGCAAGCCATGAGTCCACAGACTGCTGAGCAATTTATGCAACACAGGTAAATGGTGATAGAACGAGAGGCAATGGCCTCAAGATGCAGCTGCAGCGAGGGTGGTGAGACACTGGCACAGGTTGCCATGGGAGGTTGTGGCTGCTCCCTCTCTGAAGGTGTTCAGGACTAGGTTGGGTGAGTCCTTGAGCAACCTGTTCTAGTGGGAGGTGTCCTTGCCTATGGTGGGGGGGGGAGGGGGTTGGAACTGGCTGAGCTTTGGGGTCCCTTCCAACCTAAACCATTCTATGATTCTATGACTCTATGGGTGGGTGTCGTAGTTTGAGGGGTCCCAAGCCCCCCTTAAACAAAACCATAGGGACAGAGGCCATGGACATTAGGAAACATTTTTTTTCCTGGTCAGGGTGGTCAGGCATTGGGATGTGCTGCCCAGGGAGGTAGTGGAGTGTGTTTAGAAGTCGTTTGGATGTGGTGCTTGAGGGTATGTATGGTTTAAGGGTGACCTTTGTTTGGGCTTGGTGATCCTGGGGGGCTTTTCCAACCAGAATGTTTCTGTGACGCTGTGTGATTGCCTCTGGGTTCTCTGCTTGTGCTTCCCTCATTGCTCAGGGGCAGAGGAGCTGGCATTGGTAAGCCCCTGGGTGTTTTGTGACCAGCCCATGGCTGGTGCTGGCAGAGCTGGTTAGTAGCTGCTGCTGCAGCTCAAGCCATGCCTCTGCTCACTGAGCAGTCTGTAACAAAAAATGCACACTTCTTAGGCAGCAACAGCATCCTCCAGGCTAGCCCCTGGGCTGGTTTGCTGTGGATTTTAGTCTCTTTCCTACCCAGACTCTATGATCTGCATGATTTATGATAAGGGGGCAAGAGTAACTTGAGCCTTTACCCTTCCCTCTCTCCCTGCAGGGCTGGATGCTGGTAAGGATAACCACCAGGTGCCTGTGGGACCAGCCAGAACAGCCAACAGGTTAGCAGTCACTTCTGCTGCTTGGCTGAGGCAGCATTGCCATTGTTAGTCATGATAATGTTGTTGATAATGTTATTTTATTATAATTGCTGTTTTATTGTTGTTTATTGTTGTTGAATTTCATAATTTAATTTTTTTTTAATTGTTCTGTTTTGCTTTGGTTTGTGTTTGTTTCTTTTTTTCTTTTTTCTTTTTTTTTTTTTGGGGGGGGGGAGAGGGTGGGGTTTTATTTTTTGGGGGGTATTGATCCCAAATGTCATCTTCTGTGAGACTCAGACATTTCCAAGCAGTTTTTCCTGCTTAAGAAAGAGGGAAGAACTTCAGCTAAGCTCAGCTCAGCCATCTACTAACTCAAAACTAGAAAAGATTGAAATGCCACCTGCAGCTTTGCCACTTCAGTCAGCTTTAGAGCAGCCCAGCAACAGGGAAGGAGTTAAATTTGTGCCATTGATGAGAAGAAAAAGACTCCAGAAGTGCAGCATATTTAGGCTGAAAGAGAAAGCAGGTTGGATGATGATCTCATTATGGTGTCTAAATGTATAAAAAGATTATAGGAGAACCTGGTCGTGACCTCCCTGGCTGGAGACTGTGGAAAATAAGGCAGGGTCTATTGGCCATGATGGGCACTGAAATCTGCACAGAAATGAGGTGGAGGAAGCCTTCAGAATGCGCTGAAGGAGCTGGACTGGAGCACAAAAAGAAAATGTGCCAAAGAGAACTTTGCAGACAGCCTAAGCTGGAGTGTGAGGAGTGGAGGTGTGCATGTGAACATGGAGTGCCTCATGCTGCTGCTGCTGCTGCTGCTGCTGCAAGGTTATTGATAGCCCAGGCACTGCAGAAGTGCTGAAGGCAGCTCTGAGCTATGTGTGGGGGTTCTCATCTGTTGGTGGCTGAGAGAGGAGGATGGTTCAAAATGCAGAGCCCACAGAGAAATGGTTAAGTGGCTAGAATGGTGGGGAAGAGACTTGTGGCTGAGCTCAGGGCTGTGTCGATGCAGCCCTCACCCACCCCTGCTAAGGAGTCTGCTCTCTGTAAACCCCCAGCCCCGAGGCCTTTCTGCAGGGCAGCTGAGCAGCTGTTGGTGCTGTGGCACTTCAGACAAAGCCCCTCCTGCTTCAGCTGGGGCTCACTGCAACCCACTGCTCAACCCAAGCCGCTCTAATGAAGGCTACTCAGCTTGTGAGGAAACCTGAAACTGCTCCCCAGACTTCCAGCTGGCACAGAAGGGTGGGAAAAGCTGCCCAAGGAGCTTTCAGTGGCTGGGCTGCTGGTTAACAGGCAAAGCAAGCCAGCTGGCCCCTTAGCCAGGGGGAAGAGAGAAATGTCCATCAGTGTGATACTCACAGTGCTGAGGAACTCAGTGAGCAGGGCCAGAAGCCTCAGAGCCTCAGCCTGGGGAAGGAGAGCAGTGAGGAAATGCACTCAGGCAGGGCTTTTTGCTCAGTGTGGGAAACAAGAAGTAAGTTATCAAGAGAGGTGGTAAAGGGCACTGGCTGAAGTGGATTTAAGAGCCAGTTGGACATCTTTATGGAGAGAAGGGCTTGAAGCATGCAGAGCCAAACCAGGGAGATGGGGCTGAGAGAAAAGGAAGGAGGACAGGCTTGCTGGTGGCCAGAGGCACTGTGCTGTCCAGCAGTACCTTATGTCCCCTCTCATCACATTCCCCTCTGATGCTGCCATCTGAAGGTAGCATTAAATCTTTTACACCCCTCACTATATTAAAGAGCAAAAAATGCTTTCAGAGGTTCCTCCTCCAGGGCAAAACATGCTCTGGCTTATTCACTTTTCAGCACCTGCATGTAGTTGCAGCAGACACTGGAAGGTCTCAGTCTCAGGCAGTACATGGTGGCCTGCTCACTTGGTCCCTTGACTGCTTTAATCCTCTCCGTGGAAGGCTTTTCAGTCACATCACTTTCCATTTTTAAGCAAAATGTTGCTTGTTGTTCTGTAGTTATTCTTTAGAGCACGGAGAGCCACTGGGAGCTCTCACAGCACAGCACCCTGCTGCTTCACTGCTGGGTTAACTCACCCTGGTGTTGCACTAGCTCTGCTCTGTGATGTATTGCCACATGCTGACAAGGCTGTGGTGGAACGTGACGAGGTCCCTGGGCCACCAGCACTCAGGCATAGCACCCACAGGGGTCTGAGGGCTTCCTCAGCCCCCAGATGTGGTGGTTCAGGAGTTATCCACCCCCCATCACACACTTGAAATCACCCAGGCTAGACTCCAATTAACCTCAAACCAGCACACCAGGCTACAAGGACTTGGAGCAAAAATCTGACCTTGACTAAAGTGAAGAAGAGCATCTCTGCAGTTGGGGGAGAGAGCTGTGTGCCAGCCAGGGTCTGTCTATCCCACACTCTTTAGGAGCTAATGCTTATGAGAAGAAGATTGAAGGAAATGGGCCTTGACATCTTGGAGAACATAGATTTACATTAGTTCAGGCTTGGAAGTGTAGAGGGCAAGTAGAAAGCGTGGACAAGGACGTTCAGGAGAGGAAGACATCACAGACTGCCACGAGCAGCAATGCCACTGCCAGCAGGACATGGGGTAGAAGGACCTGTCCAGGCAGTAGAGAAGCCTCAGGCAACTCATAAGCCTTTGGACCAGCTCAGTGATACCAGATCTGCCTGGCAGCCCAAATCCTTCCCTGGCTCCAGAGAGCCTTGCAAGACCAAGGAGCACTAAATAGTGTCTAAGGCACCCTCAGAAATTGGTGCAGGTCTGCTGTAGCTGAGCTTCGAAGGCAGCACCTGTCTGTGCTTCCAGTGGCTGTCTTGGGTGCTCCTTTGCAGGAAGGGTGTGAGGATGACTCCAGCTCTCCTGGGATGGCCACGCTGAGAGGCACAGGTGGGGATAACTACAAGGTGCCTCTGAATGGGCTGGGGCAGAGGGAGTGAGCTCTGCAGTGTGCAGATGCTGAAGGGAGTAGCAGCCACAAAGCATTCTCATCATGCTGACACAATGCAGTGAAGCTCCACTGCTGGCACAATCTTGTTTGCTCCCTTCCATCAGCTTGGTCTGACTCCTACCCACGACGTTCACTCCAAAGCACACAGCTGTGGTCCCCTTCCCAGCCCTCCTCACAGGTCTCTGTAAACCCCCAGCCCCGAGGCCTTTCTGCAGGGCAGCTGAGCAGCTGTTGGTGCTGTGGCACTTCAGACAAAGCCCCTCCTGCTTCAGCTGGGGCTCACTGCAACCCACTGCTCAACCCAAGCCACTCTAATGAAGGCTAAATACAGCTAGTGCTGAGCTGGGAGCAATGCCTGGTGTGCTTAGGTTCCCACTGAACTCACCAGCAAGCCCAGCCTGGATTTCCCTTCCTTATTAGCTGTTTCCACCATCAGCTGAATATCAAGACCTGAAATCCACCAGGAGCCCAGCAGGCAGCCCACCTTTGTGAAGAACTTCACACCAGATGCAGAGGGCAGTTAGGAGCCAGCAGGGATGGGCAGTTAGGAGCCAGCAGGGATGGGCAGCCCTGCAGGCTGGCAGTGTTCAGCCAGTGCAGGACAGGAGGAGGTGGAAGTTCTTGCACTTGTGCATTTTTGTATTTAGCAGCCACTCTGCTTCCCAAGCTGCTGCATTGATTGACTCTGACAGAAAGCTGAGGTCAACTCTTTGTCTTGACGAGTTAGGGGAGAAATATTCAGTGGGGGCCTTTATAAGCCCCACTTAGCTGTAATAACAGCATCAAATGCTGTGGAACGTGGCTCAGGAGCAGTCGTTAGGAGCCTTGCTCTGCAGCCTAATTCTATTTGCCTAAATAGAGATCTCCTGAGGTCACATTATCCTGGCACAAATCTGAAAAGCTGGGGCTGTTGAAAGCAGAAATCTGGAGACAGGAATTAGGGCCTGGACCACATCCAAGCTTTATCATACCTATGCCTCAGCACAGGCAGGTGGGCAGGGGGATCCAGCCAGGAGGGATGAAGGCTCACTTCAGAACAGCATCCTTGGCGAACTGGGGAACAGAATATTTAGAAGAGAGGTAATTTTGCTCTTTTTTATGAGTACGCTGAGGTTAGGCTGCCAGACCTCCTCAGCCAGAGGTGGGATCAAAGTCACCTCTCTGCCTCAGCAACTTTTTGAGTCCTTCTAACTGCATCCCACATCTCAGAGATAATATCAGGTTCTGATATTACTGAACATGCATCCCCAAATGCAAGGCCAGCTGCAAGGGAATAAAGAGGAGGAAGGAGAAAGGATTTGTGAAGAAAGGAAGGAATTAAGACTGGTGTTGACACACTCATTTTAACATGAGTGTAAAAAGATGTGGTTGGCAGCATGGCAAGAAACCTGCTCAAAAATCCCTTGGGCATCCACTGGCAGCCCAGGCTGGCTGAAGTGCCCCTCAGAGCACCAAAACAGCCTGCAAGAAGCACTGCAGGCCAACATATGCAAAGAGCATTTCCATTGAACCACTGAGAGAAGGAGATCCAAATGGTAAATGCTGCAGCTATTATCTGCAAGAACATACTTCAAGTGGAGGGATGGAAACCTAAAGGGTCTCGAATGAGCTGCCAGGGTCCAAATGAAATGCTCAGATCAAAAGTTATTTCTTTTCAGCCTGCAAATTGTATTAGCCAGCTAAGGCTCTCCTTCTGTGGGTGAAACTGGGAAAAACCCAACCAACCAGCCAAGCACTCTTGGGAGCAGCTGAAAGCATTTTAATTTGTGGATGATTGCTTTGAGTACAGTCTTTCAGCTAACCAATATTGCATTTTGTTACCCAGGCTGCACATTCCTGCACTCTGCACTCAGCATGTGATCAGAGGGCAGGTGATGGATGGTGCTGAGGCTCCATTCAGAGGCCTGACTCATGTGCATGCTTATTACAGGCTCACAGGATGTCAGGGGTTGGAAAGGACCCGAGGAGATCATCGAGTCCAACCCCCCTGCCACAGCAGGACCAGACCATCTAGCTCAGGGCACACAGAGAAGGAGCCATGGCCCAGCCAACTGCATGAGCAGGACCCAGGCAAGATCTGCTTGCAGACAAACAGGTCCTGAAGCCAAAGGCAGAGCTGTGGCTTTACCTGAAAGCACAGCTGGGGCTGGGCTCTTCACTCCACGTGAGTGCCACCAGGATGCTCCCATGGTTCAGGTCTCTGAACGCATTTAAAATAATCCTCTTCTGCTCTGTGTGATGAAGAGGATGGATGGAATTGCTCCCCCAGACTTTCTGAGGAAATGGAAGTGATGTGTTAAGGATTTAACAGCTTTTATTTCTCCTTTCAGATCTTAACCCAGTATCAAATATTAAAGCACTCATATATTTAAGGCAAGCTGGAGCTGCTGTTGAAATTAATTTCCTTTCTGAGGAAAAAAAAAAAAAAGCATTGTCAACTTCCATTGGCAAGGATGTGAGCAGCCCTTTCAAAGAGAAGCAGAGCAAACCCCTGCACACGTAGCAAAGCCTTTGTTCTGCTCCCCCCTGCATCTCAGCTGCAAAAGGTAAGGCTTTGTGTTATACATCAAGGCACAGACACACCAGCTGAAATGAGCACAGTGCCTCAGCAGAAACAGCAGTGTGAAAAATGCATTTAGAATATGAAACATTCAGAGCCTGCGAGGCACCTGGCCTCTGACTCTGGTGGGGAAACAGGCAGAGGAGCGAAGCCTGGGCAGCCCTGAGCCCACTGAAGCAGCACCACATCTCCACGTTCCTGAGCAGGAACCTCAGCAGAGGCAGATCAGAGTTTAAAATGAGCACAAGCTGAGCAATGGGTTGGGAAACACAGAGGGAAGGAGAGAAAGCTGCTACCGAAGTCTCCAAACAGCTGCTTCACTTCTGTGTCGAATGCACAGTTAGAGTTAGAGGCTTGTGCTCAGCACCTGGGAGAGAAACTGCTGCATGAGGCAGCGCTGGTGATAGTCCCTGCCTATGCCTTCATTATTCCCCAGATGGGCCAAATTGCTTTCTAGCTGGAAACAAAGCAAAATGAGTCTTGCCAAGTACCTAAAATAGCTTTTTTTTTTTTTTTTTTCATTCTAACTTCAATACTGTAAGAAGCCATTTGTGTATCTTTTCAGTTTGTTTAGGGATGACTCAAGAAAAGACTAAGCAGGCATTTTAAATGCTTCTGGGAGCTGCCAGTGGTGAAAAGAGCTTCACAACTGCATCGGTTACATCAGAAGCTCTCACACAAGACCTGTGAGCAAGGATGGAAGAGGAAAAGGAATAATCTGGAGGGGGCCAACAGAAACATTTTTGAACAACTCTTTTTCCATGCTGCTTTTGTCAGCAGAGGAAAGGATGCTGCACTCAGCATACAGCTCATCAGCCTGCTGGAGAAAGGAGGGAAACAGCCTGAGATCTGCACTCTCTGTGGCTGCTCAGGCTCAGGGCAATGCATCCCTCTGAGATACAGGCTGGTGAGATCCCTTCTGTGCTGTCAGCAGCACCAAGCCAGGGTGTGAGGTGCTGGGCCCTGGCTGGGGGTGGGTCAGTGGCCCCACTCCTGCAGCCCTGCCTTCCTCCAGGCACCTGAACACCCAGTGGGATGCGGAGGCAGTGCACCAGCTGCACTCCTCTGAGGTAAGGAGCCTTCAGCTGAATAGGATAGAATTAGGATAGGATATGATAGGATAGGATAGGGTCCCCTCGGATAGGATAGGGTAGGGGAGGATAGGATAGGATAGGACAGGACAGGACAGGATAGGATGGGATAGAATAGAAGCAGAATTGGATGGGATAGGATAGAATAGAATGGAATGGGATAGAATGGGATATGAGTAGAATAGAATGGAATGGGATAGGAGTAGAATAGAATAGAATGGGATAGGAGTAGAATAGAATGGAATGGGATAGGAGTAGAATAGAATGGAATGGGATAGGAGTAGAATAGAATGGAATGGGATAGGAGTAGAATAGAATGGAATGGGATAGGAGTAGAATAGAATGGAATGGGATAGGAGTAGAATAGAATGGAATGGGATAGGAGTAGAATAGAATGGAATGGGATAGGAGTAGAATAGAATGGAATGGGATAGGAGTAGAATAGAATGGAATGGGATAGGAGTAGAATAGAATGGAATGGGATAGGAGTAGAATAGAATGGAATGGGATAGGAGTAGAATAGAATGGAATGGGATAGGAGTAGAATAGAATGGAATGGGATAGGAGTAGAATAGAATGGAATGGGATAGGAGTAGAATAGAATGGAATGGGATAGGAGTAGAATAGAATGGAATGGGATAGGAGTAGAATAGAATGGAATGGGATAGGAGTAGAATAGAATGGAATGGGATAGGAGTAGAATAGAATGGAATGGGATAGGAGTAGAATAGAATGGAATGGGATAGGAGTAGAATAGAATGGAATGGGATAGGAGTAGAATAGAATGGAATGGGATAGGAGTAGAATAGAATGGAATGGGATAGGAGTAGAATAGAATGGAATAGGAGTAGAATAGAATGGAATGGGATAAGAATAGAATAGAATAGAATAGAATAGAATAGAATAGAATAGAATAGAATAGAATAGAATAGAATAGAATAGAATAGAATAAGCCAGGTTGGAAGAGACCTCCAAGCTCATCCAGTCCAACCTATCCCCCAGCCCTATCCAGTGGAACTAAATGCCCCATCCAGGCTTTGCTTGAACAGCTCCAGGGATGTGGACTCCACCACCTCCCTGGGCAGCCCATTCCAACGCCAATCACTTTCTCTGCCAACAAATTCCTCACTAGTGCTCAGCCACGAGTAGGAGGTGTTGCTTTGAGGCAATTGTTCTGTCTGGGTGGCTCGGGCTGTTAATTGTGCTTTGTTTGCAGGAGTGAAAAACACCCCCCAAAAAGTGGGGCTTTCAGTGTTGTTTGCAGTATCTGAAGGGGCTGCCCATGGCCATTATTTTGCAGTGGGCTTGTTCACCCAGCGCAGACATCTGGCGCTTTTGCAACTCCATGAGCCTGCCAAAAACGCAGCAATGACAGAAAGCCTCTGAACAAAAACTTCCTGGAGGCCGCAGCTGGAAGTGAAATGATGTCTGACATAAAAGTGACTAACCACATCACCTGCTTTCATTTACCCTTCGGTGTGTGCTGCAAAACAAGGCTGCCACAAGGTAAACTCCTCTAGCAAAAAAAAAAAAAAACAACAAAAAAAACCCCAGTGGGTCTGCAATGCACTGCTGAAGTTGTTGTTTTTTCCCCTCTCCCTTGTTAGGCTTCATCAAGGATTCATTTAAAGCAGCAACGTCCACAGTCTATTATTTGCAGTTAAAAGCAGCATATGGTGCCTGGCGAGAGAAGATAATTAGATTGCTTCTCCGCCTTCACCACTGCAGGTCCTTAATGCGCTCTCACGGAGCCTACAAACGCAACGGGCAGAGTGAGTGCTGGAATAGATTAAGGGGTTTAAAATAATGAGTTTGGCTTTTCTGGGTTTGTTTCTTGGAATATCTCCGTTGTCCTGTGGTCCCTCTACTGCAGCACCCTTCGCTCCTTGTAGGCACTGCTTGGTGGTTCAGAGGGAAGCACCACAGTGCAGGTGGAGATGGGCAGAGCAAGTCAGAAAGGTGTTTTCCTCCTTAGCTCTGCAGTTAACTGCTCTGGACTGAAGGCCAGGGCTCACAGCCCCTTCCCGATGTGCTTCACAGCCCCTTCCCGATGTGCTTCACAGCCCCTCCCTGATGTACTTCACAGCCCCTCCCTGATGTACTTCCTACCCCCCATGCATCCCAGTGGCCTCTCATTCACTGGATCCTCCTAAACCCCTGCTTTGTGTAATACCTGGCAGCCAGGAGTTCAGCAAACTGCATATGAATGCTCTCAAAACCAGGCCAGCTTTAGCTACTTAAGCTAACTTAGCTTTAAGCTAACTTTAGCTTGCCAGGCTAGCTTAACCTAGTCAAGGCTTAGTTCCTAAGTTTAAGTCTGAGGAACCTAAAATAATCTTCCCTATTGCCACACAGCTGCAAACAAAAATTGTGTCTAGACACTTTGCTGTAGCCTCCTCAATTCCCAGAAGGAGATCTCAAGAGTTTCCAGGCAAGATGTGAAAGCAGTGCTGAAGGTTTGCTGGGCTCACCTCCATCTGCACTTGGAGTGAAAAAATGCGTATGAGGAAACAGAGCGAAGTGCTCCACCAATGCAGTGTGCCCAAAGCACCACCATTGCTTTTGGACATTGCATGTGTGGTTAAACAAGGACAAAACAAAGCAAATGGGGGTCCTGGGTTTTGGCTTTCAGTAAAACATCTCATTTGGAACAATCTGAGAAATTAGCCAGGTAGAGGAAGCTGGTGATAGAGTCATCATTTTGACAGGTGGGGAAACGTGCAGTGTTCAAGTGCAAGCTGCTCTGCAGGGCTGTGGCTGCAGCCTCTGCCCATGGAAGATCATAGAGTCATAGAATCAGTCAGGGTTGGAAGGGACCACGGGGATCAGCCAGTCCCAACCCCTCTGCCATGCCCAGGGACACCCTACCCTAGAGCAGGCTGCCCACAGCCTCTGCCAGCCTGGCCAAAAACACCTCCAGGGATCTGGCCCCAAACACCTCCCTGCAGGGGCAACCCATTCCAGCCTCTCACCACTCTCATGCTCAGGAACTTCCTCCTCACCTCCAGCCTCAATCTCCCCACCTCCAGCTTTGCTCCATTCCCCCCACTCCTGTCACTCCCTGATAGCCTAAACAGTCTCTCCCCAGCTTTTTTTGTAGCCCCCTTCAGATGCTGGAAGGCCACCAGAAGGTCCCCTGGGAGCCTCCTCTTCTGCAGCCTGCACAGCCCCAACTCTTTCAGGCTGTGCTCACAGCAGAGCTGCTGCAGCCCTCTGAGCATCCTCGGGGCCCTTCTCTGCACACCTCCAGCAGCATCTCCACATCCCTCTTGTCCCAGGGGCTCCAGCACTGGATGCACTACTCCAGGTATTTAGGTTCCTGACTGGGACTCTGCAGTGGGTTGCTGGAGAAATTGCCTGGTGTCCATCTTCACAGAAGGTGAATCCAGATGGGATAGGTGCCGAGGAAGAGTAAAGGATCAGTAGACAAGGGAGAGCTTATTTACAACCCCAGACTTTATTCTGCTAAAACATGGTCTGGGGGAGCTACCACTGCCCCTGGAACCTTTCTTTGTCGAGGTCAGTGGTGGTGTAGCCTCCTCAGGTGCCCCAAGCTCAGGCACACACTGGTCACAGGTCAGAGGTTTGCTTTCAGGAGGAGCAGCTCTCACTGCTAGTGCACTGGCTGGGAAAGCAGCATCCCTCCCTGCCACAGGTGCTGCAATTCTATGAGAGGCAAACAGGCTTCACGCTCTCTAAAGGCAGGCAAAATATCCTCCTGCCTGTGTAAGGTCCTCCCTTAATGCAGGGTGACACCAGCCTCACTTGATTTAATCATTCAAACAGAGCTGTTTCCCTTGGTTCCTGCCTCATTTCATGTGCTGCAGAGGGCTTTGCAGGCAGGCTCTATTTTTTGCACTGGCATACTTTGCAAAGGCAGTTTGCTTTGCTTCTTAAAATACATTTCTGAGGTCAGCCATTAGACCCCTGACCCCTTGCCCGAGAGGACAGAGCTGGCAATAGCAGGAGCTCCTCTAATTTGGCTTTTTGTTGGAAGAGGCCATTAGCAGTGAAAACAGGCTCGCAGGATCTCAGGGGGTTGGAAGGGACCCAAAGAGGTCATCGAGTCCAACCCACCAGGCAAAGCATTTTTTTTATCCTTATGTGGTAATTTGAAACATTAAAAAGAGGTTGGCCATAAAGTTTTATGTGTGCCCTTATCTTTATGCAGACCCACAGCTGATAAATTTACATTGCAGCATGCTCTGAGTTGTTTGATATTGTTATCCTCTTTTTCACCCAGTGAGGTCTATATGAATGTTTCCTACAGGATCTTTGATTTTCCAGCCACTAATGTAGCTCACAGCCCAGTTATGAGGCAGGACAAGTAAACAGCCACTTCTAAGTGCTATAACTGCAGCATTTCCCTTCCTTGGAGAGTACAGCACAAGGCTAGGGCTGCCTCTGGCCCATCTTAGCCACCTAGATTTCCTCACTTAGCATGGAACATAGCAAGAGCCATCTTTAAAAAAGCTTCAGGCATGGGCAAACTGAGAAGTCATCTGAGAAGCAAACAACAATAACAGCTCTGCAGTCAAGCTTTAAACCAGCACAAGCATCCACAGAATTAACCACGTTCAGTGAGTCCTGAACCATGCAGAATCATAGAGTCAGTCAGGGTTGAGAGGGACTACAAGGATCAGCCAGTCCCAACCCCTCTGCCATGCCCAGGGACACCCTACCCTAGAGCAGGCTGCCCACAGCCTCTGCCAGCCTGGCCAAAAACACCTCCAGGGATCTGGCCCCAAACACCTCCCTGCAGGGGCAACCCATTCCAGCCTCTCACCACTCTCATGCTCAACAACTTCCTCCTCACATCCAGGCTGAATCTCCTCATCTCCAGCTTTGCTCTATTCCCTCCAGTCCTCTCACTCCCTCACAGCCTCAAAAGTCCCTCCCCAGCATTTTTGTAGCCCCCTTCAGATCCTGGAAGGCCACCAGAAGGTCCCCTGGGAGCCTCCTCTTCTGCAGCCTGCACAGCCCCAACTCTTTCAGGCTGTGCTCACAGCAGAGGTGCTGCAGCCCTCTGAGCATCCTCAGGGCCCTTCTCTGCACACCTCCAGCATCTCCACATCCCTCTTGTCCCAGGGGCTCCAGCACTGGATGCACTACTCCAGGTGGGCTCTCAGCAGAGTAGAGGGGGAGAATCACCTGCCTGGCCCTGCTGGCCACATGTACTTAACTTGAGCTCTCCAGATCAGGTCTGGACATACATCTGTTCAATATTATTATTCCCCTGTATATTCCTGGCATTACCAACAGGCAAGATTTTGATTCCCTAATGGCCACACAAGTACTTGCACTGAGTCATTAAGGCCTTCTCAGCCATTGGCCCTGCAGCAGAAGGGGAGAGAGTGATTGGTATTGGAATGGGCTGCCTGGGGAGGTGGTGGAGTCCCCATCCCTGGAGGTTTTGAAGCACAGCCTGGATGGGCACTGAGTGCCATTGGCTAGGGCTGGGGGATAGGTTGGACTGGATGAGCTTGGAGCTCTCTTCCAACTTGGCTGATTCAATTCAATTCAATTCTATTCTATTCTATTCTATTCTATTCTATTCTATTCTATTCTATTCTATTCTATTCTATCAGAAGGAAGGTTGCTGCCCAGCCTGCTGCAGAGCACAGTCCTCAGTTTGCCCTTCAAGAAGCCAGAAGTTGGCAGGGGAATGATGCCCAGGGCTTAAAATGGCTGCAGTTGAAACCTGGCAACAAGGAGCCCTTTAAAACTGGATTAAAAAAAAAGGAGGAGGAAAGAAATGTAAACCATCTCTTGCCAGCTCAGCAGCACGGGAGGCCAGATTTGTTTAAGCTGAGGAATGGGCATGTTTGCCTTCCACTCTTTGGAAGCAGGTGACAGATACTGTGCCAGAAATAATTTACTGACACAATTCTTGTTTCATCAAGGCAATGTCTGACCTAGACCTGGAGCTAAATGTGTTTACTCTCCTAACATAATCTCAAGCCTTTTTTTTTTTTTTTCCCCCAAAGGGGAGGAAGTTTACATTGAGAAAAGGAATTAATGTGCACAGGCACACAGAAAGTTTCCAAGTTGGGGGCAGTCCAAAGCTAAAAATAGTGGAAGCCCTGTGCAAGCACATGCACATGCCTACTTGAGAGGCAAAGCCAAGATCTGGTGTCCAAGCATTCCAGCCCAGGAAAAGCTTCCTTCTGCTGCAGCTCCTTCCAGCTGGGAGCTGCACACCAAGGGGCTGTGGCTATCCAAGCCTGTCCAGATCCTGGACAACAATTAACACGCAGAACAGAGATGCTGAGGCTGCTTCTTTCCACTGCCCTTTGTCCTTGTGGAAGGAAGGTCATAGAACCATAGAATGGTTTAGGTTGGAATGGACCCCAAAGCTCAGCCTGTTCCAACCCCCCTGTGCCACACACAGGGACACCTCCCACTAGAACAGGTCACTCAAGGACTCATCCAACCTGGCCTTCAACACCTCCAGGGAGGTTGTGGAGCACAGAAGCACCCAATGTGATCTTTGATCTTTGATCACATTGGGTGCTTCTGTGCTCCACAACCTCCCTGGGCAACCTGTGCCAGTGTCTCACCACCCTCACTGCAAACAACTTCCTCCTAACATCCACTTTCAACCTCCTCTCTGCCAGCTTAAACCCATTAGCCCTTGTCCTGTCATTACAAGACCTTGTCAATGCGTGCAGGAAAGCACAGGCTGAGGTTGTATTTGACCCGACTGCAAATGCTCCTTTCCTCTGAGAGTCCTTTTAGTGTCAGGTCCTTGACTTCTCAAATTACTTCTGTATTTGCAGGAGCCTCCTTTGACAAGTTTAGCATCTTCTTTCTCAGCCTCTGCTCCTTTTGTTTCCTATCCATTCATTCTTTCCTACCTATTAAAGCTGTGACCATCTTACATCCCCCCAGCCAGAAGAAGTGTCTGAAGTCCCTGCAATGCAAGCAACGAGGCTGGAGGCTGCAGGCTCTGCTGGGCCAGGGGCAGTATAGCTCTGGACGTGTTTCCTGCTTGAGTGAGTACTGATAAATCTTCTCACCATATGTCTGCTGTGATTTCACTTTGTATTAATTATTACAGATATGATTCACAGTTTTTTGTGTTGTTGGTTCTTGTTTTCATTACACTATGTGACCCAAGCATCCTCCTTCTCCCTTGTACCAGCACCACGTTCTCATCTCCATTTCAAAGCTGGAGGTGGGGAGATTCAGACTGGAGGTGAGGAGGAAGTTGTTGAGCATGAGAGTGGTGAGAGGCTGGAATGGGTTGCCCCTGCAGGGAGCTGTTTGGGGCCAGATCCCTGGAGGTGTTTGGGGCCAGGCTGGCAGAGGCTGTGGGCAGCCTGCTCTAGGGTAGGGTGTCCCTGGGCATGGCAGGGGGGGTTGGGACTGGCTGATCCTTGTGGTCCCTCCCAACCCTGACTGATTCTAGGATTCTATTATTTCCTTCCTCTCCTGCATATAAAGGATCAACTTCAGTAGCCTCGTAGAAGGCAATCTTTATGCTGAAAATAAATATTCACTGGCCACCTCTCTGACATCAAAGAATAACTAAAGTATATTTTAATGTCCTTGTTTTATGCCCCCCTCCCCCCCCCCATAAAGAATCTTTCTTCCTATGCAGCAGTAATAGCTTCAGTTCAGTTAGCCCAACATTTACTTCAACACCTTGCCTAAGCCTGCTTCTTCCTGCTCTGGAGAGACTGACAGGAGTCTGCTGAGTAGCTGGCATGGGGACAGGCTGTGTGTGCTGCTCTGGATGCTCTGAGGTGTGCTGGAGCAGTCAGACCTGTGGTCAGAGAGACATCTGCGTTACAGCTCAGCCTGCTGACAATTGCTCCATGAGAAGGTATTTAGCCAGAAAGAATGAAGCTTCCCATCTGACCCACTCTGGACAAGTGAGTGCCTCTTGGGAAGTGCTTGACTGCTTTGTGCACACTCAGCTGGTGAAGCCTCAGCCTGGCAAGGCTTCCTGCACCATCCAGACACCTCCACCCTCACCCAAACTGTTGCAGCAAAGTGGAAACAAAAACAAATTTTAAACGTTGGAGTTTTGTTTCAGGGTATGCAGGAAGAGGTGAGGCCAGAGTGCCTGAAAGGGAAGTGAGAGCTGCCCAGGTTTGCTGTGGAGATGTGGTGAAAGATGCAGTGCCATTTCTGCTGTAGCTCTTTAGCTCACGTAGCTAGCAAACAGCTCTCCTGGCAGGAAGCACTCTGCCAAGCCCCAAAAACAGGAACAAACTCCAGAAGGAGCTAAGAAAAAATAGTGACTAAGTTACCACTTTGCAAGGGGGAAAACGAACAGTTTGAGCCTTGTTGTCTGAGATACAAATGCAGGCTTAAGGCCATGGTCTGAAGCCTGCACAGGGCAGGTGGATGGCTCCCTGCAGCAGCTGAGGTCTTTGGCAGTGGCTGGAGGGGGACACCAGGAGAAACCTGAAGGTAACCCTGTGTAAGACTTTGACATCAAGGGGTGTATGACACTCAGGGGTCTCCATCCCTTAAAACTTCCCTTGTGCTGTGTGAAGAGGTCAGTGCCAGTGAGGGGCTGCTTTGCTGCGGGAGCTGTCTGCCAGCAGCAGCCCTTGCTGGGCAGCTGGCACTGCCCTGTGTGCAGTGCTGGCCTCTGTTCGATGATCCTGTGGAGGAGATCTATGAAGCCTTCTGGAAGTGTGACTGTCAGGGGCAGCCAGCTGATTTTGCACTGGGAAGATCCAAATGGCAGGGCCCAGCCTGGCTCAGAGGAGTAATTATCTTTCATTGATAAAAGCACTTAAGAGAGGCTCAATCATAAATCCTAGCTGCAGTCACTGATAGCGAGCCCAGATTTAAAGCTTGACTTCTCTGTTGTCAGGGTGAATAATCTGAGGTCCTGAGTTCATGGCAGCAACCTCAGCTGGACTGTCCTGATGTGACTGAGGAGTGAACACAGATTTAAGACCCAAGGTAAGCCTGGAGAGCGCTTTGCAGACTGGCAAAGGAGAGCTGTGGGGCAGGGACACTTCCACACACCACAGAATAACCCCAGGAGCAATCTCACACCAGTGACAGCTAAATGGGATGGGATGGGATGGGATAGGATGGGATGGGATAGGATAGGATAGGATAGGATAGGATAGGATAGGATAGGATAGGATAGGATAGGACGGGATGGGATGGGATGGGATGGGATGGGATGGAATGGAATGGAATGGAATAAGCCAGATTGGAAGAGACCTCCAAGATCATGCAGTCCAAGCTATCACTAAGTGTCCCATCCAGGCTTTCCTTGCAGAGGTGTTTTTGAGACCTGGGTGGAAGAGGGATTTGTTATCTTCTGTGTAAAATGTCTGATGCTAAGCAGGGAAGAAGAGAGATCTGAGCTACAATGAGGCATGTTGTGCCTGTGCCCAAGTGGGATGAAAGGAAAGAGTAAGTCATCCTGGAAAGCTTAGGCTTGGCACGGGAGTGAAGTGGATATTCTGCAAATTGCTTCCTGGAAAAAAAATTAAACATGCAGCATGTGAGCTGTAGCTTATATGTGGCCCAGGAATGCAGGTCTGCACTCCTTGTTCTAGAGGCAGCCCTGCTATATGCCTGCCTCTCAAATGGTTCCAAGGATTCAGGCTTACTGCTTCCAGTCTGCCCAGCTCCTAGCTGAACAGCTTCATCCCTTGATGGGAATATTGCATGTCCTAGGTACAGTGGGTTAGGACTTCACTCATTCTCTTGCTGACATATATAAGCCCTGGCCAAAATAAATGCCCTGTCATACTGGCTCTTCCAATCTCTAATAAATTATGCCCCAGTAGGTTCCTTTCAGTAGGATATTTCATCTTGCAGTTGAACCCAGTCAGGTTTAAAACCCTCTCAAAGCCAGGCTAGCATCAGGACAAGCCCTGAAGTATTCAGCACTGCTGCTGGGCTGCTACAAACTGATTGCTTTAACCAAACTGCTGAAGTTAAATTGGTTTGAATTTACTGCTGTGCTTTGTCAATATGCTGAAAGGCTTTTGAACGACTTAGACCAGATTGCTGCCCTCAGACAGGTGTGTACTGGATCAGGTTTCCTTTGAAGGTTGATTTTGTTGCTAAAGATGTCATCTCCTGCTGCTCTGATGGTTTCCTTGGCTCACATCAGCACCTGCACACATCCACAGCTGCCTTACACTGATGGCTCAGGGAACCTGTCCAGGCAGCAGTTAGGAGTTCTGGGCAGAGAGCTGAACCTGTTCCTCAATGGGATGCTTTGCTAGGTACCAAGTCCCATGGAGACTGCCACTGGCATCCTTTTGTCTAGAAGTAACAGAGCAGTTAGAGCTTGATGGCCTCTCTGGCAACAGCAGACCTGGGACAAAAATCAGAGTGCCCTGCCCAGCCCAGCTGAGGGAGATCTGGGAGCTGTTTTTAAATGGACCTTGAAACAATGAAGTGGGATGATCCCTGTGTGAGGTGTTTTAGAGGAAGCTTTAAATGGGAGGGGACAAAAGAGAAAGGATGTGTTAATAATAGACAGCCCCTGGGAGACCTGCAAGAGAAGAAGGAAACTCATAGGTCAAGTGAGAGAGCAGATCCTTGCATAGCAAAAGAGAAGGAGGGCACACAGAACACTGCTGGGGTCAAAGGACTGTGTGTAAAGTAATGGGGGAAATTAAGAAACAGCTGCAGGGTTTCATTATTAAATCCAGATCAATGTCTTTGATGCCCTAACCCAAGCAAAGAGTGACAGTTCAAGGCAGATGACTGCTCTTGAAGGGCTGTGGGTCCATCTGCAGCCATTTCTTCTGGAGGAGTTACTTTATCTGTAACTGTTACTTTATCTGCAGAGGGTTCTCAACTGGGCTCCCAGGAAAAATGCTTTTACAGCAAGCCCTGCAGCAGCCTGCACTGCATCCTCGTTTCCAAGGAGAGGACACAGCAGTAAGTGTCCAGCAAGGCAAGCTGGCTAAAAGCAGAGGGGAGCTGACCCTGTGGGAGCATTCCCATTGCATGTCCTGAGACCTGAGCAGTGCCACTGCTACCCAGCTGCCTGGCTGAGTCCTGGCACTGCAATGTGAGATGCAAAACAGTCAGAGGGTTCCTTCTGGGCAGGAGAGGAGGGGGAAGAGTCTCACAAGGGTGCCTGATTGCTGTTATCCCCAGTGCTGGTGTTATTAAGGAGAGCTTTAAGCAGCACAATCCCCGACCAATAAATGCCACTTTTGCTGTATCACCTGCTTAATGCCGCAGTAATTGCTTGTGATTAGATATAGCTAATAAAAAAGACTTCTTGCCAACATGATCTTTTTAATTAAGTATTTCATAGCTTCCAGTAAAAGTAAAATATGCTCTGAGTTAGTGCCGTGCTCGCCCTGCTCTTCTCTGAACTCGGCATGGGGCTCCTCACAGGACACAGCCTGCTGCTGAGGAGCAGCTGAAGGAACTGGGGGTGTTTGGTCTGGAGGAAAGCAGACTGAAAGGAGACCACAAAGAGACCAGAAGGAGACCTTCTTGCTCTCTACCACTACCTGAAAGGAGGCTGGCAGTGAGGTGGGGATTGGGTTTTTTTCCCCGGTATCTGGCAATAGAATGAGAGGAAATGGCCTGAAACTCCATCAGGGAGGGTTAGGTTGAACATTGGGAAGTTTTTTTTAATTTTTTTTTGCTGCAACAGTGGTCAAGACAGGCTGCCCAGGGAGGTGGTGGAGTCCCTGTGCCTGGAGGTGTTCAAGAAAGATGTGGCCATGGCACCTGGGGAACTGGGTTAAGTGGCCATGGTGGGATTGGGTTAGTGGTTGGATTGGGTGGTCTAAGAGGGCTCTTCCATAGAATCACAGAATCAGTCAGGGTTGGAAGGGACCACAAGGATCAACCAGTCCCAACCTCCCTGCCGTGCCCAGGAACACCCTGGCAAGCAACTTGCCCCAATTTCAATGAGCCGTAGCTTCAGACTTGCTTTTCTTCCAAATTCTCCAGGACATGAGCTTGGCAGCTGGAAGAGTTCTGGCAAGCCCAGGCTTTGTCCACCTCCCCCAGTTAGTGACAGCTGAGTTCAGTGCTAGCTGGGCTAACAGCCCCAGGGCTGCTTTGCAGGCTGAGGACGTGGGCAGACAATCCAAGGTTGCTGCCCAGCCTCAACAGCTCTCTGCTCTCTTGCAGGAGGTGTCAGAGTCTGCTTCTCTGAACCCTCATTTCCAGTGCTCACCTCAAACCAGGCCTTGAGATGAAGACCCTTACCAGATCTGTTTGGACAAGGTTTCATTCAGTGACCTTCCTAACCTTGATGAGGAGAATTTCCAGCAGCAGTTCCCATTTCTGCCTCGTTTCAGCCCTGTCAGGAATCTTCCCTCACTCTCTCTGCACTCACTGATGGGAGTTGTGCTGGTTTGAGGCCAGCTGGAATATTTTACTGAGAGAAATGAAATCTTTGGCTGTGAGGAGGCAAACAGTGACCTATATCACTCAGTCTTCTGCTGAGAGAAGCAAGTAGCCAAAATATAGATATGACACTCACTTCTCACAGCCTTCTCAGTGCTTCTTCACCTTCTCTGGCTGGCTGTGTGGCTGCACCTGCCTTGACTCTTTAAGCCTGTCTAACCTTTTTTTTCCCTCTAGCCTCCTTGTCATCTTCTTTGGACATCTCACCTCAGATCTCTCCAGATTTATCAGGTGAGACACACGGAGATGGATCTGCTTATTTCTGAAGGGAGGGAAAGAGAGAGGAGGAGTTAGGGTTGGGAGCCTCCTGGGCACTCTGACTGTTCTGGGAGGGATTTTGTGTTTCTGTGTTGCTTTTAACTTGTCTCTAGCTGTAAATATTTGTGTATATTGTTTATATCTATGCTTGCAGATTGTGCTAAGCTGTAAATAGAGCTTCCTTAACTTCCAGCTAGCTAAGTCTAATCTGGTGAATTTTTTGAGGAGGGGTGGGCAGGTAACTCCCAAACCATCATAGTGGTTTCTAGGAGCTTGAACAACCAAACTGCTTTGGCTGCTGTTGTTTGGAGCCTCCTGTCTCCAGCAGAGCCCACCCCAATCCAGAGAGGTGATGGTGCCTACACCAAAAGCAGCTGTAAGTGATAGAGCCTGTCCTGTCTCTCCAATGCTCCTTAAGTATGAATTCCTTGTATTTCTTAGTGTGTCCCAGAGCTGGGGTGAGGAACTATGGATTATTTGTTTTAGGGAAAGAGGCTGGAGGATGGCAGCCTAGCAGGAACCAGCTGCAGACTGAATGTGCTCAAGAGCATGTCAGCTGCTGCCCAGCTCCATCCCCAGAGTGCCTGGGCTGGTCACAGCCTGGAATGCAGCTGCAGCTTGGGTCCTTGGTCAGTTACAGCAGTGCAGTGGTGCCAAAGGACCTGCAGCTTGAGTCTGAGCCCCTTTCTTGTCTTTATTTTGGCTGTGCTGACCTTCCCCAAGCTAAGGCCAAAGAAAGGAGCAAATCTTTCCCTGTCTGCAGCAACAGCAGGAAGCAAAAAAGTCTTCAAGGCCACACATACCTCCTCAGAAGGGCTTTCTTCAGAGCTCTGAGGCCACAGCTTCCAGTCCTTCAGATCATTCCCTTCCAAGCTGTGCTGGCACAGAGAGCTGAGCAGACACTGCCTGCAGAAGGGCGCAAATGATGCTGGTAGAAAGGAGCACTCCACACGCCTCTGCAGAAGGGGTTCAGCCTCCTGCTGGCCAGCAGGGACTCCTCTGGGGAGATATTTCAGGTATTTGCAGATGAAATGAGAGAAAGGAGGCAAAATGTGTCCTGGAAATCCTGGTGCAATTAGACCATTTATTATTTTTAGCTGCTAGTAACTGTGGCTTTGCTGGGATTGCTGCTGGCAAACAAACCAACTATGGAAATGCAAAGTTGTGGCATTTTCCATTCCATTTCTTGCCTCATTAATTTCATTAACTTACAAATAGATGGATACATAAAATTAAAAAGTAATTTCCTCTTAATATTTTCAAATTACTCCCTCCAAGTGTTCAAATCTTTTAATCTGTTCTTTTAAGGTCTCCATCTAATTGCTTTTACGGATTGAGGTTTTTGAGAATCAGAAGTCAGAGTGATTGATTGGAAGGAAGCTGTAAAGGGTTAACCCCTGCTGGGGGCAAGCTTGAGCTCCATCCCAGGTGGTCCTGACTCCATCCTGGGAGGGGGTCTGACCTGCCCCCAGGTGTAGTGTTTTAGCCCACTCCCACTTCCTGATGGGACTCCATAAAGAGCAGATGAACTTAATCCCTCTTGTTCCTCCACCTCACCAGTCAGCGTCCTGCCTCCCTGTTGGTCCTGCTTTGGCCACATGTCTTCAGTAAAACATGTGGTGGAATCATCCTGCATCCATCATCTTCCAGCTCAATCCACCTGGATCCATCTGCATCCATCACAATCTTTCTCCGTCCACAGGCTCACAGGATGACAGGGGCTGGAAGGGACCCAAAGAGCTCATTCAGTCCAAGCCCCCTGCCAGAGCAGGACCATCCAAGCTAGCTCAGGGCACACAGTAACACATCCAGACAGAGTCTGGAAAGGCTCCACACAAGGAGACTCCACAACCTCTCTGGAGAGTGTGTTCCAGTGCTTGGGGATCGTCCCAGTCAAGAGTTGCCCCTTGTGTTGAGGTGGGATCAAATCATTGTTCAAAACCAAAAACAAGCCTTTTTTTTCCCTCTTTTTGGAGTCCCACATGTAAAGTTCATTGCTTTAGACCCCTGGAATCCACTGCGTCGTTCAGTTTGTTCTGCAAAGCAGCTGCCAGCATCTTGGAGGAATTCTTGAGGAAGGCACTTCCAGGGTGAACGTTGCTGATGTGCAGGTACAGGTCCTCCAGCATGGGGCTGCTCTAGCTGCAGTCTTTGCACACATCCACCTGGATCCAACTCCATCCATTTTCATCTACTAATATATTTTCACTCTGTTTCCCTTCCCTATTTTTT
>VWZI01020810.1:482888-602460 GCA_013396835.1 Psilopogon haemacephalus | reverse complement strand
TTTTTTTGGGGTTTGGGTTTTTTTTGTGGGTTTTTTTTTTTTTTTTTTTTTTTTTTAATTTCCAAATCAAATCAGGTCTATTCATTGGGCTTTTGGGCTCTGGGTCAGGTAGCTGAAACCAGTACAGAAGCTGATCAGAGGATGCTCTTGACAGGATAAATCCAATTGTTGCCAAGATTCTGTGGCATTGCCCTGGCCTGGCAGCAGCCTGTGATGCTGTGTGGGAAGAGCTGGATTTATGGGAATGCAGCCATGGAGGAAAGGCTACTGCTTTATTTTATTTTATTTTATTCTATTCTATTCCTTTCAATTTTATTCTATTCTGTTTTATTTTATCCTATTCTGGTTTATTTTATTCTATTTTATTCTCTTTTATTCTATTCTACTCTGTTCTACTCTATTCTATTCTACTTTATTTTCTTCTATTCTATTCTATTTTATTCTATTCTGTTTTCTTCCATTCTATTTTATTCCATTATATTTTGTTCTGTTCTATTTTATTCTGTTCTATTTTGTTCCATTCTATTTTGTTTTTTCCTTCTACAAGGACAAATTGCACAGGAATTACAGTGGTTCCCATTCCATAGAGCTTGACTTTTCACAACACTGACAAATGGCAGGGGGAAAAAAGAAAAAGGAAAGAGAGGGAGAGGGAGAGGATGTAATCAATCTTTATGCCTTCAAAAATGGGTGAAAACTAAACCATCCCCAGAAAAGGAAGTTTGAAACCAACAATTATCTGGAAGATAAAGTTCAGGAGATGATCTGGGGCTAAGTGCTGGGTCTTGGGGTAGGCAAAAAAAAAACCAAACCTGCTGTTGTGTTTTTCTTGCCTGCTTGGGACTTCAGATTCCATGGACACAGCACTGTGACACGGATGTCCAAGAAGCAGAATATTACCCCCCCAGAAGGTCCCCAGAGAGAATCTGACAGCAGCAAATGTGGAAGGGAGGAATTAAGAAGCAGAACTGAACCATTCCAAGAGTTCCCAGGTATGGATGCCTGTAGCATAGCAACAGTGCCGGAGGCTGCAGGTGCAGCTTGGGCTAGAAACCATCCAGCTGCTTAGCATCTCTGGAATGTTCATGTTTTTATTATTCTTTACTACCATATTAGTATTTATTAATATTCTTGCAAAAGGCATGAAGTATAAAGTATCTTCTGGTGATAGCTGAGTGAGGTTGCACAGGTAGCAGAAGAAGCTGCAAGAACACATCCAGCACAAACTTCTCTCCTGTCTGTAGGAATCTGTTCTGAAAGCTCCTAACATCAACAGAAGGTGAGAAGAGGGAGCCCAGGACATTCCTCTGACCTCGGGGAAATTGGCTGCTGGTCAGGCTCTGCTGGGGGTGCTTGGGATGGCTGAAGAGTTGGAAGGGAGAGCTCAGCACACCTCGAATGACCTGAGCTGAGAAACCAACAGGTAGGAGTCTGAGAACCATAGAATGGTTTAGGTGGGAAGGGACCTCAGAGCTCAGCCAGTTCCAGCCCCTCTGTGCCATAGGCAGGGACACCTCTCACTAGAACAGGTCACTCAAGGACTCATCCAACCTGGCCTTCAACACCTCCAGGGAGGTTGTGGAGCACAGAAGCACAAAATGGGATCTTCAATCCCATTCTGTGCTTTTGTGCCCCATAACCTCCCTGGGCAACCTGTGCCAGTGTCTCACCACCCTCACTGCAAACAACTTCCTCCTAACATCCACTTTCAATCTCCCCTCTGACACTTCAAACCCATTCCTCTTCCTCCTCCTGTCATTACAAGACCTTGTCAATAGTCCCTTCCAAGCCCCCCTGTAGCCCTCTTCAGATCCTGCAAGGCCACTCCAAGGTCTCCTGGCAGCTTTCTCTTCTCCAGGCTGCACAGCCCCAACTCTCTCAGCCTGTCCTCACAGCAGAGCTGCTGCAGCCCTCTCAGCATCTTGGTGGCCTCCTCTGCACTGGCTCCAACAGTTCCATGCCCTGCTTGTGTTGGGGGCTGCAGAGCTGCACAGAGTAGAATCATAGAGTGTCAGGGGCTGGAAGTGATCTCAAAAGATCATCTAGTCCAACCCCCCCAGTATTCCAGTTGGGGTCTGAGGAGAGCAGGGTAAAGGGGCAGAATCCCCTCCCTTGCCCTGCTGCCCACACTGCTCTTGCACACTTCATCTTAGGGCATTTCATCACCAGGCTTGGTTCTGGTGCTGGCAGCAAATGTCAACTGAGTGTTGTGTGAGTGGCACAGCTGAGGGCAGAGATTCTGTTACTGCAGTGCTTGGTTAGAGGAAAGCAGCCCTGCATGGGAGGTGCAGAAATCACCACTCCCCTTTGGGGAATCAGGCACTGCCTGGGGCTGGGCTCGGTGTGTGCTTGAAGCTAATGCCCTGAGATGAAAAGTCCTGGGGAGGTTACCCAGGGAGAAGGGCTTTGGGTCTAGCTGCACTGTACTGTGCTCATCATTTCCATGCAGACATGAATCATGGGGCTGAAGCAACAGAAGGAGGGGACAGAGGCTGAAGCTGTGGCAGGGCAGGTTCAGGCTGGATGTCAGGAGGAAGTTGTTGGCAGAGAGAGTGATTGGCATTGGAATGGGCTGCCCAGGGAGGTGGTGGAGTCCCCATCCCTGGAGGTGTTGAAGCAAAGCCTGGATGGGCACTGAGTGCCATTGGCTAGGGCTGGGGGATAGGTTGGGCTGGATGAGCTTGGAGGTCTCCTCCAACCTATTCTATTGTATTCTATTCTATTGTATTCTATTGTATTCTATTGTATTCTATTCTATTCCATTCTATTCTATTCTATTCTATTCTATTCTATTCTATTCTATTCTATTCTATTCTATTCTATTCTATTCTATTCTATTCTATTCTATTCTATTCTATTCTATTCTATTCTATTCTATTCTATCTTCTTCATGTGCTGCCTGGTAGCAGTCCAGTGTGAATGTCATTAAGATGAACTGGTCAGGAGCTGAAGGCCCTGGTGCTTAAAAATGGGCATCTTCAAGTAACAAATAATTAATTCCTCAACGACATAGAAAAGCTCCAAGCTTTACTTAAATAGCTTCTATTTATTAGCTCATAATTCAATGCCACTCTTTCAAGAAGAAGAAGTGTAGCTGAGAGGTGTCCCTGGGCATGGTGAGGAGGGTGGAGGGGAAGAGCTCTGAGCTCCCTTTCCACCTAAGCCATTATAGGATGCTGTGGCTTGCCTTGGGTAAGCTTCAGGAGCAGCCCAGCAGTGCTGTCAGGAGAGCTGTGCACCAGCTGAGCTTTCTGCCAGTGCCTTCATCCCTGTGCTTTTGCAGATGGGTGAAATAGGACCAGATTTGGCAGCAGATTTATCTTTGTGCTGCACTGATGTGCCCTGTGAAAGGGAAGTTCTCTCTGTTTTCCCTTTGTGTGTGTGTGATCTGCTCTGGTCTCAGCTCCTGACACCACTTTTCTCTCTTTGAGACACTGAAAATGTATTAATGTCTTCCTACCTTCACTAATTCCTACATACATTTCCAGCTCTGTTTCTCTGTGTGCCTTTCTCTCCAACTTTTTTTCCCTTCACTTCCAACTCTGCACTTGTATAAAGGAGCCTTCAGAAACCCATCCTGCTGCCTTGCTTCTGACATCTGTTTGCCTTTTGTGTGCTCCTCTCCAGACTGCTCAAAACGAGATACAAATCAAGAGCTGCTGATGCTGTTTCTGCTGGTCCCTTCCCCAGGGCATTATTCATAAGCTGATTCCCTCAAAGAACTATTCTCTACCTGCTAGCCCCTGAGCAGAGAGTAGGGTGGTCAGTGATGCTGGGCCAAATTTCAAGGCACCATCCCCTTGAAACATGGGGGAAATGCCATCAAACATTTGCCTTGCTCCTGTAGAGATGCCACTTGGGGTGGCTCAGGAGAAAACAGGAGCAGAGAGACAATGCCCAAGGCAAACTACATCTCTTTGAGATAAGAAAGGCAGGGAGCAACATGCCCTTGGAGTGCTCAAGGTGACACTGGCAGACAGAAAACAAGGCAGAAAACTGTCTGTGGGAGACACACACACACACACAAAATAAATCAGTTTGCTGGGGACATCTTTGTCAACATGGAGACTCTCAAAATAAAGCTGGAGTTGAGGGAAGGTCAGGGAGAAAGAGTGAGAGCAAGCCAGCAGAGCTGGAGAGTGCTGGCAGGGCACCTACCACAGCTGCCTCCCTGCTGAAGCTTCATCTCAGTCTGTTGTTCCCATCACTGCTGAATGAGTCCTCCAAAAGTAGGGCACAAGTTTGTTTGTGAGGTTAATTATCCCTGGATATTTTAACAGGATCAAACTGTGTTTTCCTCTGTCTCGTTTTGGGAGCTGAACCACTAAGAAGAGTGAGGCAAACAGTGGTGTAAGGGCTGGAGAGAAGCTCTGAAGTCCCAGCTCAGCTGCCAGGGTGCTGGTGCAGGAAGCCCAGCCCAGCCCAGCAGCAAGATAAATGAATGCTCTGTGCCAGAAGGAACCTGCCAGGGGGTGTTCTGCCCTGGCCCCTGAGCTGGGGCAGCTGCTTTGGCATCCTGTGGAGCACAGAGCTCAGAGTGCTGCCCAGAAAGCTTCATTCTGCTCCCTCACACCTGTGTGTGCTCCTCAGGAGCTTGTGTATGGGCCAGGAGTCAGAGCAGGAAGCTTGGGAGCTGCAGGCACTTGGATGCATCCTCCACAATCTCCTGTCAATACCTACCGTGGGCTGCCTAACCAGGTCGAGCTGCCACTGTTGATAACCCAGGGCTGGAAAACAGAGACACAGCACAAAGCTGAAAGAAAATGCCTGTGCTCAGAGCAGAGCTGCTGCAGCCCTCTCAGCTGCACCTTGGTGGCCTCCTCTGCACTGGCTCCACCACTTGCATGTGCTGCTTGTGCTGGGGGCTGCAGAGCTGCAGACAGTGCTGCAGGTGGGGTGTGAGGAGAGCAGAGCCAAGGGGCACAATCCCCTCCCTTGCCCTGCTGCCCACAGCTGCTCTTGCTGCAGCCCAGCACACAGTTACTGTCTGGGCTGTGTGTGCACACTGAAGCCTCATCTTGAGCTTCTCATCCAGCCAGACCCCCAGGTCCTGTTCCTCAGGGCTGCTCTCAGCCATTCCCCACCCAGCCTGGAGCTGTGCTTGGGACTGTACCCACCCAGGTGCAAGATGCCATTTGTGAGCACACCCCTGAGCAGCCAGGCATTGCCCTTCACTGCCCCACGGTCTTGGCCCATGGAAGGCCTCTCTACAGTCATTTTGGAGTCTGGCAGGTTTGCTTGCACTGGACTCTGTGCCAGGTTGCTCCACTGCTGGGTTACAATTGGCAGTTTCAGGCACTGCCACAAAGGAGCCAAAAACCATTGGGAAATTGCTGCTCGGCCGCAGTGAGTAGCACAGATGTGCCCTAGGGCTCTGGGCTGCCTTTTGTTTCTACGTGGGGCAAAGCTGTTTGGGGGCTAAACCTTTTCCAGTTTTCTGATCTTTCCTAAATTGCCAAATTGCCCATGAGCATCCTTGTGAAGACTTTTTTTTTTTTCCTGACCCAATCAGAACCCACATTTAACTGCTTTGGAGAGAGTTTGTAGGCAGAGCTTTTTGGGAAATAAAAAATAACTACATATTTTATCATTCCTGCCTCCTTAATTGCCCACAACCCACTCAGGTATCACAAAAGAACCCCAGGAGAGCCTGCTGAGGAAAAGCTGGAACAATAGAATTTGTTGGTTTGGGTTTTTTCCCCCCCAGTGGAGCAAGCTACAGCCTGATGCTTTTATAGCAGAAATGCATTACAGCAAAGTATCTCGCTGAAAAACAAACATTTCAGCTCTCTTTTAAATTAATTCTACAAGAAGATATCTTCAAGGAGTGGATTTCTTTTCTTTCAGGTGAAGTCTTGGATTACCCAAAGCAGCAGAGCTGGTAATAAAAGGAGCACTCTCCTAGCTTGGCTTGTCTCAGCTCTCACCTCTGCTTTGTTATCTGCAATCTCACAACCTTCACACTCAGCCTAAACCCCTTCGTTTTCCCTCTGATGTATGAAAATTAACAGCTCAAAAGATAGAGGCATGGCAGAGGACAGGCAGAGCCTTCTTAAGAGCTCATTGTAGCAACCTTTTCCAGTATCTGCCAGGTCTCCCTTGCAGAGGCAATCGTGGCAGTGGGCACTAAGCATTTGGGAGGCTCCACCTTGCCTCGCAGGTATTTAATGGTGAACAACACCAGCAATGGCAGCAGGAAGTGGTGTGGGTATCAAAGAGCTCAAAATAGGAGAAAACAGAAGCTAATTTCAGAGGGCACTGCAGCATTCTAGGTTGGCTTCTCCAGAAAGCCTTATGGGTGTCACTCCATCAGTCAGCTGTGTCGAGCAAGAGGGCTTGTGGCAGAACTCATGGCATGGCTTGGCCAAGAGAGAGGAGAGCAGTGCAGGTGTCCTTCACATTCCCATCATGGCATGGCTTGGCCAAGAGAGAGGAGAGCTGTGCAGGTATCCCTTACATTCCCATCATGGCATGGCTTGGCCAAGAGAGAGGAGAGCAGTGCAGGTGTCCTTCACATTCCCATCATGGCATGGCTTGGCCAAGAGAGAGGAGAGCAGTGCAGGTGTCCCTTACACTTACTCATGGTATAGCTCGTGTCTTGAGCAGAGCTCTTACACCAGCACAGTGCCCCTTGCTCAGCTCCTGTCTCTCCTTGCTTGCCCAAATCTGGCCAAAGGTGAGGGCTGTGTCTGATCACCAGATATTACAGATGAAGAACTAACTAGAAATAGTTTTATTTCAGAATTATCAATTTTTATGCCCTTAGCTAAAGACCTAAGGTTGGTAACTTACAAGATTGTTACTAAAATGAACTTCCTTTCTGCTGATGCTGTGGAAATGCCAAGACTACTTTATCAGGATCATCCCTCGGTGTTAGAATCCTAGAATCAGTCAGGGCTGGAAGTGACCACAAGGATCATCCAGTTCCAACCCCCCTGCCATGCCCAGGGACACCTCACCCTAGATCAGGCTCTCCAGAGCCTCATCCAGCCTGGCCCTTAAACACCTCCAGGGATGAGGCTTCCACCACCTCCCTGAGCAATCTCTTCAGGCTCTCACCACCCTCATGCTGAAGATCTTCTTCCCAACATACAGGCTGAATCTACCCATTTCTAGCTTTGCTCTACTCCCCCCAGTCCTGTCACTACCTGACAATCTAGAAAGTCCCTCTCCAGCTTTTTTGTAGCCCCCTTCAGATCCTGGAAGGCCACAAGAAGGTCTCCTGGGAGCCTTCTCCTCTCCAGCCTGCACAGCCCCAACTCCAAGGCTTGTGGGTGATACTGGACAAATCTGCCCTGGGGCAGGGTTGAGGCTTATGTTTTGTAAGACAGCAAAGGGAAGAAAATTAGAGGAGCAGCTCAGGGCACTGAAGCCTGAGCCTTTCATCTCCTTTCTGCTCCCCAAAGTGGCTGAGCAAAGGGCTGTTTAGTGGGACAAGTTCTTCTGATGCCTTACAGGTCCTCAGTTAAGGAAGCATTTTTATTGCTGGAGAAGAGCCTCCTGATGGTGCTTGCTTTTTACTGCAGATCTCAGCAGTGCAGGAGTTATGGACCACATCTAACCAGCACTAATGTGCACAGGCACTAGCAGGCTGCCAGGCCAAGCAGCATTACTTACCCAGGGCTTTTTGAGTTAGAAATTGGAGGCTGAAGTCTCAAGACAGTCCCCTCAGTGGCCCAAGGACTTGGGTTTAGAGTCAGACATCAATTTTATTTATGTTTATGTTTATCCTCTAAGAGCTTAGTCAGTGAATGCTGCAAAGAGTCATTTACTTAACCATAAATGGGAATTAATTGGTTTATCAGATGGGAGCAAAGGAAATTCTGGGCTGGGATGCATTCATAGTCTCTGTAACTCATACCCCTCCTTGCTCCACGTGCCTAAAATGGCTTGGAAGGGTAAGTGCCAAACAGCTTTGTTGCTTTTGTTTAGCAGCCAATCTACACAAGCACCTCACTACAAATAGGCACACTCCAGCCTCATCTCCCTTCCCCCTGGCAGCCACCTGCACGCCTGATTTCTTACTGGCACAGGTTCCTCTGCAGAACACCTTCTGCTCTGTACTGACTGATGCTCCTTTCTGCTGGAGCTGCTTCGTGAAGGTCAGTACCAGCTGCCTTTGTGGCCTCCCAGGCTGCTCTTCAGCACATCAGTTGGGAAATCACTGGACTGTCCTGCTCCCTTTCGTGGCATCTGGCTGAGGGAGGGCAGAAACCACTACACACCCCCGGGGACTGCTGACACAGGCAAGGTGTTCAGCCCCTGGCCTGCAGTTTGCATCCTTGTTGACCAGTCAGAGCTGAATCTATCAGAGCAGCCTGCCTCCAGGGACACAGAAAGAGCAGTGCAAGTTGTGCAGCCTCCTTGAGTCTTAACCCAATCCCACTCTCTCTTTCGGTTTTTCCTTAATTATATCTCTGCTTCTCTTGTAAAGGGAAGGGCAGGTTAACCTGGCCACCAGTGCATAAGGAAATGATGTGTCCCACAGTCCATAGCCAGTCTGATGCTCTTCCTGTAGCAGGCACGTGCTGGCTGCAGAGATCAGGACTGTGCCAGCTGAGTCCCAGGGCACTGCACAGCAGATGCTGCCCACCTGGGGACACTGCACAGCCTTTAGAGTCTGTGCTGTTTGGATAGAGAGAAGAATTCAAGAATCAGTCAGGGTTGGAAGGGACCACAAGGATCAGGCAGTCCCAACCCCCCTGCCATGCCCAGGGACACCCTACCCTAGAGCAGGCTGCCCACAGCCTCTGCCAGCCTGGCCAAAAACACCTCCAGGGATCTGGCCCCAAACACCTCCCTGCAGGGGCAACCCATTCCAGCCTCTCACCACTCTCATGCTCAACAACTTCCTCCTCACATCCAGTCTGAATCTCCCCACCTCCAGCTTTGCTCCATTCCCCCCAGTCCTCTCACTCCCTCACACCCTCAAAAGTCCCTCCTCAGCATTTTTGTAGCCCCCTTCAGATGCAGGAAGGCCACCAGAAGGTCCCCTGGGAGCCTCCTTTTCTGCAGCCTGCACAGCCCCAACTCTTTCAGGCTGTGCTCACAGCAGAGCTGCTGCAGCCCTCTGAGCATCCTCGGGGCCCTTCTCTGCACACCTCCAGCATCTCCACATCCCTCTTGTCCCAGGGGCTCCAGCACTGGATGCACTACTCCAGGTGGGCTCTCAGCAGAGCACAGCAGAGGGGCAGAATCCCCTCCCTGGCCCTGCTGCCCACACTGCTCCTGCTGCAGCCCAGCCTCTGCTTGCCTTTCTGCCCTGCAAGTGCACACTGCTGCCTCATCTTCAGCTTCTCCTCCACCAGCACCCCCAAGTCCCTCTCCTCAGGGCTGCTCTTCAGCCAGTCCCTGCCCAGCCTGGATTTGTGCTTGGCATTGCCTCGACCCAGCTGCAGGACCTTGCCCTTGGCCCTGTTGCACCTCCTGAGCTTGGCTTGTGCCCACCTCTGCAGCCTGCCCAGGTCCCTCTGGATGCCATCCCTGCCCTCCAGCCTGGCTGCTGCCCCACACAGCTTGGGGTGCTCAGCAAACTTGCTGAGGCTGCACTCAATGCCTCTGCCCATGGCACCCACAGAGATGCTGAACAAGACTGGGCCCAGGACTGATCTCTGAGGGACTCCTCTGGGCCATGGAGCCATTGGCAGCCACCTTTTGGCTGTGGCCATCAAGGCAGTTCTGTATCCATCTGGTGTTCCACCCATCCAGCCCATGTGTCACCAGCTTGGAGACCAGGATGTGGTGCAGGACAGTGTCAGGTCCAGGTAAAGAGGCAGACACAGAAGAGAAAAATCCCTCCAAGGCATACCAATAAACCCTCAGGTAATTCCACTTATAAATATCAAACTAGTTAATGTTTCCTTGATGCTTTAACACTTAGAATCACCTCCTTGAAGAATGGATCTCTGTGAGTAGGAAATGTGGCCTCTTGCAAGCAGAAATAGAGGAGAAAACCTTGAAAAAGCCACTTGAAGCTAGGAAAAAAAAAAAAAAAGAATAAAGGATGGAGGAAACCAAATAAAACCAAAAGCTTGGGGAAGCTGCTGAAGGCAAAGGTTAGCACTGCTGTTACACAGTCCCTGTACTCAGCAAGCCTCCTCGGGATCCTGGTGGCCACAAGGAGGAGGAGAGGCTGGAGAGCAGCAGCTGTGACTGCCAGCTGTATTTTTAGAGCTATTGGGTGGTCACAGGCTGCTTCCCTGCAAGCCTGAGGCCAGGCACAAAGACTTCCTCTGCCCATTCAGGAGGAGCAGGTGAGTCTGCCCTGCAGAAGCAGGCAGTGACTCAGCACTCAGGTATTTATAGTCCACACCTTGTCAGAAGCAGGGATGGGGCTGGAAGTAGAGGCTGAGCCAGGTCAGTGCAAGTCCATCCTTGATTCCCCAGCCCAGGAGCAGACACATCCCCAGCACTGAGTTCTTTACCATCAGCCACTTCTGCTGATGCAGTTGGAAGCCCAGGTGGGCACTGCCCTGGCTATGCAGGGTGCTCTGCAGGTCCCCTGCCATGTTTGCCTTCCTGTCCTATTCCTGTCTGCCTTTTCTCCCTCTATTGATTTTAATGGACCCCCAGTTAAGGTCTTCTGTCTGTGCATCTTTAGAGCTTTATTTATCCCAAGCTCAGGCTCCTCCATCACTGCTCTCACTCTTTCTCCCCCCAGACTCCACAAGGCACAGTTTTCTTTTTTTTTACAGTCACTCTTTTTTAATTGGCCAAATTTAGGAATGTTTAGATACCTCTCAAACCATCTGGAGCTTTACTGCTGCTTAATGACATCTTCTTTATGGATCTATTGTGGTAATTGACAGCTACATCTTACTGCCTGTCACCCAGCTTTGAGGCCCTAAAAGCTTGGAATTGGTTAAATCTATATTTTAGTCACAAAGTAAATTCATGAACCATTCCATCGTTAGCCGCAGCAAATAGTAAGAGAACTTCAGAGCAGGAGACCATAATTCCCTATTCATAAATTTAAATCACTTCCTCATCCTCACTGTTCATGTTTACAGGAATGTAACTTGAATTTTAAGTTCAGCAGCTCTGAGTACCAAAGCATGAACTGCCAGCTCCTCCTCCTCTCATCTTTCCAACCACTGCACAGCTGCTGGACACACTGCCAACAACAGCTGACATCACTTATCTACAGCTAAACACACACAGACCCCTGCACAGATTCTTTCTGGGGCTATAGGATCATAGAATCAGTCAGGGTTGGAAGGGACCACAAGGCCCAGCCAGTGCAACCCCCCCTGCCATGCCCAGGCACACCCTACCCTAGAGCAGGCTGCCCACAGCCTCTGCCAGCCTGGCCAAAAACACCTCCAGGGATCTGGCCCCAAACCCCTCCCTGCAGGGGCAACCCATTCCAGCCTCTCACCACTCTCATGCTCAACAACTTCCTCCCCACCTCCAGCTTTGCTCCATTCCCCCCAGTCCGCTCACTCCCTCACACCCTCAAAAGTCCCTCCTCAGCATTTTTGTAGCCCCCTTCAGATGCAGGAAGGCCACCAGAAGGTCCCCTGGGAGCCTCCTCTTCTGCAGCCTGCACAGCCCCAACTCTTTCAGGCTGTGCTCACAGCAGAGCTGCTGCAGCCCTCTCAGCATCCTCGGGGCCCTTCTCTGCACCCCTCCATCATCTCCACATCCCTCTTGTCCCAGGGGCTCCAGCACTGGATGCACTACTCCAGGTGGGCTCTCAGCAGAGCACAGCAGAGGGGCGGAATCCCCTCCCTGGCCCTGCTGCCCACACTGCTCCTGCTGCAGCCCAGCCTCTGCTTGCCTTTCTGCCCTGCAAGTGCACACTGCTGCCTCATCTTCAGCTTCTCCTTCACCAGCAACCCAAGTCCCTCTCCTCAGGGCTGCTCTTCAGCCAGGCTCTGCCCAGCCTGGATTGGTGCTTGGCATTGTGTAAAGGGTTAATCCCTCCCAGAGGGACTTACCTGAAAGTGTATCCTGACTCCTTCCTGGGGGTAGTCTGACCTGCCCCCAAGTGAGGTGTTCAGCATCTCCCACTTCCTGATGAGACTCCTATAAAAGGGGGATGAACTTCCTCTTTCTTCCTCTTGGGTCCCTGCTCCTCACCTGCCCAGTACCTTGCCTCCTTGCTGCTGCTCACCAGGTGCTCTCCAGCAAACACCTGGGGAGGGCAACCATATTTGGAACTCTATAACTCACTGCATCCCACCAGCATCCATCTACACCCACCACCAATTCCCGACTTCACTGCTTGGATTCAACTTCCACCCACTCCCATCTACAGGTTGTATTTTATATTTTGTCCCTCCTTTTCCCCCCATCCTCTGTAATTCCCCTTCCCTTATACCTGTATCTTGTATTTTGTTCCCTTTTCCCCCATCCTCTGTAATTCCCCTTCCCTTATACCTGTATCTTGTATTTTGTTCCCTTTTCCCCCCCTCCTCTGTAATTCCCCTTCCCTTATACCTGTATCTTGTATTTTGTTCCCTTTTTCCCCCCATCCTCTGTAATTCCCCTTCCCTTCTGTTTATTGTTAAAGGTTTGTTGTTTTTTTTACCCTCCAAACTGAATTAAGTATTTATAGAGCTTTTGAGCTCAGGAGGCTTGGTTTGAGCCTAATACCTATTGCCTCTACCCTGTATGTCATGGCACAGCAAAGCAGCCCCCATCAGTGGCAGTGCCACTGCAGCTCAGTGCTGTGTTCTCACTAACTGGCCAAGCTCTGGGGGTGGTGCCAGTAGCATATGTATGTGTGAGGGCTGGAGCTGCCCTTAGAGGCTCTGGAAGTAGGTCTCAGGGGGAAGAAATCAGTGAAGCAGATTTTGGTTTTAGTTTAAGCTATGCTGTACATGTAGAGGTCAGGCTCACGGCAGGAGAAGGGCAGGCAAGCCATAGGCAGCTCTCCTGAGAACCACCACTCAGGCCCAGAGAGATGCTCAGCCCTGGGAACTGCCTTGAGGATAAGAATGAAGGAACAAGCCCTCAGCTCCTCTCGAAGGACTACTCTTTAGGAGAACAAAAATTCTGCTTTGCCTTCCCTCAGACAGAAGAACAATTTACAGAGTGCTGGTAACAAAATCGTGTGGTGGCTCCTGCCACAACCTGGTTAATGGGTGCTGCTTTTCAGCAGAATGAGGGTGAGAGCTCCAACAGCTGTAACCAAGCTCAGCAGCTGACATCTCCTCTCTGATGTGCTCATCCTGGATCACCTCTTCTTCGTTGCACCCCCCCAGTGACTGAAATGGTTTGACAGACAGAACATTTCCATCGCAGCAGTGAATTTCCTTTTGGTGGATCTCCTGTGTAGGGGAATGCCTCAAATGAGTTCTAACCACACAGTCCTCAGTTTGGAAGCCCATCCAGCAAGACCACCTTGGAGTGCAGTGCCAGCTTGTGGGTAAACTTCAGCTCCATTACTCTGTCCCTATCTAAGGGCTGGGAGAAGCTTTAACCTGAGGCTCAGGTATGCTGTAAAGGTTCTTAAAAAGAAAGAAAACTCCTACTCTAGAGCCACATTTCCTGTTTCTTAGCCTGTGCCGTTCAGTGCTGGCACTTCTGGAAAGAAAGATAGGAGCGAGGCTGCCTTTGGCCCTAATCTTCCATCATTAATTATGTTCACTCCTCCTCACACAGAGTGAAGCTTGGCTGGCCAAAGCGAGCTGCACACCAGCAGAGCAAGGGACACTGCTGGGCTTGAGCCATTGGCACAAGCTGGACACCAGCCCCAGCTCCTCTGCCTTCCAGAGGCATTGGCTTCCCGCTGGAAGCTTCCTGAGGCAGCCTCCTTCAGCATCATCTCTTCCCTGGCAGCAAGGCAAAGGTAGCTTTAAACAGCAGAGCCTTTTAGCAGCATAATGCATTTCCAGGAGCAGTGCCCCACATCTTTATTCATGATGTGAGCCATGATCCAAGTAGTAATAATGAAACAGGGTCATGAAGGTCCTCCATTGTGAACTAGTGTTAATCTAATTTCCTACAGGATGTTTATCTANAAAAAAAAAAGAAGGAAGCAGTTGAAAATACTCTGGTGAGTCCCTGATGAAAAGAAGCCTGGGAAGTGCTAAGGATAGCTGGAGAATGCTAAATTGCATTTACCCAGCTCTGCTGAGGAGGCCAGGCTGATCCTGGCAGCATTTTGCTAGGCTCTATCCAGTGCAACTTGGTTTCTTGTTTTTATGAGTGTTAAGAATCAGCAGCAGTTGCGGGGGGGGGAGGAGGGGGAAAACACAACCAAACAGAACAAGGCAAAACCAAGGCCACAACCCAAGTCCAACAAAGAGTATTTAGGACTCTGATGCAAACTGCAGGTCTGCCATGCTGTAAACTATTCGATGGAGATGTTTAAAGTGACAGAATAAAGCAGCATTAATTCAGCTCTATAGAGCCAAGGACATTCTGTGCTTGCTCGTGGGCACAAGCATTGCCCCACACACAAGAGGGCATTCTCTGCCCTCCCTCTGACACACTTCCAGGCTGTCAGCAGAGCAGTTTGTGGTGCAGCTGTGGCTCTGGGTGAGTGCAGTTGCTGTACCTGGCTGGAAAGCAGTTGACTGCTGCCACTCAATGAAGGCAGACCTGAGCCTCCCAAAGAGGAGGAGTCCATACACTTGCCTCTTCTGTTCCCAGCAACCTTCTGCCTGTCTTCCCTGTCTACCTTCTCAGGATGTGATCCGATGCTAATCAGGTTAATTTAAGGTTTTTAGTGGCAATGATAGGGTCGACACCTGCTGGGTTTGCTTCCCTGATGCAGCACAGCCCAATGGGGTCCTGGGGTCAGCTGGCTCCCCACACTCATGGTTGTAGCCCAGGCAGATGTGGCTTGGATGCCTTTGGTGCACCTCTCTCCCCATGAGCCATTCCCAAGGGCAGGCTAACAGGAAGGATGTTTTGTGGTCCCCACAGCAGGACTGCTGTGTTGGGTGCTGCCCCAGCTGGCACTGGCAGGTGTGCAGGGCTGGGATGGAAAGGCAGAATGCCCCTTCTGAGCCTGCTGAGGGCAGGCTGTGGTGCCACTGTTAGGGGTGACCAACAGAGGTGACCTTCTTCCACCCAGCAGCGGCAGCCTCTGCCAGGCCAGCACGGAGAGGCTCTGGGAACCGCAGCTGCCATCCGAGGAGCAATTCCCTAAATCACAGTGTGGAGATGGCTGAGAGGATGTGCAAAATGGCTCTGGTGAATTAGCAGAGCTGTCAGGCCAGGAATGTAACCAGCACTCCACTTCACACTTAATGAAGAGTCCACGTGTCCAGAGGAGCAGGTAATTTATAGCCTAACATTTGCTTTTGATCTGTCGTTTGCTCTTTCTCTTTAGAATTAAATCACTCCAAAACGCACAAGGGAAGAAGGGGAAGGGAAGAAGTCTTTTTAGTTTTAATTAGAATGTGCTAAATGGCAATAAAGTAATGTGAATACAGCAGAGACCTCTTAAATCCATAGCAGTAAATCTGTGGCTGCAACAGGTCCCTCCTTTAGCTTGTTGGAGAAGGTTTCACCTGAAGTGTGGCAGTGCCAGGGATTGATGCTAATGGAGTCAGCTGCTGAAGGAATCCCATAAAGCATCTGTTGTGGAGTGTGATGTGCCCTGGAACGTGGCTGAGGTTTGTTTTGCCCTGACAGGTGTAGAATGCTTGGCTGGGTGGTTTGATGATAGAGCCCCTCTGAGCGGCTGCTGCCTTGTGCTGTGCAGCTTTGTCACTCGTCAGCCAGGATGGTCCTCACAGCACAAACCCTTGGACAGCTTCTGAAAAATTAGGATCTCACTCCCCTGGGAAGGAATTCTAATGTGTGTGGCAGGAGCAGCAATTTGGAAATTACCTTCTCCTGCATGCAGGTGCTGAGGTATTTAGGTGAAACAACACGAAGGGATGCTTTAAAGCCAGAGAGTTACAACAGGGAAGAGGTGGGTTCTGAAACCTAAGTGCAACATTAAAAGTGGGCATTTCTTTTTTCTTCTTTAGTAGTTAAGGAAAGCACACAAAAGCTTAGATGCAATTCTGTGCAGCTTTCCCTCTCCTATGGGTATAGAGAGCTTGCTTCTGCTTCAGTAAAAATGTGGCTGGGATCTGGCTGCATGCAATTATTCCCGGCTCGTGCATGGAGCAGTCTGCTCCCTCAGCCCCCTCTGGTCCCAAGAAGCAGAAAAGGGCCCTGGCAGCACAGGGCACTCTGCACCATTTATAAACTGTCCTGGCTGAGGGGCTGTGTGCAGGCTTTGGACGTGACACAGACTGCAATGGAATCACAGAATGGTTTAAGTTGGAAGGAACCTCAAAGCTCAGCCAGTTTCAACCCCCCTGTGCCATAGGCAGGGACACCTCCCACTAGAACAGGTGGCTCAAGGACTCATCCAACCTGGTCCTGAACACCTCCAGGGAGGTTGTGGATGACAGAAACACAGAATGGAATCTTCAGTCTTCAACATTTGATCCCATTCTGTGCTTCTGTGCTCCACAACCTCCTTGGGCAACCTGTGCCAGTGTCTCACCACCCTCACTGCAAACAACTTCCTCCTAACATCCACTTTCAATCTCCCCTCTGACATTTCAAACCCATTCCTCCTCCTCATCCTGTCATCACCAGCCCTTGTCAGTAGTCCCTCCCCAGCCCTCCCAGAGCCCCCTTCAGCTCCTGCAAGGCCACTCCAAGGTCTCTTCAAAGCCTCTTCTCCAGTGGGTGGAAGCTGAGGCACAGGAAGTTTTATTTAAACATGAGGAGGAATTTTTTTCCCTATGAGGGTGACTGAACACTGGAACAGGCTGCCCAGGGGGGTTGTGGAGTTTCCCTCTCTGGAGATGCTCAAAACCCACCAACCCACCTGGATGTGTTTTTCTGTGATGTGGTATAGGAGATGCTGCTCTGGCAGGGCAGTTGGGGTGGATGAGCTTTGGAGGTCACTTCCAGTCTCTGACATCCTGTGATTCTATGACAGATTGGTGTGGGAAGGCTATTTCCATGTTAGAAGGAGGCTTGGTTTTGTGTTAGGTGGGATGGCTGCTGGGGTTGCAGTGGGGCTCTCCTCTCAGGCTACCTTCTCTGCTGCTTTTCTAAGCACTCAGTTGTAGTCCAGGGCCTCCAGCAGCTCTCCTCTGCCCAGACTCAAGGCTGCATGGGTTGCATGCCATGGGTTCTGTTCACCATTCCTGCTACCTGGTTCTCTTGCTGACTCTTGTCAGGAGGAGAATCGATGACCTCAGGTCCCAGCACATTTTGTGAGAAGGCAGGGAGATGATTTCTGGCAGGGGTTGCTGCTCCCTGGGGACAGGGCTTTCAGGTGCGTGTAGGCTGTGCCTGGGGATGAATTGCACAGCTCTCCTACTCAGTGTCTTGATTTATCTATTGCTGGTGCACTTTGTTCTGTTATTTTTAACTGAGATACGTTGAGAGATGCTGCTGCTGCTTGTGCTTTGGTAGGAGCAAGCATGACTGCACACACCGGGAGGGTTTGTACCGCCAGCCCCTCGCTTTAATCTCCAGTGACAGCTACAGCTGTTGCCACTTTGTTCCTATCTCCTGCTTTAAAAAAACCCAAGCCTTGACAGGCTGAAAGAGCCCATTTCATGGCAGTCTTGGTAGCTGCAGGTAGACAGCTCTAGAGATGCTCTTCCCAGAGTGCAAGCTGCTCCACACTGCTTCTGTTCTCCAGCGTAAGTTCCAGAGCTTCTTAAGCAGCAGCCCCTGGGGATAAAGGCAGAAGCAGACACTTACTTAACTTGCTTTTTAGTTGCTCTTTTGGACTTTGCAGTCTGGGCTTTGGACCTTGTCATGCTGGGGTTAAACTCAGTGGGCACAGAACCAGGTTTAGGTGATGCCTGTCAGAGTTAACATCAGTAGCTTTAGTCAACATCTTTCCAATTTGCCTTCTTCCAAAGGCAGATTTTGTCTCACTGTTGTGATTACACAGCTGATTCGTATCTTGGGACTTCATGGCTAATCAGAAGATCAGACGCTAGAGACAGTGCAGTCAGAGGTCATTGGGTACCACAGATGCTCCAGACAATGCAGTCAGAGGTCATTTGGTACCACAGATGCTCCAGACAATGCAGTCAGAGGTCACTGGGTGCCACAGATGCTCCAGGCAATGCAGTCAGAGGTCACTTTGTGGCATGGGCAGTGCAGTCAGAGGTCATTGGGTACCACAGATGCTACAGGCAGTGCAGTCAGAGGTCACCTTGTGGCATGGGCAGTGCAGTCAGAGGTCATTGGGTACCACAGATGCTACAGGCAGTGCAGTCAGAGGTCACCTTGTGGCATGGGCAGTGCAGTCAGAGGTCATTGGGTACCACAGATGCTACAGGCAGTGCAGTCAGAGGTCACTTTGTGGCATGGGCTATGCAGTCAGAGGTCATTGGGTACCACAGATGCTACAGGCAGTGCAGTCAGAGGTCACTTTGTGGCATGGGCTATGCAGTCAGAGGTCATTGGGTACCACAGATGCTACAGGCAGTGCAGTCAGAGGTCACTTTGTGGCATGGGCTATGCAGTCAGAGGTCATTGGGTACCACAGATGCTACAGGCAGTGCAGTCAGAGGTCACTTTGTGGCATGGGCTATGCAGTCAGAGGTCATTGGGTACCACAGATGCTACAGGCAGTGCAGTCAGAGGTCACTTTGTGGCATGGGCTATGCAGTCAGAGGTCATTGGGTACCACAGATGCTACAGGCAGTGCAGTCAGAGGTCATTGGGTACCACAGATGCTACAGGCAGTGCAGTCAGAGGTCACCTTGTGGCATGGGCAGTGCAGTCAGAGGTCATTGGGTACCACAGATGCTGCAGGCAGTGCAGTCAGAGGTCATTGGGTACCACAGATGCTCCAGGCAGTGCAGTCAGAGGTCACTGGGTGCCACAGATGCTCCAGGCAGTGCAGTCAGAGGTCATTGGGTGCCACAGATGCTACAGGCAGTGCAGTCAGAGATCACTGGGTGCCACAGATGCTCCAGGCAGTGCAGTCAGAGATCACTGGGTGCCACAGATGCTGCAGGCAGTGCAGTAAGAGGTCATTGGGTGCCACAGATGCTACAGGCAGTGCAGTCAGAGATCACTGGGTGCCACAGATGCTCCAGGCAGTGCAGTCAGAGGTCACTGGGTGCCACAGATGCTGCAGGCAGTGCAGTCAGAGGTCATTGGGTGCCACAGATGCTACAGGCAGTGCAGTCAGAGGTCATTGATATGATTAACTCCGTACAGCTCCACATCTCCACCCTGGCATTCTCCTTTACTATCAGTTTAGTCAATTGGAGGCTGCAACAGAAGCTTCTCATCCATTACTGTGAATTCTCCTAAGTTTATTCATGTTGACACATTCATTTTTAGTATGACACTCTTGATAAAATAACCAAGACATGGCCCAATGGTTGCATTAAGCAGTAGAGAATCCAACACTCCCAAGTACACGAGTGCAGACATCTAAACAAGCCAAACAAAAATAGTGCTTTAGGAACAGTAACCAAAGGAGAAAAAAAAAGAATTCTTAGCTCAAAAATTCCACTAAAAATGTTCCCCAAACTTACACCTTCTGTGATCCATTTTCTGGACTCTGGTGGCCATTTGTTTTCCTGCAGGCTGCCCAAAATCATTACAGATTCCCTTCCAGGTATCTACTTCCCTCCCAGCTATTGGCATAGATCTAACAGGCTTTAGCAAGGACATTTCTACTATTGTCAAGATGCTTTTGGTGCTCCAAGCACCCTCCCTGCTCTAGGTCTGCCTGGGAACTCCAAGTTCTCTCCCTGCATACCAGGAGATGGCCACAAGGCAGCATCTCAGGGTTTGCCCCAGGTGCATGTCCAAGTCAGGAAACATCTCCTGAAGCTACAGCAGCTAAAGAATTCTATTTCTGCCTCTTTAACCTCCTCTGTAGTTTTCTGGTTTGTTTTGTTGGGTTTTTTTGGTTTTTTTTCTAATTCCAAAACATTTTCATATGGTACAGTAAAATAAAAAAATTATTGCAATTAACTGCATTACAGTAACTGTGGGCTGAGTTTGCAGCCAGGATTTTAACCTTTTTAAGCTGTTGCAGGTCATAAGCTGTAGATGAGGAACATTTCACTTCTCTTAAGCTTCTGCTCTGAAGCTTCAGCCAAGTGTCATTAAACCCAGGACGTGGAAAAACCCAGAGCAGCTCCACAGATGCAATTCACACCCTTACTTAACCATCAGCTAGAAGTTTAATTGCATCCCTTCCTTGTTAGCCTTTCTTTTCCCCCCATTTAGCACTAGTATGGAATCTTTAGGCAACTGCAGTGAGTGCTCAGCATTGCCCAGTAGTAAGGCTAAGCCCCTGCAATACTTTAAATGTTATAGTTCAAGGTGAAACCAGCAACAAATATTGCCTGAAAAAATACTGTTAGTCAAAGTTGTAACCAAAGATTCTGCAATCAGAACCTGCATTCAGATAAAATGCAGCTAGCTGGGGGTAAAGTGCACTCAGTATTCTCTCTTTATGTCCTACTGGTGACCTGCACCCCCACCCCCTAAAAACACTACTTTATATATATATGAATCCTAGAATTGCTCAGATTGGGAGGGACCTCATAGATCATCTGCTCCAACCTCCCCACCATGCCCAGGGACACCTCTCAGCTGGACTCAGCTGCTCAAGGCCTCATCCAGCCTCCAAGGAGGAGGCAGCCACAGCCTCCCTGGGCAGCCTGTGCCAGGATCTCAGCACCCTCACGCTGAAGAATTGAGCAGGCCATAGAGAGGCAACATCCCCACAGCAGGGGAGGTGGAGGAGGTTTGCTTATCGCTCCCCTGGACTTGCTGAGAGAGAAGACCTGGGGAAAACATCTTGGGAACTTTTTTAACTGCCCAAGCAGAGCTCCAATTCACTTATCACAGGCATTCCACACAGAGGTGTGTCTGTTTAGTGAGGTGAAAGCTATTTTGTTTGCCACCTGCTTCCTCATGCTCTGCCACTGAACCCATGGTGGTGACCTCTAAGGAACACGCCAGTGTGGGCTCCCTGGATGTGAGAGAAGCAACCACAGCTCATGTTCCAAAGATGGCTTGGACAAGCAGCTGACCAGATGGAGGAGTGAGAGGCACTCCACTGCTGGCAGGCACCCAAGGCTTCTTGAAGCTCATGTCCTCTCCCCTAATAAATATGTCATTTCAATACCAGCCACGGTAATGTAGTGATAACAGCAGGAGAATAACTCTCCTCATAATTGTGTGAGACGTCCAGATATATTCCCCTGTCTCCCTGACTAATGCTTCCAACATGACTTGTTAGCTTCTGCAATGATCAAGCAGCTATTAAAGATAAAACTGTGTTAACCTTTTCAAAAATTAGAAGAGCATGACTGGAACTGGAACTACAATGGCTTCCCGGAGACCAAAGCAGAAGGGTGAAAGATCACCCTGCTGAGACATTAGGAGTGGATGCATTATTTATTTGGCACATCTGAAATGCATATGAAAGCTGTGGCCTCATGCAAATGCCTCCTGCTCAAGGGGTAACTGCTCTAACCAACCAGCAGAAGCAGGTAAGTACAAAGATCTTGGATCTGTTTTCACAAGAGAGGTAAATCCTCTCTGTCCAGCTTCCCTCCTAGCCCAGCAGACTGAGCACATAAGAAAAAGAGCTCCTGAAACTCTGAAACCAAACACATTTTCCATGGAAGGGGCCTCAGAGCTCATCTGCCCCAACCTCCAACCATGGCAGGGACACCTCTCAACACCCCCAGCAAGGAGGCAGCCACAGCCTCCCTGGGCAGCCTGTGCCACACTCTCACCACCCTCACACTCAGCAACTTCTTCCTCAGCTCCACTCTCAGCCTGCTCTGCCTCAGCTCCAAACCATTGCCCCTTGGGCTGTCTCCAGACCCCCTCAGCACAAGTCCCTCTGCAGCCTTCCTGCAGGATCCCTTCAGGCACTGGCAGCAGCTCTGAGGTGCCCCTGGAGCCTTCTCCTCTGCAGCCTGCACCCCCCCAGCTCCCTCATCCTGTGCTGACAGCAGAGCTGCTCCAGCCCTTTCTTAATTTTGAGTTCAGATTGCATTCAAAACTGTCTTAATCCTGAGGAACTGCTGAGCATCATCACAGTTTGTATCTTCGAGACACAGATCCATGAATTAGGCACTGACATTGTATTGCAGACCCTCAGCAATGGCAGCAGGAGGGCTTATGCCATCCCATAGAGGTGCAGGGATGTGAAATTGGCTTGTTTGGTGTTGAAGGGAAGTAAAATGTCATCCCTGACACACATAAGCTGTAATAAGGGACAGGCCTTTGTTTACTGATAAGAATAATCTGTGGACTACAAGTGGCAAAGAAGCAATAAATCCCAGGCAGAAATAAGAATGACTGACAGCCCAAAAATCCACTGGCTCAGGCCACAGACAAAACCTTTCCCCATTGGTTCCCTTAAATGAACTTTGTGCTGAAGGTAAAGAGAGCTGCCCATAGGATAAAGCTCACCACAAAAAGTAGTTAATAGCAGGAAAATTGCAGAGGTGCAAAATACAGCCCCAGGCACGGGGAATATTTATAGGTTCTGCCTTGTATGAAGGTCGGTGGCATTTGGAGACTTTCATATCTCCCACAGATTCCTCATCTTGGCTCAGGGATGGGTAAAAAGATCATCTGAATGAGCAGTTCCAGAGTCACTCTTCCCCCCTCTCAAGTGTCCTGGCAGGCTAACAGGCCCATTAGATGTCCTGGCTTGCCCCAGCCTTCTGCTGATGGGGGAAGCTAAGGTGGAATGAACACAAAGGCTTGGGGCATTATGTCCACTCCCAAAGTGATCAACAGGTACCCACTGGTGTTTAGGCACTTGTGAGTGTCTTGCCCAAATAAGGGTAAGCAAGCCCTGGGCTCACCTGATATGGTCAGCTTGGCAAATGCCATTGATTGGTGAGTCTCTGTGGCCAAAGGAGCCTTTGCACTCGGGCAAAGAATATACATGGAGCTAAGCTGCAAGCAGTTGTGCTGCTCTGTGCTGCCTCTGCCTCCCTGCTCTGCCTCACTCTGTGCTGCTCTGTGCTGCCTCTGCCTCACTCTGTGCTGCTCTGCCTCATGCTTCAGCCCATCTCAGCCCTGATATTTTGGGCTTGAACTGCCTGGAAACTGAAGTGTCTCCATTTTCCCAGAAGAAAGCATGAAGTGCCTCATGAGAAGTGCCACAGTGCACACCTTGCCCAGTGTGCAGCTACTGCAGGCCCTGAAAACTGCAGGACAAAGCAGGCTTCTTTCCTGTCAGGGACCAACACTGCAGTTTGCACCCCTGGGATATCAGACTCCCATTGCTCAGCAGAAGCTTTGCCTACCCAAAGAAGTTAAGGAAAAACACTCTCCCAATGTTCTTCATGGGGGTTAAGGTGTGAAGGAGCTGATGCTGATTCTGACCTGCACTAGCACAGAGCAATGCTCTGCCCACAGCAGGATGGGTCATCCTCTCCCCTCACCTGAGCCACATAGCTGAGAGGCAAATCACAGAGGGATGTGTGGAGCCTCACCCATGTGCAGCCCAGGCCCAGAGAGATGTCACACCAGGAGGAGATGGAAAGATAAAGAACTCTGGAACAAAGGAACCTGAACCCAACCATCAAACTCCCTTGAGAGCTGATAGCAGCACCAGGGCAGCTTTTCTCAGTAGGGGTTCTGGTTCCATCTCTAATCTGAGCAGAAGCTGGTGCAGAGCCTGGGAAACTCTGACCTCATTTCCACTGCTGTGTTCCAGCTGAGGGCTAAAACATTGCAGGCATGGAACTTCTACTGAACTGGGCCAAAACTGAAGCTATCTAAATTATTAGAGACTAAGAAGGCAGCGTTAAAGCTATCAGCTAGAAAATTACTTTAGTACTGCAGCACAGCTTTTTTTTTTTTTCGCTTTTTTCCATTTTTTAAACATAAACTTTGTGAAGTCAGAGATATTAAGGAGAAAAAAAAAATAATAAATCTTTAAATCCCTCTGGTAACAAGAAATGGAATTAAAATCCAGGCAAAATTAAATTTGGGAAGATTAATGTTCCCCTTTTTTTTTTTTTTTAATATATTTTGATGACAAGTCTAAACATAATGTAATTCCCTGAATTTACAGCTTCAGAGCAGGGAGCTGATACCCCACAATGGTGCAATTGAAGTCACAGAGCAAATGAGGGCTTTCTTATTCTAATGTCCCCACAGATAAGTTTCAGGCAGCGGTAATGAAAAGGCTTTGAACTCCTTAACTAGCATTTAAAACGATGCAGAAACAAGCAAGCCGTTTATAATTGAAGGCCTGTGGGGCTGGCAGCAGATGCAGCCAGGCGGAGGCAATAGCTGCACATCACCAAAGCCTCTGTCCCAGCTGCTCACAGGCAAAGCTGGGAGGATTCTTCTCCGAGAGGATTTTTCAGGTCCTGTGGCTTCAGCTGCCTGTTTCAGAGGGCTGCAGCAGCTCTGCTATGAGGACAGGCTGAGAGAGTTGGGGCTCTGCAGCCTGGAGAAGAGAAGGCTGCCAGGAGACCTTATAGCAGCCTACCAGTATCTGAGGGGGGCCTACAGGAGGGCTGGGGAGGGACTGTTCACAAGGTCTTGTAATGACAGGACGAGGGGGAATGGGTTCAAACTGGCAGAGGGGAGATTTGAAAGGGATGTTAGGAGAAAGTTCTTCACAGTGAGGGTGGTGAGGCACTGGCACAGGTTGCCCAGGGAGGTTGTGGCTGCTCCCTCCCTGGAGGTGTTCAAGGCCAGGCTGGATGAGGTCTTGAGCATCCTGGTCTAGTGGGAGGTGTCCTTGCCTATGGCACAGGGGGGTTGGAACTGGCTGAGCTTTGAGGTCTCTTCCAACCTAAACCATTCTATTCTTCTATAATTCCCTCCCCCTGTCCTCTGAGAAATAAGCCCTTCAGTGGCAATAACCTTGTTAAGCCTTTTGGAAAACCATGAAATAACCTACCAGAGCTTGGTGCTGGCTGGAGGAAAACAGAGATCCTGGTGGTCCACTTGGGATGGCCTGGAGCAAGCAGGGGGCAGCTGGAGGGATCCTGCTCAGAAATGGGCAATATTTTGCATTCTGCTGTTTGTAGCTCACCACCACTCCAAGCACCTGTGCACACAACAGTGAATGAGAAAGGAAATCGTCAAAGGAGCACGGGAGAAAAATCAGATAAGGTAACCAGAAGACAATTGTAAGAGAAGGTACAAGGTAGAGGAGGTGCTCAGATGCTTCAAGCAACTTCAACTGGAAGCCAAGAGGCAGGAGATGACTCCTGCTGCTTTCCTCAAGGCTGTATGCACAGTACTCCTTGAGTTCATGGAATCACAGAACTGCTGAGGGTGAGGCTGGAACAGACCTCTGAGACCACCAAGCCAAGACTATGACCTAACACCAGCACATGGACCGGGCCATGGCACTGAGTGCCACATCCAATCTTTCCTTACACACCTGCAGGCGCCTAGTGAAAGCAGAGCTGTGGCTATGCGGAGGAAAGGAGGTCCCCTCCTGCTTTCACACGTGGAGATGAGGCTGGGTTCCTCCTGAAAACATGTGAGGAAAACAGACACTTGATCCTCCTTCGTACTTCTAATTCCTTTAAAAGCACTAATTGTGCTTTGGAAGTGGCCTTGGTCTCATCTCCCCATTTCTGAAGCCAGAATCCTCCTGCTGTCATTAGCTGAAAGGCAAAGCAGCAAGCTTGGGTAATGTTTTCTTTTGCATATGCATTCAGCCTGTCTGCAGAAGGCTGCTGAGAGGACATTTGGAATCTATTTTCCTTGATGGTATTTTCTCAGAAATCAGTGCTCACGAATGTGCATAATGATGCACTGGTATGAATAAGCAGGCCAAACAATTAGGAGGGAACAGTGTCGTGTGGTTGCCATAGAAGTGGCACAGCCAGGCTGCAGCTTTCAGCAAACCCTGCAGGGGGGTGCACGACTTCAGGCACTGTTTGCACCGAAGTTAACAGCCCAACCTCCACCAACTTTGCAGAAGCAGCTCTGGCCCCGTGCCTGCTGCAGAGGGGTTCTGGCAAGGGATGAGAGGAGATCAAGAGACAGCAAGGGCATGGAGGAGAAACAGCCTTGGCTCCTGACACTTGCTTTTGATGAAGTTCGTAGAGTCCTGCTAGCAGAAGGGGGATTTGGCCACATCTGGCACAGAGAGCTGCCAGTTTGGGAAAAGAGAGCCTTTGAGCAATGGCTTCAGCATCCCCAGCACCCCGAGAGTCACCTCAGGGGCAGGGATTAGCTGCCTAATAGAAGACTCTGGCCTGACCCAAGACCTCAGGTCTCAGCAGGGACCAGATGTGGGACAAGATAGAAGAATTTGGCCTGACCCAAGAGCTCAGGTCTCAGCAGGGACCAGATGTGGGACAAGATAGAAGAATTTGGCCTAACCCAAGAGCTCAGGTCTCAGCAGGGACCAGATGTGGGACAAGATAGAAGAATTTGGCCTAACCCAAGAGCTCAGGTCTCAGCAGGGACCAGATGTGGGGCAAGGTAGAAGAGTTTGGCCTAACCCAAGAGCTCAGGTCTCAGCAGGGACCAGATGTGGGGCAAGGTAGAAGAGTTTGGCCTAACCCAAGAGCTTAGGTCGCAGCACTTCTGGGGCTTGCTCATGCCCTGTTGGTTTCCCTTTGCATTGGCAATCGTCCCTCAGCCTTGGCCAGTCATTGCCCAGGTCTCACTCACCTTTACTCTGGTTTCCAAACCAATGAGCTCTTTGCTGACCAATGCAATGAGAAGAAGCCAATGCAGTGAGAAGGAGCCAGTGCAGTGAGAAGAAGCCAGTGCAGTGAGAAGAAGCCAGTGCAGAGAGAAGAAGCCAGTGCAGAGAGAAGAAGCCAGTGCAGTGAGAAGAAGCCAGTGCAGAGAGAAGAAGCCAGTGCAGAGAGAAGAAGCCAGTGCAGTGAGAAGAAGCCAGTGCAGAGAGAAGAAGCCAGTGCAGTGAGAAGAAGCCAATGCAGTGAGAAGAAACCAGTGCAGAGAGAAGCCAGTGCAGAGAGAAGAAGCCAATGCAGTGAGAAGAAGCCAGTGCAGAGAGAAGAAGCCAGTGCAGAGAGAAGAAGCCAATGCAGTGAGAAGAAACCAGTGCAGAGAGAAGAAGCCAGTGCAGAGAGAAGAAGCCAATGCAGTGAGAAGAAACCAGTGCAGAGAGAAGAAGGCAATGCAGTGAGAAGAAGCCAATGCCCACCACTGCCAGCCCTACAAAACTCTTTTGAACTGCAGACTTAGAGCAGCCAAGTAGAGATTTAAGATTGGGTAACCCGAGAGAATCTCAATGTGTTCTACTTGAGGAGAAGAGGGAAGGTAGTGCTGAAAAGGTGGAAAGAAATGCAAAAGCTGGTTCACCTGAAAGCACTTGGCAATTGCAGCCTGTGTTTATACATGGGCCCATGACATTTATAGGGCAGAAATTAAATGTATGAAATGATTTATGGGTGGATTTAAAAGGCTGGTGATATTTTAGTTTCATACATCTTGATGAACACAGTTATAAATCTCTCTAACCTAAACTGCTTAGCCAACTTGCACGGACACAGCACCAACAGAGCAGGCAATTATCTGTAATAAACTTCTTCTCTAATGTGGTGGCATTCCCCCTCTTGCAAAGCTGCACATCACACTTCATCTCCTGCCACCTTAGGAAATCAGATTTGAGTGGCTTAGGCTCACCTCCCCCTTCTGCACTTGTGCAGCAGCTGTCATCTTCTTGGTAGGATGATCCAGTCCTTACAGCTTCATAAAATAACCAGGCACTATATGCTCTACTTCTGGAAATTAATTTATCTATGCACATAAAAACAATTACATTTGCTCCCTCGTGCACCACACATTTCTCAAACCTCTAGAAAAGAAAGGAGGGGGAAAAGAGAGAAGAAAAGCCCTCCTTTGGAAATGTGTGCTTCCAGGAATAGCTGAAAATTCAGGTTTTCATTCCAGCCAGCGCTGACATTTTAAATGATAATTTGAGCAGTGCTTCCTGGGGCTCAGGCTCTGACTTGCACACTGGGCAGAGGCATTTGATGCTTTTTTGTGGCAGCCATCTAACAAAGTTCGGTTTGAATTCCTGTCAGCTCTGCTGAAGGAAAGCTCCACAATGGTGGAAGGTGTGGGTTGGTTTTTTCTTTTTCAGAAAAGCAATCTTGGCCTCCAACTCACAGCCTGCAACAGGAGCAGAGTGTTATCACTTGCTTGGCTCTATGCCTAGGACAAGGGATCAGGGCTCTGTGAAGAGCTGAGCAGAACTCAGAGAGCAGAGATGATCCAAGAGCCTGATGAGATCAGAGCTCATCTCCTTTGCAGAGCAAAGACACCGAGATGAACTGCAAGAGGTGAGAGGCTGCTGGTGGTGTGTTATGATAGCAAACAGCCCCCAAAGCCTGCTTTGGATAGAGAAAAAGGTGAGCTACAGAGATTGATCTCAACAAGATTGATCTTGTGGACACAGACTCAAGTTGTGCCAGGGGAGGTATAGGCTGGACCTTAGGAAGAAGTTCTTCACAGAGAGAGTGATTGGCATTGGAATGGGCTGCCCAGGGAGGTGGTGGAGTCCCCATCCCTGGAGGTGTTCAAGAGGAGGCTGGATGGAGCACTTAGTGCCATGAGTTAGTTAATGAGAAGGGTTAGGTGAGAGGTTGGAATCAATGATCTCAAAGGTATTTTCCAACCAGGTTGATTCTGTGGCTTGGCAATCCTGGCATTCCAACCAGGATGTGATGCTGTGATCCTCATGGAGGGCACCAGCATGCTGCCCATCTTCAGGATCAGAGCAGTAGGCTGTAGACCAGATAGGGTAGATTCACCCTCTGGAGCTTTCCTTGGAGTTTTATCACTGTGTGGGAACTGATGCAAGTAGAATTGCACCAGAGACTAAAGGGGGAAAAAAATGGAGAGAATCTGACTGTGGCTTGATCTGTAGCAAGTGTGGGCATAACAGTCAAGTCCTGCAGTTACTGGACTTGAAATTTGAAGAACTTGTTGATGGTAAATATCTGATATTAAATGCATTGATTCTTGGCAGCAAGGACTTGCTCTCTGAGACTTGATACTCAATTTCTTTTCTAACCTTCCTCCTTTTGGTCCTCCTGTTCAAGCAAAGCCTGGATGGGCACTGAGTGTCATTGGCTAGGGCTGGCTGCTAGGTTGGACTGGATGAGCTTGGAGCTCTCTTCCAATCTGGCTGATTCTATTCTAACAGAGAGAGCTGTATTTGGACTGTGTGCTGGTTTCAGAAGAGAGGACACTTATGAGTGGGATGGAGATGTCCCAGTGCTGTGGGAGAAGCCATGAGATGTACAGCCTTGATTCCTCACCTCAGGAATTAGAGCCAGAGCTCCAGATCAGCAGAGCTCTGTCCTGGCACGCTGACACTTTCAGTGATGCTTCTGCTCAGTGCTTGCTCACTGTCATGTTCTGTGGCCTCAGCTCTCTGTGTTCACCTTCAAGCAAACTGCTCCAATTTCGAGGTCCAGGTAGGCAACTTTGCCTTGGGTCACTGATGCTTGGAGTCTGCTGCTTCATGGACACAGGCCAGGCTGCTGCTGGCATGGGTGGGAGCAGAGACAGACCCCACAGCCTGAAGACTGAGAAGCAGCTGGAAGAGGAGGATGCCTGATAGCTTATCAGTAACTGTAAGACAGCTTTTAATCTCTGGGGGCCTTCAGCAGCTCAGACAGGTGCACCCTGGCTGCAGCCCACACAATGCTTCACCTTAGCACGAAGTCAGTGCTGGCTGTTGGCAGGACGATGCTGGCATGAGTGGCATCAATCTGCATGTCTGACACTGTCTGCTAGGCAGATCAGAACAGATCAGACACCTCTCAGTGCAGCCTGGTGCTTGGCAAGCAGGGATAGCCCCAGCTATAGAGACACCCCGGGGCAGCTTGCACCTTCAGCAAGCTGTGCACCCTAAGCCACGCAGGGTGCCTGTCCCTTCTTTGCAGCAGTGGTTTTACACCCAGTGCAACCTTCTTGTGCTTCACAGCAAGACAGAGGCTGTGCAACCTGCACCAGGCTGATGTGCTCAGCAGCCTCAGGCTCTCTCCCTTGCCTTCGTTGGCATGTGAGCATCTATCCCTCACCAGCCCAGGTTACAGCAGCAGTGAAGGAAACAAGACAGAATGTCTCTAGGTGATACTTACAGAGCACTCTCAGATTTGAGATCCTGTGCTCGTTCCTGCCTGCTCCCCATGCCAAGGAACCCCAGAGCAGTGCTGTGTTTCCCACCTTCCCTGAATGCAGAGGGATCAACCAGACCCTTCATCACAATTCACTTTTATCCTTCTAATTAAAAAAAAAGAGTGTGGTTTTTCTTGCAAACATGTTCCACCCCTACTTGCCTTCAGATTTAATCCTCCAAATCCTACTGTTAGCAGGAAGGACCTGATTCAAATATCAAGCTGATCTCCTTAAAAACAACCTGCTTCTGCTTTCAGCCTCCTCTGAGAATTCCTGGCATTAATTGCATTTTGCTAACCCCCCCTTACAAACAGTGAAGTAATTGCACTGATCTTGGCATGGCTACACAAGGAAGTTAAAACTTCTTCCCTCAGTACCTTCTGCTTCAGCACCTGCAAAGGCTGACCCAACCTACCTTTAGATATACCTGCAACATCAGGAGTGTCCTGATGGGTAACTTCAATGCTTTCCATCCCCAGCTGGGGCTTTCCTGGGTCACTGTCCCTTTGTATGCTGCTGTAGGTGAGGTGACAGCCATTGAGTCACCAATGCTTTCTGTTGAATGCATTAAGGTGATCCAAGATTAGGCTCTTCTGCAGGTAAGTGACTTGACTGTTTCACTGGAGGCATGCTCCTGGCCAGCTGCTCAGGTGATGGGAGAGGAACCTGGGGTGTTGGTGGAGGAGAAGCTGAAGCTGAGGCAGCAGTGTGCACTTGCAGGGCAGAAAGGCAAGCAGAGGCTGGGCTGCAGCAGGAGCAGTGTGGGCAGCAGGGCCAGGGAGGGGATTCTGCCCCTCTGCTGTGCTCTGCTGAGAGCCCACCTGGAGTAGTGCATCCAGTGCTGGAGCCCCTGGGACAAGAGGGATGTGGAGATGCTGGAGGTGTGCAGAGAAGGGCCCCGAGGATGCTCAGAGGGCTGCAGCAGCTCTGCTGTGAGCACAGCCTGAAAGAGTTGGGGCTGTGCAGGCTGCAGAAGAGGAGGCTCCCAGGGGACCTTCTGGTGGCCTTCCAGCATCTGAAGGGGGCTACAAAAAAAGCTGGGGAGGGACTTTTGAGGGTGTCAGGGAGTGGCAGGAGGGGGGGGAATGGAGCAAAGCTGGAGGTGGGGAGATTCAGACTGGACACGAGGAGGAAGTTGTTGAGCAGGAGAGTGGTGAGAGGCTGGAATGGGTTGCCCCTGCAGGGAGGTGTTTGGGGCCAGATCCCTGGAGGTGTTTTTGGCCAGGCTGGCAGAGGCTGTGGGCAGCCTGCTCTAGGGTAGGGTGTCCCTGGGCATGGCAGGGGGGTTGGGACTGGCTGACCCTTGTGGTCCCTTCCCACCCTGACTGATTCCAGGATTCATACAAGGCGGCTAACTTTCAGCAGTACAAATCCTACCCTGAACCTGTGAAAGGGAAACCTTGAGGGATAAAAAGAAAAGTGACTTGGACAGCAGTGCCCTGTGTAACACAACTCCTGCTTCTGCACTGGAAGTGCATTTCTCCCAAACAGTTGTCCCATCTTTAACCTCTCAGAGCTGATTTGCACAGGAGATCCAAAAGACAAGTCAGGCACTAAAAGCTCAGAAGCCAGATGGCTGATGTGAACCTGTAAAGCTCTGCTTCTACAGCACATTACAATCTCCCTCTCACTCACTCCACAACTCTGAGCACATTCAGATTTTACCCAAACTGAGGTGACAGTCCCTGTCCCCTCAAAAAAACCACAAAGTGGTTTACACAATTAGACTGAATCATGAACTGTTGGGCCTGACATACATTAGGCTGAATTCTGCTCTTGTCAGACTGGCTGAAGGACTCTGGCACAGAAGTCTACCTGCCTGCTAATGATTAGTTGGTTTAATAAGGGATGTTCCATTTTCCTATAGAGATTACTTCTCTTAAGTAACAAACTGAATCACAGAAGCACTGTCACTAATTCACTATCTGGATTCTAGAATAGAATAGAATAGAATAGAATAGAATAGAATAGAATAGAATAGAATAGAATCAGCCAGGTTGGAAGAGACCTCCAAGCTCATCCAGTCCAAACTATCCCCCAGCTCTAGCCAATGGCACTCAGTGCCCATCCAGGCTTTGCTTCAACACCTCCAGGGATGGGGACTCCACCACCTCCCTGGGCAGCCCATTCCAATGCCAATCACTCTCTCTGCCAACAACTTCCTCCTAACACCCAGCCTGAACCTGCCCTGCCACAGCTTGAGGCTGTGTCCCCTCCTTCTGTCCCTGTGTGCCTGGGAGAAGAGCCCAACCCCACCTGGCTACAACCTCCCTTTAGGTAGTTGTAGACAGCAATGAGGTCACATAGCACCTGGAAAAATACCCCTCTGGATGTTACTTTCCTTTCTTCTTCCTTAGCTAAGCTACATCCCTGCTTTGTTCCCAGGGAATAGAGCAGTATCAGAGTTTGGGTGCAAGCAGCCTGGCTTACCTTCCCCTCCATCTGCTGAGCTTGGCCCTCTCTTCAGGCACCTTAATCCAGCTCTAATGATGTGAGTCACATTCAGTGGTGATGTTGGTGAGACCTCAGCAGTGTTGGTTCACCTCCTCTATGCCCTCCTTCAGAAGGGTTTTGCAATGCATCTCGGTGAGGTGTAGGCTTTTACTGCTTCCCATCAAAGCATCCTCCCACCAGCTGAGAGGGGACAAGAGCAGAGAGAAAGCTCCATAACGTAAATCAGCAGAAGCTCTTTTTGCTCCACTCGCTCTACTCCACGCTTCTTTTAGGAGGGCAAATGCTGCCAATTCACTGCAAAGAAAGAAAATGTACATTAAACCATCTCTGTGACCATGTCTGACTTCCACTCTCCCAATAAATGGGAGCAGACAGCTCCTTTCCCTGGAGAGCTGCTGCCTGCCCGAGCCCAGGGACTGCTGAGGGATGCAGATGAAACAGCTCCTTCTCTGTGCCGGGATATGAAAGCAGAGAGCTCCTCACCCTTAGGAGCTTCAGGCCAAGGGGCTTCAGCACACACAGAGCAAACAGGGAGCTGTGTGGTTAGGTAACTGCCAAACTCCAGAAAGGTTCTGCTGTCAGATTCTGCCTGCCTGCTACACACAGGTGCTGCTGACAGCGATGCACGAACCACTCCAGAGGAGGGAGAGCTGCAGAATCTGGTTCCCAGCTGCTGGCAGCTGAGCAGGCCTGATGCTGTTGTTTCAGAGTGCTGCTGCTCAGGTGATCTACATCCTGTGTCCCTTGAAGGTGCAGATGAAATCACTCATTCGAGGCAGAAAGCTTAAAGCCCAGCATTAATAGCTGAGCTCCTTCATCAGCACACGGGGCCAGAGCAGGAGGACATACAGGTCAGACCATAGGTCCTAAAGACTATCTTTGACCACAAACCACTGGAAATTTTAGGCTTTGCCTCTTTTCTTGCTCTTTTAAAGTAAATATTTTAATAGAATCTACTGCATTTTAACAACAACAAAAACCAAAGTGAAACACTTGCAGTATTTTAGTCTTCTAAAATAAAAAGGACTGGTGAGGACACTTCTTGAAGTCTAAGAAAACCACTCAGACCTGAGCTCTGACACCAGAGGCGTTAAAAAATACTCTATTATATAAAGGAAAGTCACAGACTTGGTTGGGGAACAAATAAAGGGAACTTTGAGCACAGGAGGGATTTAAAATGAAGGTGAAATCATGGAAGACTTGTTCTTGAACCTTCCCAGAGCAGAGCTCTTCCATGGCTGACTGTTACAAGGAGGGTAGGAGAAGGAGTTAGAGTAAAGCAGGATTGACATGCCTGATGAATTAGAGCTCATTAATCCAATTAACAAGTAATTCCAGAAGCTTTAATCCCAAATAAAGCTCTTTATCACAGCTCCTTTGGCTAGTGCCTGTCAGCAAATCCATTGGAAAGCTCTGTCACATAAAGCCTGCCATGCACTGCCAGAGCTCTGCTGGCAAGACCCTGCCCAAAAATAAAAAGGACAGCAGTGAAGGGAGAGTTCTCTACCCCTGTCTGACTGCTTCCACCCTGCAAAAGAATTCGAGGTGCATTTAAAATACACAGGTCAGCTGTGTGGGACCCCACCTGGAGTAGTGCATCCAGTGCTGGAGCCCCTGGGACAAGAGGGATGTGGAGATGCTGGAGGTGTGCAGAGAAGGGCCCCGAGGATGCTCAGAGGGCTGCAGCAGCTCTGCTGTGAGCACAGCCTGAAAGAGTTGGGGCTGTGCAGGCTGCAGAAGAGGAGGCTCCCAGGGGACCTTCTGGTGGCCTTCCAGCACCTGAAGGGGGCTACAAAAATGCTGGGGAGGGACTTTTGAGGGTGTGAGGGAATGACAGGAGTGGGGGGAATGGAGCAAAGCTGGAGGTGGGGAGATTCAGACTGGACACGAGGAGGAAGTTGTTGAGCATGAGAGTGGTGAGAGGCTGGAATGGGTTGCCCCTGCAGGGAGGTGTTTGGGGCCAGATCCCTGGAGGTGTTTTTGGCCAGGCTGGCAGAGGCTGTGGGCAGCCTGCTCTAGGGTAGGGTGTCCCTGGGCATGGCAGGGGGGTTGGGACTGGCTGATCCTTGGGGTCCCTTCCAACCCTGACTGATTCTATGACTTCAAGCACTTAGAAGCACTCTTGGTTTAGGTACCAGATGCATCTTCCCTTTTTTTCCACATCAGCTCTGTGAATGTTTTCTTCATAGTTTTGTCCTGCTGACTGATGGCAGCCAATGAAATAGCTCAAACTGGTTTGTGAAAGAATTTCTGATCCATTCTTGCTCCATTTAATTTTTGGTAGCACTGCCTACAAGTGTGATGCTGTCTGAACTACAATCCCTCCTCTGCAAATCTCACAGGCGAAGAGAGGAAAGAGAGGGAGGGAACATTATGAGTTTCCACACTGTTTGCTCCATTCACTTCAGGCAGCACAGCAGAATAGAGCTTATAGCAGGTAGTTAAGTGTGAAACAAGTACCTGAACTCCTGGTGTGTGCCTCAGAGGTTCGAGCCTCAACCTGAAGTCTACAGAGCAGAGAGAAGAGTGTTTTGGGGCTCCTCAAGAAATAGGAAGACCTTCCTCTCAAGAAACCACTTGAATTTCTCACCTATCATAGAATGAGTTAGGCTGGAAGAGACCTCAAAGCTCAGCCAGTTCCAACCCCCCTGTGCCATAGGCAGGGACACCTCCCACTAGAACAGGTCACTCAAGACCTCATCCATCCTGGTCCTCAACACCTCAAGGGAGGGAGTAGCCACAACCTCCCTGGGCAACCTGTTCAACCAACCAATCTTTGGCTAATGAGAGCAGTAACTGCTCTGGCTGTGTTAGCAGCCACCATGGCTGCCAGCAGTGGGAGGCAGCAGCTGGGTCATGCTGCAAATTGTTCAGCAGATTAGAAAACAAACTAAAGTGGAAGTGGTTGTGAAGTTTAGGGGCACTCAGCCCAGTGCTGGCTGCCAGCTGCTGCCAATGGGGTGCACAGCAGATCCTCACTGCACTCACACAGGAGACCTTCAGCTCCCCAGAGGCAGATCTGCCAGGGCATTTGCTTGTGCACAAGCCAGAGGGTGAGCTGGCAGCTGAGGCATTGGCTCAGCCTGCTGCCAAGGTGAGGAGGAAGAAGAGACTCCCATCTCTGCAAGCCCCTGAGGAAAAGCAGGTTGTGCCCTGGGAGTGTTTGTGCTGAACAGGAGTGTGATGGTTTGGGGGTTACCTGCCCACACACACAATGAATTCACCCAGGCTAGACTCAGCCTGCTGGCAGTTGGGGAATGAAGCTTTACAGTCACAGCTCAGCACAAGATCCAAGCAGAGATTTACAACAGGTTACAAATATTTACAGCTGTATACAGAAATAGGCAAGTTAAAAGGGATACAGAAACACAATGCTCCTCCCAGCAATCAGGGTGCCCAGGAGGGCTTCCCAACCACCCTGCCACCTTCTCTCCACACCCCAACCTTATCCCAGAATCTGTCTTACATGCAAGGTGAGTTGGAAGGATCAGCCAGGGGAGTTAGAAGCAGAATGATGAGCTGGGTTACACAGATCAGAGTAGAAGCCAAGGAGAGAGAGACACCAACAGACTCTGCAGACAGAGCCACTCTGTCTTATCTGTGTTTGTGTTCTTGCTTTCATACATCTCAGCAAACCTCTGAGTGCAGCAGCCATCAGCAGTGTTTGCTTTTCACAGCCTAGCATCTACTTTTTCTCATTAAAATATTCCTATCAGCCTCGAAGCAGCACAAGGAGCCACTGCTGGTGCTGGCAGGTTTGGCGGGTCTCAGCTTTTGTGCCTGGGACACTTCAGCTGCCATCAGAAGCTTTCCCAGCTCTCTAGCTCACAGCCTCCCAGCACAGCAGCATGAGCATTGCCAGGGCCAGGGGAGGAAGTACAGAACATCTGGCAGGGCACAGAAACTGTGAGTCTTTGACCTTGAGTGATGTAAGAGCACTGAGCAGCCACAGTGCCTGCGTGCCCGGGGAGAGGGAGCAGGCAAGCCAGAGACAGCAAATGTGTGCACTTAGAGGGGAAGGTGGAAAACTAAACCTGATAAAAGCAAGATACTAAGATAGAAGTGGAAAGAAGGAAAAACCATCAAAAGTAAGCAGGCTGGGCAGAAGGAGAGTGAGCTACAGTCGGGCAAAGGCTTCCCGAGCCAGCAGATGCTGAGGGTTTTTGCCTTGCACTTGGGAAACTTTAATGGTAAAGGCTGCAAACAATTCATCTGGAAGAAGCAACCCGAGCCCACCCTCTCCTGATCTTCTCATATTCTACTGCTCACAAACTTCCCTTAACAACCGTCTTTTGCCACTGAGAAAGTCACCACCTGTGCACTGGTTTGCAAATGGGAAATTAAAGCTAAGGAAGCCCCAACGAAGGGAGGCAGCTTGGAATTTGCATTCAAAGCGCCTTGCAAGTAGCACTCAATCGCCTCGGCACAGCTCCTTTCCGTCCCCAGTCTGCCTGAAAAATGTGAGCTCGACGTCCTTGCCAGGTTGCTGTTATTAACTCATTTTTCACAGCAGGGAACGGAGAGCCAGGAGAGGTCACCAGGGTGCAAGTGGCAGAGCCAGAAACAGACCTTCAGCCCTGGCCACAAGGGTGCGAGTGACAGAGCCAGGAACGGACCTTGGGGCTACATTACGAGGCAAGCACAGGGCACTTTGTTGCAACTGATGCTTATAAAATCCTGATGTGGAAATGTTTTGCTTTGGTTTTGGATATTAGGAAAATAATTTTTTGGCTGCAAGAGCAGTCAGGCACTGGCACAGGCTGCCCAGGGAGGTGGTGCAGGCACTGTCCTGGAGGTGTTCAGAGAAGGTGTAGATGTGGAGCTTCAGGACATGGCTTAGTGGGCTTAATGGCCCTACAGGTCTTCCCCAACCTTAATGATTCTATGGTTCTAAGAAAGGAACCAAAATGTCACTGTCTGCAGTCACACCAAGCCTGCAGCTGGTCACAGAGCTGATTTTCCTCATGCTAACTCTATTAAGACTTCTCCTTTCCAACACCCTGCTCTTAGCTGGTGCTTCCCCCACTGCTGACTCTCCACTGCATGGGGACAGGAGCCTCTGTGTTGTTGTAACTAAGCTTTTGGGGCAGATGAAGGTGAGCAGTGGGAGGACAGGGTTGCTCTGGTGGCACTCATCAGCACCAGCTGTCAACTTGCAGAGCATCATGTGTGTAGGTGCCCAGCTTGCAGGTTGTATGGTTGCTCTCTCTTGCCTTTTGGCTTTTGTGCTGAAAGCCAAACCAACAAACTACTGCTCCCTGTCAAAGGACAGGTTGTGCCTTCTACATCCAGTAACAGCCAAGGAGGAACCCATTCTAGGTCACCAAGATGCTGGTGGCAACAGCAGGACTCTGCAAGCAGCTGTGCAGTCAGACAGTGCTACCAAAACATTGTCCCTGTGCTCTGGATAGTTCAGTGCCATTTTATGTCTGACATTTTGCTCTCTTTGTGCCCAGGCAGAGATGTTTTGGAGTTAGAGGCAGATCAGCTGATTTGCATTCACCATCCCAGGGAAACAGGCACCTGTTTTTTCTCCAGAACTTTTGGAGGGCCCTTTTGGAGCCACCAAGGCATGCAAGGAACCTTTGGAGGCCCCTGCAGGAGTGCCTGGTGAGTCTCTTGCTAATGAGAGCCTTTAAACAGTTAAATACAGACTCACATTTTTCAGTCATTAGTTTCCAATCTATGGCACATCTTTTTTTTTTTTCTTGGAAAGCCATGGTGATGTGAGCTCCTTGCTAAAGACTAAGGATGAAATAATGAAAGCTGCCTAAGTGACCTTCAAAGCCATGTCCTTCTGAGAGTCAGGAGGGGCTGTGCACACTAATTAGTGCTTTGGTTTTGTGGTTTTTTTGTTTGGGTTTTTTTTTTTTTTTTTCAAATCCTACTCTTCATATTTACCAAAGCAGCAAAGCTTTTCCTCAGGCAGCCAAAGGCAGGACTGCCTGGCCAGTGACTGCTGACATCTTTGCTTTTAGCATGATCTTCTTGATCATAACTGAATTTGCAAAGCAAGGATGTAGTATTCTGATGCAGAAAACTCTGCTGGACATAGTTGTTTATTGTATCTTCCTGTGCACACATGCCTGCAAATGACAGGCTTGGTTGCCAGCTATATGGGGCAGCTACTTCTGATGGGTGGTAGAAATATGAGATGAGGGACACAAAACTGTGATGTATCAGAAGGCAGCTTAGCTTTCCAACAGCCACGTTCATAACCTGGTCCTGACGTTAGTGTGACTTCAAGGAAGGTAGCTGTGTTTCCTTTCTGCCTAATCAAAAGATGCCCTGCCAAGTGCAGCTTGGTTAAGCTTCACATTCATTCACTCCTGGTTAACAGGAGCGAGCACACAGCAGTGCCCAGCAGTGGGAAAATGTTAACAGCAGTGCCTGCTTTGCTGCTCAGCTGCTGCAGAAGCCTAATAGTGAGGAGCACTGGAGATGAGAGCAGACAAGGCACCCAGGAAGCAGAAAGCAAACCAGTTTTGAGCTAACAGCAAAGTGCTCCAAATGTTTTCCACTCTCTTTAGTGCTCTTATGCTAGGACAGTAATTTAATGCAATCAGAGGAGAGGGAAAACCTCTCCCTGGGCTTTTCCTGCTATGTTTTACCTCCCTGTCACAGGTCTTTCAATATGACTCAGTGAGATTAGGTGATGGCAGGATTAGACTTCTGTGAGGGATAAACAAAGTAAACAAATTTTTAAAAGGAACTCTTACATCTTTGTTATTTACCTATAAAACTGTTCCTCATGGTCCACTTGCTGACTCTGAAGACAAATGCCCTTGCCAGAGGATGTCTAATTGCCAACCAAGCCCCTCTGTACTTGCAGAGGAGGCAATATGCACTTGCATTAGCAGAGGTAGCTCCAGCCCAGACTCTTCATGCACAGCCAATTGCTGATTCTCAGGCAGAGTCTCCACGCCAGGCTCTTCTGGGGGCTTACACTACTGCTTGGGTGAGGTGGACTGATTCAGTTCCTCCAGACAAAACAAATTTCAGCTGTGAGTAGCTTCTGAAGTGTAACTGTTTTCCTACCCAACTGACTCCCAAGTTCCTGTTCAGATTCACTCCTCATACAGGGCCATAGACCTTGGAGAGGCACTGACTGCACTCCAGCAGAGGCCAGGCAAGGAACGAGGTCTGTTTGCCTCCAGCACACAGAAGATGTTGGGCAGCACTTGCTAACCCTCACAGGGTCCATAAGCAGAGGAGTGTTGCAATGCATAGCAAGGGCTGGCAATGCATCCAGGACAGACAGATCCTGTGTGTGAGCTCACTTCAGCTGGGGACACTGCTTCCTGCTGCTCCCCTTCAGCAGCAGGGGATTTCAGCATACTCATTACATTTCAGTCCAGGATATAGAATCACAGAATGTCAGGGGCTGGAAGGGACCTCCAGAGCTCACCTGGTCCAGCCCCCATGCCAGAGCAGCATAACCCTGAGCAGATCACACTGGAACACATCTAGATGGTTCCTGACTATCTCCAGAGAGGGAGACTCCACAACCCCTCTGGGCAGCCTGTGCCAGTGCTCTGAAACCCTCACAGGGAAAAAAAAATTCTTCCTCAGGTTCACATGGAACCTTCTGTGCCTCAGCTTCCACCCAGTGCCCCTTGTGCTGTCCCTGGGCATCACCCAGCAGAGCTGGCTCCAGCCTCCTGCCTCTCACCTGCACATATTTATAAGCACGAATGAGGTCAGCCCTCAGCTTCCTCCTCTCCAAGCCTCAGCTCCCTCAGGCTCTCCCCATAAGGAAGGTGTTCAACTTCCTTGATCATTTTTGTGGCTCTGCATTAGACTCTCTGTACTAGAAGCATAACACAACCCCACACACACACAAACAAATCATTGCATCATAGACTGCTTTGGGTTGGAAGGGACCATGAAGATCATTCACCTCCCACTAGCACACCTTGCTCAAGGCCTCATCCAGCTTGGCCTTGAACACCTCCAGGGAGGGGACAACTTCCCTGGGCAGCCTGTGCCAGTGTCTCTCACCCTCACTGTCAAGAACACAACTTACTACAGCCACACAGTCAAGATGTCCTGCTTTAACAGCTCTGAAAAGACTTAGCAGCCCCAGCTGAAGAGTGGCAGCAGGCAGCTCTGTGTGAGCACAGGTCTTTGCAGCTCTGTGTGAGCACAGGTCTCTGCAGCTCTGTGTGAGCACAGGTCTTTGCAGCTCTGGTGTGAGCACAGGTCTCTGCAGCTCTGTGTGAGCACAGGTCTCTGCAGCTCTGTGTGAGCACAGGTCTTTGCAGCTCTGGTGTGAGCACAGGTCTTTGCAGCTCTGTGTGAGCACAGGTCTTTGCAGTAAATATTCCTGGAGCACCTGTGATTATTTTTGATTCTACATCTAATTACACTGCAAGAGTTCCAGCACAAAGCTGGCCCAGAGAGCAGCAAAATGCAGATGACTTTTCCTTATCTCATTACCTAAGGCAACAGTAGTTTCTGAAGATTTTAACCCAGCAACAGTCAGGTCATGATCTGCTTAACTCGATGCACACCAGGAGCAGCTGCACTGGAACAGCATGAGAACAGCCATGCCAGGCACATGCAGGTGCTTACCCTTTCAGGTGCATCAGTTAGGGATGCCCAGCTCGTGTGTGGGCTGCCTCTCAAAATGCCAGCAGGAGATGAAGGTGCTCAGCTGTACCCCAGACAGCAGTGGGCCACAAAGGCAGCCACTTCCCATCACAGCAGCAGCAGCTCTTAAGTCATGCCTTGTAATTACTTCTTTTGCTGGGTGTCCCACACGTGCACACTGTACTGCTGTCTCCACACAGTATTTCAGATGCTGCCAGTCACTCTACTTATTTCTTTGCTGCTGGGTGTGAAACAAATATTTTTATGGTTGTGAAGGGAGCTGCTACCTTTAGACTTTAAATCCAACCTTAAATGCTGATATGCTAAGGGCTTGTTTCAGAGCTAATGTTTGCCTGCTGCTGCATTGGTGGCAACTGAAAGTTTCCCCAGAAAGGAAGAGCAAATGCTCCCAAGCTGTTATTCAGCTCCAGAACAGTTCTCTGAGCCAGGAAGGTGTATTAAAAGTCAGCTAACATCTTAGACTGAAAGTGTATTTCATGATGTCTGTAATTGCTTCTAGAGAGGTGTTCCACCCTCTCCCGCCTACATCAGCTGCAGATTTTGGATCAGAGGCAACAAGAGAAGAGCTATGAGTAAGTCCCAGAGGCAGACTTGCCCACCTGGAAGAGTTCATAGGCCAATGCAAATCAAAATGACCTCTTGAGGATTTTGGAGTCCCCAAGACAGCCTCTTAAATGGTCTAATGAGACATCTAAGGTCGAGGCATTGCCCATGCCATTGTGTCTAAGCTGATTTTATACCATTCAGCAGGTAGGAGTACAGGAGTCTAGGCAGGAACACCTGAAGGTCATCTCCTCCACTCTGTTTTGTAGCCTTCCTGGTGTGACTTTGCTAAATTGAGTCCTTGACTTTGGTAGAGCACTGAGAAAGGCACAGTGAGAAAGAGCAGGAGGGCTGGAGTGTGCTCCCACCACATCAGCAAGGCAATGGACTTCAGGGAGTGCAAGGTGAGGTCAGCAATTACCTCCTGCAGGAACGCACTGCTGCTTGCAGTGACCCTTTCTCAGTGGCTTTGAAAGCCATTTTTGAGGAAGACAAATTATCCTGGGTTTGCCATCAAACTGAGGTCAGACAGAGCCACTAGAAGCCAGACCTGACATGGAGAGCATCTGAATTTTTTTGTAGACTGATCACATTTTTCAGGAGCAAATGCTGAGGCACTTTGAAAATGAATTGCAAATAAGCAACTTACATAAATTGAGATCTGGAGCTTATTGGTACCCCTGTAATGTTTAATTACAGCACATCAAATGGATTACTGCTCCTCCAGGACAGGTGAGCTGTCAGAGAAGGCTGCTCTCTGCCACAGCTCTCTCCTGGTGCCACACTGGGTTTTCCATGGGTCAGCTGTGACATGAGCAACTTGCAAGCATGAAGAGATTCTGCTCTGCACTGCTAGAGAGCAGCAAGGTGGGAGGGAGCTCAAGGATCATCTGATCCAACCTCTCTTGGCACAGGCTGGGTCTAGACAAGAAGGGCCAGCAGCATGTCAGGCTGGGTCTCAGAACAGTCCAGTGCTGGGGGATCCATCCCTTCCCTGGCTCTTGGGATCATTCCTAAGGCTGATTGTCATAACCAGGAAAGTAAATTTCCTTATGTCCAGTTGGCATGTCCCCAGCACTAACTTGCACCCATCACTCCCTGTCTTTTCCCTGTGGCTCCCTGTCAAAAGGGAGCTTCCATCTTCTCTGTAGCCCCCCTTAGGTGCTGCAGCATGATGACAACATGCCCCCAGAAGCAGCTTTCCTGAGCTCTGAACAAGCCCAGTCCCCTCAGCTTTCCCCATACAGCAGCTGCCATGTCCTTTTCCCATTCTCTGGATCCTCTCCAGCCTGTCTACACCTTTTCCAATAGAGCAGACACCAAAAGTGGCCTGACAAATGCTGAGCGGGGGATGAGGAGTTCTTTAGCTTTGCTGGCCTCCACTTGCCTTTCCTTGCTCCTGTAGCTCACTGCTCACTCATGCTGAGCTTGCTGCCCACCAGGACCTCCCAGTCCATTCCCTCAGAGCTGCTCCCCAGCTGGGTAGATCCTAAATTATATTCCCCCATGTGCAAGACCTTACACTTGTTCTTGCTGGACCTCATAAGGCTCTTGCTAGTGCGCTCTTCCAGCCCATCCAGGCCTTCCTGCAGGGTGGCTCTCCCTTCAGAGCTGTGTGCCCCTTACCCTGACAGAGCAGTGGCTTTTTGGAGGAACCCAGAGAGGTGATCCCTTGCTCCTTCACTGGGACTACAGGGGGAAGTGACTGAGAGGTTAAATCCCAGCCTGAGCTGCAAGTCAAGTGAAACAAGGAAAAACCTTGCTTTGATGAGTCAGATTGGAGAATCTTGCTGTAATGAAGGATAATTATGAAGATGGAAATTGAGGACAGAATTATGATAATTGAAAGCTCTGTTGTGGCAGATATTAAAAGACCCTGGAGTTCTGGGGCTGTTAAACATTGCCATTAAACCCCTGGTAATTAGAAATACTTGACAAAGGATGGGTGAGCATTTAGTAGAACAAAACCTTAACTGTTGCTTTCTGATAATCCTGTTAAGTTGCACACTGCATTACATGCCTAAGTCTGCTGTGGCTGAGGCTGCTTGATGGCATCGCTGGTTTCCAGCAGCTACATCTTCAATCTCTTCCTAATGCAATAAGATGGAACTTGGGGGAGGAAAACACACAAACAAACACAAACAAAGCCAAGCCTAGAAAGCCTCTTGCACTCAGCTCACTGCTTCAGGCAAGCACAGCCTAGACACTGATCCTCCAGCAGGATGGGATTGTCACCTTCTGCTCGGCACTGGTGAGGTCACATCTTGAGTACCATGCTCAGTTTTGGTCCCCTCACTACAAGGAGGGCATTGAGGTGCTGGCACACATCCAAAGAAGAGTAACCAAGTTGCTGAAGACCTGTGAGGAATGGCTGAGGGAACTGGGGCTGTTTAGTCTTGATAAGGCTCTCCTCATCATCCTCTCTAACTTCCTCAAAGGAGGTTGGAGCAAGGTGGGGCTCATCTCATCTTAGATGAAACAAGTGGCAGGACACAAGAAAATGGCCTCAAGCTGTGCCAAGGGAAGTCCAGGCTGGATATCAGGAGAAGTTCCTTCCCAGCAAGGGCTCTCAGGCTGCCCAGGAAGGTGGTGGAGTCCCCATCACTGGAGGTATTTAAAAGACATGTGAATGTGGTGCTGAGAGACACAGCTTAGTGGAAGCCTTTAGCAGTAGTGGTGGGACTGGAAGCCCTAGGGGAGTGGTTGGATGTGATGATCACATAGGTCCCTTCCACCCTCAACAGTTCTGTGATTCTGAAGGTCCAATTCCCTGCAAAGTTAGCTTGTGGCCCTCTCCTTTGCACTGCTTTCCCAGTTCCCAGCTAGCAGCTGAAGCTCATTTCAGGCTGTAGGGAGTGCACTAATTCCACTCTCAGCAGTGAAGCCTTGGGGTGGTTTCTCTGGGCAATGGAGCTGCTCCTGTTTGCTACTTTGAGAGAGTTTCTTAGCTCCTTTTCCCTTGGGTTCTACAAAAAGCTGGTTTCTGAAGACCCTCGTGGAAACAAGTGTGCTTATGAGGTCACTGAAAAGCCCAGGAACAGCTATGGTCCAAAGGCTGTTTTCATAAAGGTAATTAGGTCAGACTTGGTTAGTTTGTTAATTGCTTTAAACAACCTGAAAATGAATCACAGAATGTCAGGGGCTGGAAGGGACCTCCAAAGCTCATCCAGTCCAACCCCCCCTGCCAGAGCAGCATCTCCTGTACCAGATCACACAGGAACACATCCAGGTGGGTTTTGAATATCTCCAGAGAGAAAGACTCCATAACTGGCAGCCTGCTCCAGTGTTCTGTAACCCTCACAGGGACAAAATTCCTCCTCATGTTTCCATGGAACTTCCTTATGGCTCAACTCCCACCAGTGCTCCCTGTCCTGTCCCTGGGCATCATGCAGCAGAGCCTGGCTGCAGCCTCCTGCCACTCACCCTGCACATCTTCATAAAGATGAATAAGGTCACCCCTCAGACTCTCCTCTCCTGACACACAAGGAAGAGAGATGCAATGCTTCTACCAGAGCCAGTTCAGTGGAATTTACCACCTGATCAGCTCCCATCACTTTAGGGCACACATGAGGTCTGCCCCTGTGCCCATGATCCTGGCAGCCCTGGTGAAGAGGTCCTTGTGCCCACAGCAACAGCAGGAAGCATTTCTGCACCTCCTCAGCTCCCACCCTGGCACTGCTGGGGACACAGAGCAGCTGTGCATGACTGAGCCTGTTTGTGTCACCACTGTTTTAACTCCACATTACAAACCTTGTTTCCCCTGCAAAGAGCATCTGCTCTCTGAGTGACATGTTTTTAATGTGCTGATTTATCATTGTCAGATACAGGAGGTTTTAGTGCTGGAATATGAGTATTGTATTTAAGGTATTTTTGTGATTACAGATGTTTTACATATAAATTGCCTTATATTACCAAAAAAACCCACAACATTCTGTACTTGTAAAGCAGTCTCATTCTCATGTGTTTTACATTTTCATACCTCACTGTGCAGGGCTAAGTGGCTGTGAATGGCTGTCTGCTCTGGAGAGCAGCAGGGCAGGCTACAGAGCTGCATCTTAGCCTATCAGGCAGTGACAGGAATAAGGGGAATGGAGCAAAACTGGAAGTGAGGAGATTGAGGCTGGAGGCGAGGAGGAAGTTGTTGAGCATGAGAGTGGTGAGAGGCTGGAATGGGTTGCCCCTGCAGGGAGGTGTTTGGGGCCAGATCCCTGGAGGTGTTTTTGGCCAGGCTGGCAGAGGCTGTGGGCAGCCTGCTCTAGGGTAGGGTGTCCCTGGGCATGGCAGGGGGGTTGGGACTGGCTGATCCTTGTGGTGCCTTCCAACCCTGACTGATTCTAGGATTAATGCTCTCTGCAACTATCCAAAAAGAGGTTGTAGTCCCTAGGCAGGTGTTTGTCTGACAAGAGGGAACAGCTTCAAGTCCTGCCAGAAGAGGCTTAGATTGGACATTAGGAAAAATTTCTTCAGTGAAAGGGTTGTCGATCTTTGGGACATGCTGCCTAGGGCAGTGGTGGAGTCCCCATCCCCAGAGGGATTTAAAAGACTTGTAGGTGTGGCATTTAGGGACTTGGTTTAGCAGTGACCTGGCAGTTCTGGGTTAAGGGCTGCTTTTGATCTTAAACATCTCTTACAACTAGAACAATTCTATGATCCTATTCCAGGCTCTCACCACTCTCATGCTCAACAACTTCCTCCTCACATCCAGCCTCAATCTCCCCACCTCCAGCTTTGCTCCATTCCCCCCAGTCCTCTCACTCCCTCACACCCTCAAAAGTCCCTCCCCAGCTTTTTTGTAGCCCCCTTCAGATGCTGGAAGGCCACCAGAAGGTCCCCTGGGAGCCTCCTCTTCTGCAGCCTGCACAGCCCCAACTCTTTCAGGCTGTGCTCACAGCAGAGCTGCTGCAGCCCTCTGAGCATCCTCGAGGCCCTTCTCTGCACACCTCCAGCATCTCCACATCCCTCCTGTAGCAGGGGGTCCAGCACTGGATGCAGCACAGTGGTGGCGAAGGTTGCAGCCAGCTAGCAATAGATGTGTTCTCTCGGAGGCATCAGCTGCTGTTTGCATAAGCTGCTGGTCTGCTGTAGGAGCAGTCTGGTGTGCAGTGCATCTCTGTGGTGCCCAGGAGCAGCACAAGAGCAGCCAGCTGGAGTATGACCTGTGTGGCCATACCTCCCACCAGCATCCAGCCACAGATCTGCCTGGGCTGGTGGCCACTGCAGCTGTGAAAAGTGCAGCAGATCAATCCATGCCCCCAGGGGCAGAGGAGCAGTGCTCTCCAAAGGATGCTGACACAGATGCCTGTTGAACTCTAGGTCATTAAGGGCACTCATGTCAAAGCAGCCTGGGCTCCCAGGGCTCGCTAAAGTTGCTGCCTTTAGCAAGAAGTGAGTCTGGTCCTAGACAGTGCACAGCTAATATTCATGACCAGCTGTTGCTTCCCACCTTTACATTGTAGAAATTCAGGCTCAAACAAGTACTTGAAATTTCCGTCATTGCTCACAGCACAAAGTTCCTTGCATCACGTTTCAGACTGGAAGCTCACATCGAGTATCCATGAAGACACACACTAGTAGTTAGTGGTAGCTAACTAACTAGAGGGAGCAGCCCAAAAAGCAGACACTGAAATGTGTCCCCCCTCAGGTACTAGAAAGTCAGCTTGTGTCAGGCTGGAACTGATTGACTACCAGCAGCTGAGAACGCAGCTTCTCAGGCTGCCTTTGGATGATCTTCTCCAGCTGGCAGCTGGCCATGACCCACTCCAATGCCTACTACACTTTGTAAAGTAAGCAAAAAGATGAAGTGCAACTGGATTTAGTGCTTGTAGAGAGAAGTTCCACCCAAAAAGTATTTTTTCCCCTCTAGCTCCCATCCAAAGTGGGAAATAGCATCAAACCTGCAATGGTCCTTTGTGGGATCTCCATGAGAGCCAAACAGGAGGAGCTGAGCTACTGCCTTTGAAGATGCAGCCAGCAGCTTGAGAAGGGAAAGGATACAATACAGACTGCAAAACAGACAGAAGAAAGTCAGGAAATCTAATGAAGCATCTGCTCAGGTGGGGGCAGGAGTCAAAGAAGAGTAAATATATTGCAAGCACTGAAAAGGGAAGGAAGAGGACATTGCTGGCAAAGAGCAGGAGTAATTAGGTAATCCCATGTAAGCCTCAGAGAAAAGTGGAACTCCCAGAAGGTAACTGCACTGCCAGGGCAGGGCTGCAGCACAGGCTCGTTTTGTTTTTTTTCTGGGAAAGAGGTCCCTCAAAGAAATATTTCTGCCTGCTTCTGAAAATGAAACCTTGCTCCTGCCAGCAGCATTTTCATCCAGACAAGTGTTGGAGTGTTCACTATATCGATAATACAGCATGTATCGGCACCACGCGTTCTTACAGGAGGGAAGAGCAGGATCCAGCAGGAAATGACCTCTGAAAGCAGTTCCAGGAGCTGCGAAGCCCTAAAGCGACTTCTGCCGTAGCTGCTCCGCGCAGCCTGACTGCTTCCCGGGGAGCGCAGAGTAGCGGAGACACCACCACAGCTGCTGAAACACCACCGCCTACTGCTGAAATAACACCACCATCTAGCGCTGAAACAGCACCACCAGCTACCGGGCAGCTGCTTCACCCTGCCACCGGCCAGCTCCGACCCACAGCGCTGCCAGCGCCGCTGCCTGCCACAGCTCCGCCAGCAGGCTCCAACGTGCCTGCTAAGCCCCCGTCACGTAATTCGTCAGTATTTTTGTCATTAACCTTGCCTGGTGTTTCTCCAGGATGCCTTCTAAGCGGGTACCGAAACATGCCTGCCTGCCGGCATGGATGAGCAGGCAGCAGCGGCAGCCCCAGAGCCGTGCCCGAGATGCGCCAGTGTGCTCGCCAGCAGTGCCGGCATCATCTGCCCTTGCTCTGGCATCATCTGCCCTCGCACTGGCACCGCCTGCCCTCGCAGGTCCGGCGCTGGGGCCGTGCAGGGGCACGCAACAAACCTGCAAAGCAGAAACCCAGCAGCAGCAGCAGCAGCAGCAGCAGCATCCACTGGCAAGCTGAGACGATGCCACGGGCAGGTGTGGGAACGGCTTGTGGCAAAGATCCACAAACTCTTCTCTTCGGGAGCACAACTGCTGGCTGTGTCAGGCTGTCTGCAGCCTTCTGCCTTACTCAGCTCAGCAGCGGTGCGGGGCAGCTGTGCTGCAGAGCTGTGCTACAGAGCTGGTGCCCCGCAAAAGGGAGCTGGCAAGCCGCAAGCCCCCCGGCTCCGCACATCATCTCCCGGAGCCTGAGGCACAAACAAGGCTGAGGCGGCTGGGACCAGCCCAGCGCTCTCGCCCTGCCCTCCCCGACCAAATGACCAGAGTCGCCTTCATGGCACTCACAAACCAGGCTACAGCAAGCGCCCGTTTAGGTGGGGAGAGAATCTGGTGCTGTGCCCTGACCTGAGCGCAGCCTTACGCCAGAACCAGCGAGATCGCCTCCTCCTGCGGAGGAAAAGCTGCTGGAGCTCCGCAGGCTTCCTCCTGCAACAGCCCCCAGAGTTCTCACAAAGTCATAAAAGCTGATAGTGCCTGCAGCTAGCCCAGACCCCCAGGGTAGCAGAGAGCAGGATGAAGGCATTAAATCTGCTCACGCTCCCGCTTCTGCTACCAACATTTTAAATGCTTTCCTTTGGGGGGGGGAAAGAAACGTCCGGAGGAGATGAAGTCTGCTACCTGAGCTGCAAAGATTTGCCCGGAGGCAGCACAGAGCCGCCCACCACGAAAGGCTGCTGTGGGAATCGTCAGGCTGGATGCAAACTGGGCCGATTGGTTCTAGGCTGCGTAGAGACCTGCGGAAGAGTTGTTAAGGCTAAGAGTAAGGGCAGGCTCCGGCCGGGTCCCGCAGCAGTGCGGGCACAGATACGGCTGCAGCATCCCTGCTGGGGGACTTGCCAGGGCTTTCTCCTATGGAGATCAGTGCAACCACAGCTGAAAAGGTTCTCTGCGGGTATTTAAGCTCTTTTTCTTTCTTTCTTTCTTTTCTTTTTCTTTTTTTTTTTTTTTTCCCTCCTCCTTCTGTGTGGCTTTCAGCTCAATTTCTCTTTAACATATATTTTTAAATCCCTAGTCTCAGGAGCTTACTTAAGCTCTTAGAAAAATAATATCCTTTCCCACCCCAATATATTTATTCACTTATATTTACATATAAATGAAAATTAATGGCATCAGATAGCCAAAGTGCCTTTTCTCCACCACTAGCAGAAGCAAGAGTAGATCCTTGCCCATTCATTATGATTAAATACTATCTGTGTCTGTCACACACGACTGAAGCCATACCAGGAGCTGACTGTCTAGTATAAGTAGAGAGAACCTGAAAGACAAATTGTAATGCATTTTTAAAACCTGTTCCCTGTCCCCAGTCCTGGTTTATGCCAAGGTATCTCTTGTCCCTGAGATGTATCTGCTAATGCCACACAGATAATGTGCTGGGCAAGCCTGTATGAGATGTGTAAGTTCATCAGAACTAGGTGGGAATTCTCTTCAATAGGACAGCTGAGAGCAATCCCATTACTTAATATCACCCTGTCAAATGAGAGGTCATTGTCACACAGCCAAAATGTTTGCCAGGTGATGCAGGGAGAGTGCACCTCCAGCTCAGTGCTGGAATGCTCACACCTGAGCATCTGGGATGCCAAAAGTATCTTTGACTTGAGCGACCTTCAAGCTGCAGTGACTCAATACGGGCTGCAGTGTGGCTTCTCCTGGTGACACTCTCCAAGGTGCATTTGGATCAGCCAGAGCTGGGCCATCTCACACAGCTCTGTGCTGTGCAGTTGTGGCTTTTGCAGATAACTACTTTCAGACCCTTTTTGGGGGCATATTTTCTTTCAGCAGTATTTTTGATTTGAGGAACGCTGCTTATTCTGAAGTGCCAATTTAGCTCTGCCTTGCTCTGTGCATCACCAAGTCAAGCTGCTTTGCTTAACCCAGGAAAATATTCTTTGCCTGGGACACAAACACTAACAAAGCTACCGGTGCAGCAAATCATTTTCTTTTGTGTGGAGATCAAGCAATTCAGTGCTTGCTTCAGAAAGGACAATGCAACCTGTATTGTCAGTCCATTAGCAGCAACAACAAATCTTCTCTGGCTCCAGAGGAAGAATTAATTATTGACATGTTCCTCATTAACTTTCTGCCTGCTGTTAACAGTAGGGTTTTAAAAGAATTCCTTCCTGCCCCTGATCAAAGTTTTCACCCAGCCCATTTCCAAGCCACTGCTTCAGCCACTGCTCATTATTTGCAGCCTATCATGAAGTGACATTTGAAATTTGGAGGCATTGCTGAAGCCCTACAGGCATTGCAGAAATTGCTGCTGGGTGTTTTTGAGTGGCCAGTGCAGTCACTGACTGCCCTGGATGTGCTGTGGGATCTGGTGCTGGTGCCTCAGACAGCACATCTGTCCTGCTGCACCTCACACAGCGGCAAAGCTGGTGAAGGGCTGGAAGCTCTCTGCACACTCAACCCCGGAGCTGTGGCTCAGGAGTTTCTCTGGAGCTGGTTCTCTGCTTCATCACATCTCAGGAGCACTGTTAGTGGACCTTAGGGCAACAGAATGTGAATCCACATTGTCATTTTAAGACAAAATTCCAACTCAACCCAGTCTCAGTTTTGGCAAGACAGTCTCAGAGCAACCAGTGATAAAATTATCTTCATAATTCATCTTAAGATATTCTAGAACTAGAAAAAAAAATCACAATAACTTCCACAAACTAGGCAAAACCCAACAGTTGTTGTTGCCATTTTGGTTCACCTCTTAAAACTTAGAGAAAGGCAGAACACACCCAAAGGTATTTCCATTTGTTGTTTGGTTTGTTGAACTGTCTGGACCTTAGTGTCTCAGTGAGCCTGAAAAACTGAATTTTGCTAATCAATTCACCTTTCACATGATTTAAATGACATTTTGAAAAGCTAAAGCAAGGTTAATGTCTCAGGAGATAAGACAGGTTGGAAGAGAACTCCAAGCTCATCCAGCCCAACCTGTCACCCAGCCCTACCCAGTGGCACTAAGTCTTTGCTTGAACACCTCCAGGGATGGGGACTCCACCACCTCCTTGGGCAGCCCATTCCAATGCCAATCACTCTCTCTGTGCAGAACTTCCTCCTAACATCCAGCCTGAACCTGTCCTGGCACAGCTTGAGGCTGTTCAGTTGCTGGGTGCCTGGCTACAACCTCCCTTTAGGTAGTTGTAGACAGCAATGAGGTCCCCCCTGAGCCTCCTCCTCTCCAGGCTACACAACCCCAGCTCCCTCAGCCTCTCCTCCCAGGGCTTGTGCTTACTGAGTCATGCTACCAAGTGAGCTGTGGCTTCCCAAAATGGCTGCTGAGTCCTCTTGGCATCACTGATGTCCCTGACTGCTCCCTGGCTCATCCCCAGCACCAGCTCTCTAGGGCCAGGATGCTCACTTGGGGGTAGCAATGTGGCTTTTATCCTCAGGGCTGCAAATGTGGTTAATGCAGCAGCTCCTGCACCACGAACCAGCCAGTTCCTGTTCTGTGACCCACTGCAGGCTTGAGAGCCTTGCTTGTGGCGTGACAAGCCAGGCTGCTGCTCATCATGCCCAGCACCAGCTGCTCCCGAGGAGAGTTCAGCAAACTTGGTAACGAGCACTGGGGGAGTAACAGTGGCTGCCTTATGCCTTAAATATTTTATGTCCATTACACAACCAAAACTGCTGCAAAAGGCCTGTGCAAGCTCCCTGGTGTTCACACAGGTATTTAGCCTACATTTAAACACAGGTAGTAAACTCAGGGTTGTGTAATGCTATTGAGCATCACAGATTTAAGATGTATTAGCGAAGGAAATTGCACTGAAACAATTAACTGGAGGCATCACGAAACCTGTGACCCGGTGATGGATGACTTTGTTCTCCAGTCTTGGACCTACTGCTTGACAGAGCATTTGTTACACTTGACTTGTGGCCAAGCAGCAAGGGAAGGTGACATACTCCAGAACAAGTTAAAAAATGGACAGTGAGAGAGACTAATTTTACAGAGCCTACAAGGGAGTAAAGCACATTTAGATGGACTGAGAACATCAGCTACCCTGATAACCTCAGCCAGTGCTACTCAGTCATCATTGAGACACTGATGTGTTTCACTTCTTCTAACTGTGTACCAAAGGGAATGGTAACCTTCACCTCCCTTAATGCTGCTCACTGCAGCCAGGCACCACTGCCTGCACTGATCACAGCTTCACAGCATGGGAGACAAAAGCAAATCTGGCAGGGGCAAACTCCTCTTTCATTTTTTTTGTAGCTGAGCAGGAGAAGTGTTCTGTAAGCTAATCTGCTTCTGCTTGGTCCAGAACTGTACAGAACTCAATGCATGCTGGGCAGGAAGGGAAGAAAAGAAAAAACTAAAAACTTTTTAAAAAAAAAAAAAAAAAATTCCTTTTCCCTGTACAACTTTTCTAGCAACTCATTTAACTTCACCAAACTTGCCCAGCCCCACAGGTTTGGCCCAAATTTCCTCAAACTATCTTTAAACTTGAAAAGAGACCTCCTAATAAATAATAATAATAGATTGATGATAATGTAGATGAATCTATAGTAAATAGGCAAGCATCTGCTCTCCCATGGGCCAGGTAGTCAGAGCAGGTCTGGCTGACTCTCCTCCCCAGCCTGCTTCTGCAAGGTGCTTTGTGCTGCTCTGGCACCAGGCTGAGGCTGAAGGAGCTTGGGCAGCCCCATCAGAGCAGAGGAGGAGAAGGGAATCAGTCAGGACGCAACAACCACAACAGCCATCACCTTTTCTACACAGCCATTAGAGAAAGAGCTGCTTTAATGGGCTCTCAGCCGCTAAAAGGCAGAATTAGAGGCTGAATTAGAGAGTTCAATTAACAGGCAGTCAGCTGTGCAAAACCCATCATGTGACGCTGATGCTCTAGAATCCAAACAGGTAAATGTGATTACAGTCCCTAATAAAGCAAAAAAAAACCTGTTTTCCTTGGGTTTGTATAAACAGACAGCGTGGTGCATGGGTGAGATCTGCTCTCACAGGCTGCAACTGCACCAGGGCTTGAGCCAAGACAAAACAAATAAAGCTGGAAAATGAAATCTTTTCTCTGCTGCTTTTGTCCTGCTTCCATGGCCCTTCCAATGCAACACCTAAGGCACTGTTGGGTGGCTAACTCCAACATGCAAAGCTGGGAGGATAAAGCAGCACCTGTAGAAGGGGACTGCAGGAACCATCTGAACTGCTGAATACATGAAGCCGAGGGCTCCTGTGAAGGTGAAGTGAGCCCTAAATTGGGATAAGAACAGGAAACCCAAGATGAGGCCACAAAAATGTCCATGCCTGTTGAAATGGAGAAGAGAAAAGCAGGAGCAGAAGAAAGGAAGCCTTGAGAAAATGGCCTGAGAGAGGCCTGTGCACAGCATGAGGCAGCAACACAAATATTTAAGAGCAGCACATTATCTACTGCCCAGAAAGCCAAAAGAGTCTGTAGAGTTATGATTGCAATTTATGGGATATTTGGGGTGAATGCTTGCCTTAGTGGAGAAAAAAAAAAACCAAAAACCACCACCTGAGCAAAGTAGGAGCTCTTCCAGAACCTTCATTCCCTCCAAAGTGCCACAGCTCTCTAACAGCAAATATTATTCTATTAGTTTGCTCTTATGAGGTTTCCCAGGCAGCTGAACTAGACGAGATCTCTTCACAAGAGATGAATTTATGAGACAACTGTTTTGGATAAGAGCTGAGCTAATGTGTCTGGGGTGCTCCTGCTTTTCCCTCCACAACAAGTTCTGCAGCAGAAGTCACTCGTGAATTGAGGTTTGTTTTTTTTTTAATCCACCTCCGAAGATGAAAACCTGAAATTTGCCAAAGGTCTGTCTGAGAATAATGCAGGGAGGAAGCCTCGTGGAAAATAAGTTATTAGCCTGGCTGTAAATTGACCCTCAGCTCCTGCCAGGTCCTTTTGAGCTCTGCTGGAGCAGTGTGTGCAAGTCAGGCTCACTCCTCTGAAACACACCTGGGGGCATCCTGCCCTGCATTTCTGGCACTTCTTTACTCTCAGTCGCTCTGAAGGTAGGTTAATGCCAGGGNAAAAAAAGAAAAAGAGGAGATTTTAACAGAGTTTCTCCAAGAGCCCAGGGAAAAGTCTCCTAGGGGAAGCACTCTGGTGTTTCAGCAGCTCCTGCTGCACCTCCCAGGGCACCACTCGCTGCCTGCTGCTGGTACTCCACATGGACATGTTCTACTGTGAGAAGCTTAGCAGAGGAGAGGAGCTCATGAGATGTGCCACCACTCTCTGCTTCTTGCAGCCAGCGTGTTCTGGCAGGTCCCTAGAGGAAGAAGTTCTAGGGGGGCATAAATAAATAAATAAATAAATAAATAAATAAGGTCAGTGAGCAGCAGGTCCCCGTGGATGATAGTTGAGGTGCCACAGCTGATTTATAGGCCTGGGAAACATTTGCAATGCCCACATTCTGCTTGTTCTGGGGATAAAGAGAGGATTTAATTCACTGCTGCTATCAATCTGTTACCTTTCAAGGCAGTAAATTCACCAAAAGAAGGCAATTCAGCTTCCTGGAGCTGTTGGTGTAATATATCATTTATCATTTACTGTATGTAAGTACCAATAGCACAAACATTTAAAATCATCAACAGAACTATAAAGAGATGAAAGAAAAATGCCTCGGAATAAATCTCTGCCTTTCCCAAAGCAACCTAATCTGTGATAAGGTTATGGAGTGAAACATCTGTTACTGGGAGCAGGAAATAAAACTCTTATTTGTTCCATTGCAAATGTTTTAACAACATTGTTAAAGCTCATTCCCGGCATGTGCACGGCCTGGATGGCAGGAGGGAGAGGAGGGGAGCTAAAAGCAGGCTGCTCTGCTCTGCTTTCCTTTGCAGGGAGGTTTCCCCAGGGAGGCTTATTAGAGACCCTAAGGCTGCGGGGGGCATCCTGGGGAGGAAGCTAAGTGCCCTCGTTAAATGTGCTGCGATGCCTGCCGCTGGGAGCTGATCCTTCGAGGTAATCTGCTAGCCAGGAGCAGGCTCGTTAGCGCTGAGCTTAACCCAGCACTCTGCAAACAAGCCGTGCTTGGGGTAGTTTTATTTCTCGGGAGAGCACAGGAAGGCAACCGAGTTGCAGCCAGCAGCGATCTCTGTGCAGCACTCCTCTGTCTCTGCCACTTGTTTTCACTCTCCCCCTGCCTGGCCGGATCCTACATTTCACCACTTTGTGCTATGTTTGGTAGGCTGTGATGGGAGTTGCTTACTCCTAGCATCCCTTGTTCGTTCAGCAGTCTAAAAGCCCCAAAGACACAACACCTGTGTTGAAGAAGTAGAAGCAACCACCAGGTCCACAGGTGGCCAAGGCCCCTTGCCATGAGGGAGCCTTCCTGGAACACAGCATCTGCTCACCAGGGCTCTCATAGAATGCACTGATTGGAATGGACCTCTGGAGGACACCTTGTCCAACACCCCTGCAGTAACCAGAGACATCCTCAACTAGATCAGCTTGCTCAGACACCCATCAAGCCTGACCTTGAATGTCTCTGGGGATGGGAGCTCCACTACCTCCCTGGCAACAAGTTCCAGTGTTCTACCACCCCCACAGTTAAGAGCTTCCTAATGTCCAACCTAAATCTATCCTTCTCTACCTTAAAACCATTCCCCATTGTCCTACAGCTGCAAGCCCTTGTAAACAGCCCCTGCCCAGCTTTCTTGTAGGGCTTTTCCAGGCTGCTCTAAGGTCTCCTTGGAGCTTTCTCTTCTCCAGATTGAGCAACCTCAATTTTTTCAGCCTCTCTTCATAGCAGAGGTGCTGCAGCCCTCTGGTCATTTTTGTGTCCCTCCTCTGGGCCCACTCTATCAATCGTATCCTGATGTCCTTCTTGTGTTGGGGACACCAGAACTGGGCACAGTGCTCCAGGTACTCAAATCTGGGTGGCCATAGATCTGTTATCCTTCCTGCCACCCTTCTGTGCCATCTTTGCTGTCACAGTTTAACTCCAGCTCTGTGCTTTTTGACCCCAAGCCAAATTCCCACCTTTAGTTGTCAGATCTGATGGTTCTGCTCTGATTCTCATTATTACTCCTGTCTGGAAGATCTGTTGGTGGGGAAGGGAAGGGGGGGGATTGGCCCTGCATTGGTCTCCCTTTAGGATTCTGATTTCTTCAAAAACAACAGTTTTGGAGAAAAGCTGAACCATTCCATTCAAGGCAGCAGCAATACATCTCCACTCTGTGCCTTTCCACAGCTCACACTGGTGAGAATCTCCTGTGAGATGCCTTTCTGCTGTCAGCACAAAGGGAGTTGCCTCCCAAATGTGAAGTTCACTCGGCGAGAAAATTCAGTCTGCAATTTTTCTGAGTAACAGTGATTTTCCTCTTGGTGTTATCTGTCCACAGTCAAGGCTATGAGGAGCCTTTTTTCTTATTCTTCCATCTCACTATCTGCTCAAAATAAGCCAAGACTTAAGGGAGGACAGGCAAAGAAAATGGCCACTTCCTTTACCCTGTTACCTCTTGTGTCATTGGATCAATCCACCAACACAACAGTGTTGGGAGAACTTCCACCCTGTGAGAGTATTGTGACAGCTCCATACTTATTAATATTGTTTTTGCAGCAGAATAATCACAATTCAGGGTTGGTTGGTTGGGTTTTAGTCAATTCCCTTGACCTAAGTTGCATGATAAATGATGTTTGCAGATGCTGGAGCAGCTCTTGTGGGAGACAGGGCACCCTGCAGCAGAGGTGAATAAATTGCAGATGTGCTTTCCACTGACATCTCTGACAGGGTTTGGTGCTTCCCAGTAAAACTGGTAGAAGGAATGCACACCTCAGCCATGGCCAAGCTGCCCCAGCACACACAAGTCCACAGCTCACCTGCCCTGGCAGAAGCACCAATGTGAGAAGGGCACTGGCGTGCACACTGCACCCAGTTGAAGTTCAGGTGGCCACAGCAACCGGAGCCGCACAACAGAGAAGAGAGCAAAGCAGGAGCTGGTTCCCCTGCACGCCCTGAGCTGGGGGTGTGCCACACCGGGTCAGAGATCACCTCCAATTTTGATGCACTCCAAAGGGCAGCATAGTGGCAAGGCACTGATTTAAGTCCTCTAATAGGTTCATTTATGCTGTCTCAGAGCCCTGGCGCTCATGCTCTGTCTCCCCTTCAAACCCCTGCAGATAACCAATTGGTTCCTCCACTCTGTCTCCTCTTTAGCTTGCACTCCCATGGTCTGACCCACTGGCTAATGAGCAGTGATGCACTGAAAGCCATCAGAGTTCTCTCACAGGGGAGTCAGAAGCTGAAAGCTAAACACAGCAATGATTGGACATACAAATCACTCCCTGCACTCCCAGAGCTGGGCAAATGGGCGTTTGCTTTGGTACACTGAATTGTTACTCTAGAAATCACAACTGCTCCTCATTTCAATGAAGGGCTTGGTCCTGTGAAGCACACATCCTGCTCCTCATCTTGTTACTTTCTGAAAACCAGGAATGCTGTGTTATCTACACTAGAACACAAACCAGAGGAAAGCACAAGGTTTATTTCCCCAGACTAGGTATAAACTGAGATTAAGCTCTTACCATTTAATGTCACCCACCTGTGCAGCCAGGGAACGTGAGGGGTGAGATAAGGAGTAGGTGTCTGGGCTAATGAGTCAGTGCTGTACTCTGGTTACAAGCAGTGTGCATCGTATTGCTCCAAACCACACGGACAAAGAGGAGCCAACAGCAGAGAGGGAGGATCCCAAGCCTGAACCCCTTCTCATCCTCCCAGCAGAACCTTTATGCCAAGATCTGCTGCAGCTCAGAAGCTGCAGAAAGGATTGCAAATGTAGGTAGGCACAGTTAGCCCAGACCAGCAGAGAGGGATTGCAGTGTGGGTGGGCACAGTTAACCCAGACCAGCAGAGAGGGATTGCAGTGTGGGTGGGCAAAGTTAGCCCAGACCAGCAGAGAGGGATTGCAGTGTGGGTGGGCACAGTTAACCCAGACCAGCAGAGAGGGATTGCAGTGTGGGTGGGCAAAGTTAGCCCAGACCAGCAGAGAGGGATTGCAGTGTGGGTGGGCACAGTTAGCCCAGACCAGCAGAGAAGGATTGCAGTGTGGGTGGGCACAGTTAGCCCAGACCAGCAGAGAGGGATTGCAGTGTGGGTGGGCACAGTTAGCCCAGACCAGCAGAGAAGGGATGGCCCTGGGAGCACAGCCAGTTTGTTCCTTGGCCCTGGACTTGGCAGAATTTTTCCATAAGATAAAAGAAGCAAACCAAAGTGCCCAGAGGAGCATCTGGGCAGCTGCAGATGTGCAAACTGAAGCTGACAGCAAGCAGCTGTGCTGTTTAGTGAAGATGCCTTCCCTCTCTGAAGGGCTCGATCCATCAGCAGTGTGTGTACAGGTAGGGTCATGCCCCTTTGCCACCTGTGACTACCAAACCTCTTCCAGGTCTGGACAGCCAGATCAGGGCACAGCCTCATGGTAAGAGTATTCCTCCTAGGAAGCAGGAGGAAATAAACCTGGACTCATTTTTAGAGCAGTTTCTAATGCGTGTGCCTGAATGTAAAGGGCTTGTAGCACTGCTTGCTGGCCCAAGTGCCCAAGGCAAGTGCTGGCCACATTCCTTTGGAGAAGCCACACAAGTCTGGAGAAGAGCAGCATGCTGTGGCCTCTCCTCTCATGGTATGCCCCTTTCTCTCCCTTCCCAGGGGGGCAGGTAGACAGACACATTGATGTGAACTTCAGAAGAAACCAGAGAGCTGAAACTCATCCCTCAAAGCTTTGCTATAGCCCAGGATTTCCACATGCAACTCTTAAAATTCCTACACCAGCTCAGGAGCCTGAGCACTGCAGACTTCAAATAAAGTGTCAAAAAACACATCTCTGGAGACCTGCGAGGTGTTTGTATTGTTGTCACCACCTCCTCTAGCATTCAGTCCCATCCTGAGCTTTGGTAATGCACACAAAGGAAAAACCAAAGGTGGTTGTTCTCACTCCTCTCCCCACAGCCTCCCTCCTGCCTCTGCTGACCTCCCCTTGAGCTGCCTTGTGCCCTCTGCTCCGAGCCAGCACCAGCGTGGTGAGGGGGATGCTGTAGGACAACACTTCTCTCTCTTTGAAGAGCTCTGGATGCCTAACCTGCACATCCATCACACCACTTCTGGCCAAGGCTGAAATGCTGCTGCCAGCCTCCAGCTGTGCCTTTTGGCTTGGTTTAACTCCGCATATCCAACCCTACCACTGAAAATTAATTTAATGAGGTGGGCTGGGGTCAGGTCTTCAGTGCTGTGCTGTGTCTGTACAGGCACTGGAGCTGTTTCTTGTGCTCACTACCTACACTTGGCTGCACCAACTTTCTGGGCAGCTTCAGCTTCTCCTCTTCCTAAGGTTATTGGTGTGGAAGCTGTGACAGCATTTCCCAATGCTTTTGTGTAGGTTCTCCTTGGGTTTAGTTTCCTGTGGTATTTTAGATTCATCTTTTGGGGAGGGAGAAGGTGCTGTCAGTATTTTTCTGGCTCCAATAAAATCTTCTCTTGGGTTGGGAGAATGGGAAGTGAGAATTATTTGCACTTCACTGTTCGACCCAGAGCTCTTTGTCCTCCTGAAATGAAGGCAGCCACATCCAACCCAGAGAAACTCCTTGCTTGAGACACTGGGGAACTTTATGACATCTTTACCAAGAGTGATCACCTTCAAAGGCTTCCTTTAATTAAAACCTGCTCATGATGACAGCAGGTAATGGGATAAGTAAGTTACACAACCTCTTCTCCTGTCGCCCTCAATACCTTCTGTTTCTGTGGGGTTTCCTGGTTGGTTTTCTTTCCAGTAAAGACCCAAAAGGCTGAATAGTTTGTGAAGGGCTCTCTTGCACTGTGGTAAGTTGGTTCTGCTTGCCAACATTTTGGCAAGGGTAAATCATTTCAGTCTTTTCATGTTAGAGTTAAGTCTTGGGCAATGCCTTGCAGGCCAAGCTTGCACTCTGCCAGTGTGTAGAAAGTGCCACAAATAAATGCAAGCATTAACTGAAAAAGCCACTGCAGAGGTGGAAACTGTGCCCTGGTGGACAGAAACCTGAGCCTTGTCACCCGCCACACTTCTGCACTCAACAAACAGATAAGGACCTCTCAGGGGGGGAAACACCAGCAAAGCCTGAAGCAGACAGGCAGGCTGGAGGCTTTCCCTGCAAAGTTTAGTACTCCAGAAGTTAGCTTCTAAGCAACTGCAGGTGCATGGGTAAAGCCTGTCTGGGACAAGATGCAGCAGCCCTTTCCTTTCCATCACCTCCCACTTGCTGCCTACCTCTGCTGGATTCCCTCCTTGGCCTTTAGCACTGAGTCAGCTCCATGAGGTGAGGATTTTGTACTTCTAATTATTGGGTATCCAGTTGGGGGATGGAGTTCATGTGTGTTTCAAACTGAGTTGGTCTTGTTTACCTTGGCTTTTGAATGTGGGTCAGGGTGATAAAGGGCTGTGATTAGAAAGAGTCTCCCAAACAGAATGGAGGTAAGGTTAAAACAAACAACTTCTGGAGTGTACTGAAGAAGGTCACAGTGATAATCGAGTCTGCTTACACTACATAATGTTTATAGGCCATTAAAGGACTTTATCCCTTTCCCCCCCTCACCTTCTATTTTTAATAATGATATTACAAACCTGTAACTTTCCTTACTAGGGGGGAGGAAAAGAAAATAATCAAGTAATTTAAAGAATATTCAGATCATTTCCCCATAAATGGAATATATGAAATGAGCCATAAAAGAAGAGAAAAAGCTTTGAAATAAGAACCTATTCCTCTAAGGAAAGATCTATCAGAGCAGCGTTATGGATTAGCTAATTACAGATGGAATAATGCACAGCTGCACAGTCCCTGGCAGTAAAAAAGCTGCTGGGCAGTTTTTCTGCTGCTGTGCAGCCTGAAGGCAAGGCTTGAGCCACTGCAGCCCAGAATGCAGAGGGAACAGGGGTTGCACACACAGAGCTTGTTTATACAGCTGCATTAATCTGCTGCAGGGGAGGGGGGAAGTGTTGTGAAGATCATGCTAGACATTATTCACCCCATAAAAACTGAGCTCATGGAAGTCCTGTGGAGAGCAAAGCAACACCCCCTGCCCCTCCATGGAAATACCTTGCCCAGGCTCTGGCCAGCCTGATCTAGGGTAGGGTGGCCCTGCCCATGGCAGAGGGGTTGGAACTGGGTTTTGCTGTCTACAGCTACCTAAGGGGAGATTGTAGCCAGGTGGGGTTGGGCTCTGCTGCCAGGCATCCAGCAACAGAAGGAGGGGACAGAGGCTCAAGCTGTGGCAGGGCAGGTTCAGGCTGGATGTGAGGAGGAAGTTGTTGGCAGAGAGAGTGATTGGCATTGGAATGGGCTGCCCAGGGAGGTGGTGGAGTCCCCATCCCTGGAGGTGTTCAAGAAAGGACTGGACTGGGCACTTAATGCCATTGGCTAGGGCTGGGTGAGAGGTTGGACTGGGTGATCTTGGAGGTATCTTCCAACCTGGCTATTCTGTGCTACGCTATTCTTGTGGTCCCTTCCAACCCTTCTGTGATTTCACAGGACTGAGCTCCAGCAGAGTCTCAGACAGGCGAAGGTGAAGGCATTTAAAGCACTCTTCATTTCAATATCAAAGAGTCAAGAGGAAAGGTTTGCAAGACCAAAGAGGAGGCAGGTGACCTTTTCGCCTTTATCTCCCAACAATGCCTTTCATTTCTGAGGCCTTTTTGAAGGGTTGCCGGTTTTAGGGAGTGCAGCAGCTCCTTGTCCCACAGAGGAAGCTTTTCATCAAGGGGGAACCAACCCTTTAAGTCCCCGGAAGGGAGTAACTGTGCTGCCCACCCTGCTTTTGTTAGTGAAAGTAATAGGCACAGAGATATTTATTACAGTGGCAGCACAAAACAAGAGTCGAGGAGCAGCTCAGTGCCTCTGGGGTGATGCAGAAGGGTTTCTGAGGGCTGTTGGGTTTGCAGTGTGAACTTGGAGCAAAGGAAACTGCTCAGGCAAAGCTGTCATTCCCACAGCTGTCTTGGTGGCATGATAAGGACATTCCAGAGGAGGGCCATGAAGATGATCAGAGGGCTGAAGCACCTCTGCTATAACAACAGGCTGAAGGAGTTGAGGCTTTTCAGCCTGGATTAGAGAAGACTTTGGGGAGACCTTATAGCAGCCTACCAGTATCTGAGGGGGGCTACAGAAGGGCTGGGGAGGGACTGTTCACAAGGTCTTGTAATGACAGGATGAGGGGGAATGGGTTCAAACTGGCAGAGGGGAGATTTGAACGGGATGTTAGGAAGAAATTCTTCATGGTGAGGGTGGTGAGGCACTGGCACAGGTTGCCCAGGGAGGTTGTGTCTGCTCTCTCTCTGGATGTGTTCAAGGCCAGGCTGGATGAGGTCTTGAGCGTCCTGATCTAGTGGGAGGTGTCCCTGCCTGTGGCAGGGGGTTGGAACTGGATGAGCTTTGAGGTCTCTTCCAACCTAGACCATTCTATGATTCTATGTGCTCTTTCCTTTCCATGCTCTTAACAAACCTGCTAAACCCAGCAAAAGCTGACTCTGAACAAGGAATGTCTGCCCAAACAGCTCTCTGCAGATGCCTTGTTAAAAAAAGAGAAGCTGACAGAGTCCTTTAAAGAGCAAGGAAGAAGTTGATTGTCTTCTCAAGTCTTATTTTAGGGGACGAAGCTCCCAGGGACTGAGGACGTTCTCATTATGTGGAGTCTTTACATCATTTCCCCGTGGGTAAGGAACGTGAAAGGGTTATCTAGAACGTCCTCAGCTGCTCTCTGCTAAGATGAAGTAAAGGATGAGGGAGAAAAGCAATCCAGTGAACCGTAGGTGTGGGAGGGCTGACACAACACAGAGCTTGTCAGGCTGCTCTCAGATGAAATCCTGTAAATAAGTCGGTCCAGAGGAAAAGACAACAACAGATTTCTTACAGAGCTATTTTAGACACAAGTGTTTATCTTCAAATAGATACCAGCAAGATGGAATTGCTCCCCAGCCCCTCTGGAGTCTTTTCATAACATACAAATTGGAAAAGCTTTTAATTTGGGTATGAGCTTCATGTAGAGCCTCCCTCAAAGCTCACAAAATCCTCTGGAGCTTCACTGCAAGGTGTTACACACAACAAAACCAGATGCAATTAATCATTTGCAAGCTCATTCCTATGGATTTCCCTCAACTGTGAAACACAGAAGAAAAAAAGAAATTCAGGCATATCCTGAGGTGAAGAAAGAGCTGAAGGCAGAGGATACTGTCAGGGCAAGGCCAGGTGCTTACAGGCAGCAGAAGACACGCCAGCCTCAAAGGGTCTAAGTGGTCTTGTTTTATAGACTCATAGAACCATGGAATGCACAGGGTTGGAAGGGACCTTTACAGGTCACCTGGCCCAGCCCTTCTGCAGTGAGCAGCAGCATCACCAGCTGGGTCAGTTGCCCAGAGCCCCATCAAGCCTGATTTGAATGTCTCTAGGGGTGGGGTCTCCATCACCTCCCTGGGAAACTTGTCCCTGTGTTCCAGCACCCTCGGGGTGAAGATCTTCTTCCTAACATCCAATCTAATTCTACCCTTCCCTACCCCAGAAGCACTGCCCCTGGTGCTACACACCCTTGTGAACCCTCCACAGCTACACAGCCTTGGAAACTGTCCCTCCCCAGTCTGATTTAAGAGCCTAGCATGGCAAAAATCATTCAGCTTTATGAGCCTCACAGCTTTACAAACCCTGCTCTTGCAGTCACCAGAAGACTGACATCAGTCAGAGCACATAGTCTGCTTTGTGTGCAACCCATGGTCTCTCTACCAGCCTCAGCTGCAACATCTGAGTGCTGTGGACTTCCCATGCTGTAAGCAAAACTCTACTGCAGCTGAGGATCTGTTTCCCCATGAGTATCTCAAAAGGAATAATTCAAACTGTACAGGACCTTTCCTGTGTATCTGCTGCAGATGACAAAGCCTCTCATGCCTTGGTCAGACCTCAAACCTGCCTCTCAAGCTCCCAGCAAGCCCCCAGAGCCTCAGGGCTCCTGCAGCCCTCTGAATCCCTGAGCACAAGAGTAGTGTGCTTATGCCTAGGGAAGCCCCAAGGTATCCAGCCTGGAATCAGGCTCTCAGGCCATGGTTTGGTCAGAGACAGTCCTGTGACTTCAGAAATTGCACCGTGGTCATCCTGGCTCCATGGCTTCACTCTGTGCAAAGCACAACAGACATTGCCAGCACTGTGCCAACAATGCCCTGCTGGATGCTTTGCTGCAGGGGTAACCCCAAGCCTCTCTGGCCACGGCAGCATCAGTAACAGCTCCCAAGGGAGCAGCCTGCACAGCATGCTCCTCTCCCAGGGTTATTTTTAATTATCAAAAGCTGGTTACAGGTCAGTATTTTATTTTCTTCTCGTTTCAGTTGTTGTCAACATCAGCTAAACCCACTGGCCTCATTTCCTGGAATCAAGCCAGCTCCTGCTGTTTGAACTGGGAGTTCAACCTGATCAGATGATGTGCAGCCAAAGCCAGGCTTGTAGCTGAGCTTGTACAACCATTTCTGCTTGCTGATAACTTCTCTGTTCTGCTCCTTTTTATCTGCAGGCCAACAGGCTTTGTGCTGCCTGCAGGAGCAGCCCTTTCACACGGAAGGCACAATCAGGTGCCTGTTGCAGGCTGGGGGCAAGGGAGCATCTTTAGCCTTATGCCAAAGGAGTTTGTGCCTTTCCTGAGCAGCAGCACTATGTCACTGCTAGGTTTTGGGACTTGGACGTTTGGCAGGGAAATAATTTTTAGCTCATGGAATCATTATGGTTGGAAGAGACCTCTAAGGTCACATAGAATCACAGAATTAAGCAGGTTGAAAAAGACCTCTAGGACCATCAAGTCCAACCTATCACCTAAGCCTTCTCATTAACTAACCCCTGGCACTAAGTGCCTCATGAAGCCTCCTCTTAAACACCTCCAGGGATGGGGACTCCACCACCTCCCTGGGCAGCCCATCCCAATGCAAATCACTCTTTCCATGAATAATTTCCTCCTAACATCCAGCCTGAACCTGCCCTGGCAGAGCTTGAGGCTGTGTCCTCTTGTTGTGTCCCTGGGTTCCTGGGTCATCCAGTCCAACCACCAACCCAACACAGTCAATCCCACTGAGCCATGTCTACACATTCTTTGAATGCCTCCAGGGATGGTGACTCTGCTGCTCCCCTGGGCAGCCTGTTGAGACACTCAACACATTTGCCTTTTCATCTTCTGATGAAAACTAATGATGGTTTTCAGGGCTGCCCAGCCCCACCAAACAGGTGTGGTGTGAGAGGGCTTCCTCTCCACTGCATCTCTCCTGCATTTACCTCTTTCCCACAGACATGCCAAACGTTTGACCTCCTCAACACCTATTTATTACTCTGTGCTGTGCTGAAATTGGAGATCATTTTGTTAGGCACACTCACAACAACAGAGGAAATTCATGGCCAAAATGCTTGCTCAAACAGTCCGGTTCCTCAGAGTTATTTTGTCTGCAAACGCCAAACCTGGGGAGGCATTGGGCACATCTAACTTGCTCTGCAATCGATAGGAGCTGCGAGCAGTCAGGAGAAATCAGTGCTTGTTCCTACATAGACAAGACAGATTGCTGCAGAGAGGCAGCACCAGCACTCTGCCTTACAGATGGGATGGAGACCTGAAGAGGCTCAAGGTCATGCAGGAAATCCTTTAGTGCAGCTGAGATGTGGCCAGGCCTCCTGAGCCACCAGCCAGCCCCATTAACTGCACACAGCTCGGAGCTGAAACAAAGCCCAACCACCAAACAGGAGTGCAGCACAAGTGCTGAGATGTTCTCCATCCTCCTGCAAACTCTGAAACCAAACAGCTCTGGCTGCATGCACAAATGAAGAGGACACAAAGCACTGCTGGTGGGTCTTGTGCTACTTAACATACTTTAGAGGACCAGTACTTGGAATTTCTCCCAGATCCCCTTTGAATTCAACCAGGAAAGAATTCAGTCACTTCCAAAACACTCTGCTTTATCATACAAATATAGCTGAAAAGACAGAAAGGTCATTCCTGCACTAGCTTAGAATCACAGAATGGTTTAGGCTGGAAGGGAACTCAAAGCTCCGCCAGTTCCAACCTCCCTGTGCCATAGGCAGGGACACCTCCCACTGGAACAGGTCGCTCAAGGCCTCATCCAACCTGGTCCTGAACACCTCCCAGGAGGGAGCAGCCCTGGGCTTGGTTAAAGAGAGCCTTTGTTTCTGATCCTACTCCTTCCCAGCACAGTAAAACTTTTCTGACTTTGGGAATGGCATCATTACCTTTTTTTTTTTTTTTTTAATGATCTAGGGTTGCTGCTTCCAGTGGCTGAGGAGGCTGTGAGAAGTGCCCTGATGTTTATTTTTCCCTCTGGGTTTGTGGTGTCCCTCTTGGAATAAGTTAGGAAAAGTTCTCTGAAGGCAGCCAGAGTAGTGCTTGGTCTGATCTTTGTCTAGAGATTTGTTTCCTTGGGCAGTTGCAGTTCTGCCCTGGCTCCTTGGTTACTCTCTCCCTGGTCTGATTTTCATCTAGAGATTTGTTTCCTTGGGCAGTTGCAGTTCTGCCCTGGCTCCTTGGTTACTCTCTCCCTGGTCTGATTTTCATCTAGAGATTTGTTTCCTTGGGCAGTTGCAGTTCTGCCCTGGCTCCTTGGTTACTCTCTCCCTGGTCTGATTTTCATCTAGAGATTTGTTTCCTTGGGCAGTTGCAGTTCTGTCCTGGCTCCTTGGTTATTCTCTCCCTGCATGGAACACTTCCTGCATCAGCAGAGCTGGAGGTTTGGTGTTGGATGTTGCAGGTGCTCCAGGCAGCAGCTGGGTGCTGGCTTGGCAGCACAAGTGACCATATTTTGTTTGATGCATGGTTTTAAGTTTTCTTCAAGGTTGTGTATATAAGCCTAAGCATTTTGCCCTAAGTCGAGGTCATTTCTGTTGAAATCTGGAAGCAAAGGGGATTCGTGTGAAGAATGTTTCCCCCCTGCCTTTGGAAGGGCAGCAGAGCCCTGTGCTGGCACATCCAAAGCTTTGCACAGCTTTCCTGGGAAGAGTTTTGTGTGTGGATCTCTTAGGAGATTTCCTTAATGAATGTGTGCACTCCTTTGCTTCTTCCTGACACAAATTATTTTGATTATTCTGACGTCTGCTGCTCTGATTGCTGTGTTCAAGCTGCATAGCATCCAGAGGGAGCTGAAAAGGGAACATTCTGCATATTGAAAGCAAAAAAGCCCAATTGATTGCCTAATACAGTTGAGGGATTGTGGTAGCCTGCTCTGCTCCTTGTGCTGGGTTTATATTAATTGATGGATTGAGAGCGAGTTTATCTGATTGCCCTGTATAGTGCACACAGGATGGGTAGCAATTTGTCTGCACACCACAATGTCCTGCAGCTCCTGCAGGAGCTGGAGCATTTCACCACTCAACTGTCCCTGGACAGCTTTGTCTGTTGACAGTTTCAGCAAATGATCTCTCAAGAAGTACCTTGCTAATGCCCCAGCAGCTCAGACATCTACCATGGTGCCCATTAGACTAATAAGAAAAAGCATTTCCCATGCTGGACCTGCACTCTTACCTCCTCTTCATTACTTTATCTTGTATTAAACGGCTGATCAAGTTATGGCTGATTTGTCTCAGAAGGCACAGAGTCTACAGAACAAGAAAAATCTAGAAGCTGAGAGAGAGAGAGAGGGAGGGAGGAGGATTCTCAGGGGTGCCTGCACTAACAGCCCTGTGACGAGTGCAGTGGTGGATGTGAGGAATGCCCCAGGATGTGAACTTGTCCATTCCTTGGCAGGAAGGAGCCTGTCTCATGCCAGCTCCTGCTTGCTCCCCACCTCTGCTCAAAACTGCACCCTGCTGCTTGTCTGCTGTGCAAACCTTTGTCCCTCTGATTTCCTGCAGCCCAAGCTGGAGAGCAGAAGGAGGCAGAGCACAGTCAGCAGCTGATGTAACAGGTGAGCTAACACTTTGTTGGTCACAGCTTAATCACTGAACATTTCTTTGGCCTTGGCACTCCCAGAGCTCACTGTGTCAGTCAGATGCTGTTTGTTGATCTGGCCCAGCTGGCAGATTCACAAGCATCTTTCAGAGATGCCTTTTAACAGCCTTCTTTCTCCCTTTGCCCCAATTATTTACTTTATAATCATCTATGAGTGTGCTATAAAATTAGTTGACTGTGACTCAGCCTCCCTCAATAACATAGCATAGATACTTTTTGATTCACTCAGGCTAACTCATCATCAACTCTGCTTTTTTCTTAATGGGTTAGAGGTTGGGGGGGGGAATAGATAAAGATTCCCAGAGCCGTTTGCTCTGTTCTTTTATTAGATGTCAAGATTAGAGCCAGCAACAAAGACATAAAAAGGGTGAAATCTAATTAATTCCTTGTTTCTTTTCAGCAAGAAATACAAGGGAGATGAAGAGGAGGCTGTTTCCTGCCCCAGGGTACTTGCACCAGAGCTGCAAATAACTAGTGGGAGGCACTGGTCCCAGAGAGGGAGAAGGATCCTGGGGCAGGAATCGGCAGGGCTCATTGATAGGGCTTCAAACTAGATTGGAAGGGGAAAGACGTTAACAGTCTCCTGCTGGCTGGTGACAAACAGTGAAGCAGCTTGGCAGAGGGACTGAGAGCTAAGGAGTGCCCTGAAGCAAGCCAGGGATGATGCACCAGGACAAGCTGGGGAAATCAGGGGGAAGTGGCACACCAGGAGGACAGAGCCAGCCCAGCTGAAGTGCCTCTATGCAACCCATTCTTCAAGTGGTAAAATCTGTGGCCATGCCCTTCTCTGACTGTGCTGCAAGCAGAGCAGGAACCCAGGCTGCAGCACACTGCTCGGGAGCAAGTTTGATGTATCCTGAAGCTAACAGAGGCTAAGATCTTGTGGGAGCACTCAGGCGTGGAAGGCTGAAGTTTGACTTAATCCCTGTCCCTGACGAGTGCTTGTGTGAGGGCATTAGGCTTAAGGTGCTGATGCACTGGAGGATAGGTGGCTTTGAGTTGCAGGCTATCAGCCCAGCACATGCTCTACAGCTCCCAGGGGATCTGTACAACTATTTTCTCCTCCTGACACGATGGCTGCCTTGCAATACAAATGCCTCTGACACACATCATAAATCTAATACCCACCCCAATCCCTTCACTTCTCCCTTTTTCATATTTTCCCAATAACTGCTATCTTAGTCATGGAAATCATCCCCAGTCACTGCTGCTGCCTGGCAATGCCTGTTATCTGCTAACATTTCTTGTTCTCTTTGCTATTACCTGCACTCTTTGCATGGCTGTGCAGACACTCACTCTCATTAATAGACTCCTGACAGTATTTTCCACCTGCTCTTTCAAAACAACTTCATCTTCTTTCTCAGGTCTGAGCTTGCAGATTGCCTCCTGAGAATATCAAGCACCTCGACTGGAGGGGTGAGAGGGACCTGGCAAGCTGTGCCTGGCCAGCCCCACACAGCTCCCAAGAACCACACCACAGGAGCAGTCACAAAGTCAAGAAACAGTGCAGGAAAAGGTTTCCTTACCTCTCAGGAAGGTTTGCTAGCTGAAAGAAATTCTCTGTACAGTGATAATGCACAGGCTTTCCAGTACCTGAGGGCCTACAGAAAAGCTGGGGAGGGACTTTTTGGGCTATCAGGGAGCAACAGGACTAGGAGGAATGGAGCAAAGCTGGAAGTGGGGAGATTGAGCCTGGAGGTGAGGAGGAAGTTGTTGAGCATGAGAGTGGTGAGAGGTTGGAATGGGTTGCCCCTGCAGGGAGGTGTTTGGGGCCAGATCCCTGGAGGTGTTTTTGGCCAGGCTGGCAGAGGCTGTGGGCAGCCTGCTCTAGGGTAGGGTGTCCCTGGGCATGGCAGGGGAGTTGGCACTGCCTAATCCTTGTGGTCCCTTTCCAACCCTGACTGATTCTATAAGCTGGGGGTAAAACAAAAGCTGTGTCCCAAAGCCTGGGAGCCTTGTGGTGCTGTTGGATTTTACTTGTTTAAGACCACAGAAGCAGACAACTTTATTCTAGCCTGGCTTAATCAGGTTGGATGAGAAACTGTTCCCTGGCAGTGAAGGCTGCTGGCTGGCAGCTCAGGCTTTCTGCAGGACCCCTTGGTGAGGTTCCCAGATTGAAAAAACCTATCAGCACAAGGGGATCAGGTACAGCTCTGACAACCTTTACAAACGACTTCAGTAGCAATATATGGTAGGGAGCTAAACTGCGTGGAAAAACTAAACCATCACAACCCTGTAGCAGGTGGCAGGGAGGGACAGGTCTGTAGGCCAGCAGAGGAAGCAGCATTTGGAGCATCAGTGGGAGCAGTGCTTCCTGCAGCAATGCTCAAAGCGAGCACTGCAGAAATGCTGTGTGAAAAGCAGTGATGGGGACAAAACTAAGTGGTACAAAGACACCCATTAAGCGGGATTCTGCCTGCGAATTCCATCAAGGGCTCACTGCTCTCACTGCAATGATCCACACGACAGCTTCTAGACCCAAAGACAACCCACCCCGGGCTGAGTAGCTGCTGCTGATCCGAACTGGAAGGTTTTTTTCCCCTCTCCGATTGCTTTAACAACTGAAACAATTAACAGTTTACTTCCCTGCCGAGACAGAGCCAGGAAAAACCCCAAGTGCTAACTGATAGTCTGATGTTTTGTTAATCACTTGTGACAGGGAAGATGTTGTGTTTCAGGACAGAGGAGCTGGATCAATCTCTTCTGTCACAGACAAGCGCCCTCAGAATTGCTCTATCGATTACACCGCAGAGAAGATCTTTAGATCTCTTACTCGAAACGTTTCACTTTCTATTAGTAATTAAACACATCTTGGTATGAGGGCTGCAGTGTCACCCTCCCATTCCCGAGCCTCCTCTGGAGGTGCAGGCAGCTGTGATGGACAGGAGGTGCCTTCACTCGGTGGCACGATGCAGGTCTGCTGAACAGCCAAACCAAACCTACAGCAGCTCTGGCACAGCCTTAGCCTGGCAGCTCCACTCATCCCCCAGCTGATCAACACATGGAGGCTTGCTCAAAACCCAACCCTCCACTGCATCAGCACCCCAGTGACCTCCCTTCCAACGGGGAAACACCTTCCAAGAGGCAGCACAGACCCCCTCAAAACTTGCCCATCTCCAGGAGAAGCTTCGTTACCAGCACCCAAACCCACCCATGCTTAGCACTGCTGAGCAGCTCTGCCCTCGGCATACATTTTGCAGAAGAACAAGCAAAGGAGCAGTAAATGTCAGTGTTAGTCACGGCACTTGTTTGTGAGCCCCCAGCAAGGCAGAAAGCAGAGATTTGTGTTCATTTGTGCTTCTCAGGCAGTGTTCTAATGCTGACTTTCAACCGTTTGAGGTTTTGTAAGCAAAGGTCCTTTCCTGCAAACAGAAGGGCACAGAGCATCCTGCAGCCTCTATGCTTTGAGGCTTAAGAGAAGGCATAAGGGAAATAGGTTCACTTGCTCTTGGTTTCTGAGTTTTGCTCTGCAAAAAAAACTAAAGGAAAAAACCACACAACAACAAACAAAACCAAACCCACACCTTCCTGAAGGCAAAGGAGTCTAATTTTAAGGTGAATATTGTGGAGTAGGTTTCTAGGGTGGACTTGGTGATCCTGAGGGGCTTTCACAACCTAGGTGATTCTGTGCTTTGGGGGGCACAGGATGCCACGTGGGACAGAGTCAAAGGCCTGACTCAGGTCCAGGTATGCCTGAATGTGCACTGGCAAGAGTCTGAGCTATGCACCTTGCCCAGGGTGGGCAGACCTCTGCTCCCACTGCCTCCAAACACTGATGCAAGGCACTGGCTTCTGCCCTGATGTGCATCAAGCAGCCGGAGCAACACAGAACTATTTGTGTTCTGGTGAAGGAGGTGTTTGGCTGCTTTCAGGTAGGCTGAGTATTCCCAGGGCAACCCTGCCCCTGCTCAGCACTGAGGATGGACAGAAGAGAAATCAACCAAATCCTTCCTCATATCCCCACTGAACTCCACCCTTGCTATTCTTGTTCCTTTCTCCCAAAGATCTCCAAGACATCCTCCTTTCCAGCTGAGCAAGCTGCCCCTTTCAAGCACCCTTGCATAAACCTCTCACCCCCTCAGGCAATGTATTTTACAAGATTTGTAAGCACAGAGCTGGAACCAAACTGTGGAGAAGTGTAATATTCTACATTTCTACAAATCTAAACTTGGATATAGTGCAGTGGGCTTGGGGTGGTTGCCACCAAACCCAGAACATTGCTGCTCTAGGCCCAGCTGAACAATTAGAACTCACCCCACTGTATTAGCACTATTCTAATGCAGGTTGCTACACCATAAAAGCAAGCACCTTGGAGGCAGATTTGCAGTACTCAGGGTGTCTGCTGGGCATCAGCATGCAATTATCTCAGCAACAGATTCCACACAAGGCTTTATTCCTCCCCTTTTTGAACATGGGTCTCCTCTAATGGCATTTTCATTAGCAGGAAATACCTGGGCGCCTGCGAGGAAAATAATTCATCTTGCTTTCTGAAAGCTAAATTATCCCCTGCAAAAGACCAGCTGGAAACCACTGGGTAAGTTTCTGAGGCTTCCAGATTAAATCTAAAGGTTTGCTTCTTCCTGGTGACCTCTAGTGTTTTGTGGGAGAGTTCAGGGGGGCCCAGCCAGTTAGTTATTAACTCTGTTAGTTATTATCAGAGCTTCCAAAATAACTAACTGGCTAAGGAATCCATAAGGTTTTATCAGTATGATTTTGCCACTAACCTGTAATTCAGGGAACTGGAAAATAAAGGTCTGGAAACCTTCTCAGCGTGTGGGGGTTCACGGGAACCCCAAGGGAGGCTGTGGAGGAGGAAGGTGCTGGCTGGGAGAGCAGCAGGGGGCACAGCAGCTTTTGCGGGGCAGCCTCTGCTCCAAGCTGGCCTCTGGGGTTTGACACCACTTCAGGCACACCGTGGCCATCCACAAGATTTACCTTTACCTGCCTGCAGTTTCCCCCTTTTGCTCTCAGCTCTGTTAGTGTCAGAAACTTCTATCCCGCTCTGGCTTCTCCTGGGGCTGTATTTCAATGGGGTAGAGCAGTGAAGCAAATCAGAACTGGGCTGCAAAAGTAGAGAGAAAGCAGCCAGTAAGTGAAGTTTGTTTCTTCCTATCACTCTGCTCCAAAACTTGTTTCCAGGCCACTTGGTGCTGGCCCCTCTTTCTGCCCATGTGTGCAGCCCTGCTGCTGTGTGGCAGAGGGGCAGCTTGCTGGACACTCAGTGCCACCACGGGAGACTGCTCCTTGAGCTGAGGCACAGGGCTGGGCTGGAGGGAAGAAGCCTGCAGCCAGCAGTGCCCTGCTCCTGCCGTTCTACAGCAGCTCTCCCAGCAGCGAGAGGCATTTGCCCACCGATTCGCTCCCTTGAGCCAATAATTGCACAGAGAGCCCCGGAGAGATGCTGCGGTGCCATCCATCACCACCCCAGCTCTGGCTTCCTCCCTCCACGCTCAAAGCCCAGCTTGTCCCAACATCTGCTGCTTCCAGTCTCCAACCCTTATGTGGCCTTTTCCTGGGCAGCACCTGGAGCTGAGACATTCTGCCTGCTCCAGAGGAAAGGGGTAGGAAAGCAGCTGTTGATTCACCTCTAAAGGCAACAGCAAGGCAGAACTTTACATTTTTAGCAATCCTTTTGCACATCTCAGTTTCTTGCCCAACCAGCAGAGTTTGGGTTTGACACCAAAGCAAATGGAAGAGTCTGCCTGATTTCCTAAAGCAGGGCTCTCACCTCATGGACCCTATCCTACCAGGTCAAATTCAGGGCTGCTGCTCCTGGGCAGCTCCCTCTCTCACTGGCAATAGCCCAGCCCTAAGGAGAACAGAGTTTGGCTCAATTCTGTACCACAACAGCTGCCCTCAAACCCATTTCCATTATGAAGACATCAAGACCAGCCTGTTCCAATTCTTCCCTCCCCCCCACCATTGCTTTGGCCAAATCAAACTATTGCAAAAAAAAAAAAAAAAAAAAAAAAAAAAAAAAAAAAAAAAAAAAAAAAAAAAAAAAAAAAAACAAAAAAAAAAAACCAGAAACCCCAAACACCTTTAACATTCACCATCTGAATGTTTTAATTGCTAATGTGAGGAAAGGCAAAAGAACATTTCCCTTCTGTTTGTACAGCAGGAAGATTTATCACAGCTTTCTAAGTTCTGGAGTGATTAAGTCACATTAAAGACGTAACTGAGGCAAGTGTTTTGATTCCTGGCTTCTGGAGTTTTATGAGCATGTTTTGATTTTTGAATGTAAGAACATTTCCTCACTATCACTCAAATATTGCTCTCCTTTCACAACTGGTCACAAAGCAGCCAATAAAACACACACAGAGAAGAAATACAAGCAGCAGTTGGCTCAATATAAGAATTGATAATGTAACCACCTAACAAAAAAAAAAAAAAGCTTTTTGTCATCATAAGTCTCTGCTGGCTTTTTATAGTTTTCATCCAGCAAAGCAATCCATCACACCTGAGCTCCGCACACAGTCCTGAAGCCAGCAGTTAGCACAAGTCAGGTTTTTAATGATGCCCTTTTTATAGAGCCCAGCATTTATTTCCTGCTCCTATAAGGCACTTTAAGCAGCAAAGTCATCAATACACTTGGGCCAGGCTCAGGGGACCTCACAGCCATAAATCTGCCTGTGTCTCACAGGGAACAGGCTGCAGCAGGAGCCCCCCAGCTGCCACCATCGGGCAGCAAAGGTGGGCTCAGCAGTGAGGAGCCAGGGGAACCACAGCTCTGGAGGCAAGTGGGGCTTTAACCTTGCCAGCAGGATTCCTGTTGCCCTCTCACATTCAGAGCCACAAGAAAGTGGGGCTGCTAACTCTGGAAATGAAAGGTTGTCCTCTACAGTACCACACAGAGAGCAATGAGCTGCTCCAAAAGACTGAGCCCCAGCAGCAGCCTGCCTGTGCACTTGTGCCCATCCTGCTCCTACACAACACCATAACAAGCCCTGCTGCTGGCAGCAGGAGGGAATCTGCCCAGGACTGAGTACAAGTTTGCCCTTTGGTAGCAGCAGCCCTTTTAGCTTTGAAGGAAAAGCACTGCAAAGCCACTGTGCCATCCCCATGGCTTTTTGCTGCTGGAGCCTGAAGGCTGCAGAGCTGCTGGGAAAGTCTTTCCCCCAATCTAGACGAAGCACAAACACTTACATCCTCCTTCCTTCCCCGGGGGCATCCCCTGGCAGGGGCTCCTGCAGCCTGCAAGGCAGCCTCACTCCCCAGCCCCTGTTTCTCTCAGTTAAGCCAGTCTGCTTCTGCCTCCTTTCAAACCTCATTTCCAGGTTTTCCAGCTGTTCCCTCTTGTGGTGGCCACCTCAGCTGCTCCCTGTTCAGGTACAGCTGTGCTGGCTCCATCCTCATGTGCCGGCAGCACCCTGCTGCCTGCCTTTCGATTGTGTGCATGGACATTGCCTGCACCCTTGGGGACTTGGTGCTATTGGAATACCCTTGAAGTAAAGGATGAGAAGGCGGCACAGGGACAAGCAAGGACTTTTGTTTACACAGAGGAGAGTCCCGGGATTTAGCTCATGTTCTTGACTAAAAAGGGTACTCTGTGTGACCCAGTATTCTTTCTTCTTTTTAAAAGGAGGACTTTTTATTTTCTGGGTCTCAGCCTACATCAACTAACATGAGATCTTAAGCAACATGATCTAGTGGGAGGTGTCCCTGCCTATGGCACAGGGAGGTTGGAACTGGATGATCTTTGAGGTCTCTTCCAACCTAGACCATTCTATGATTCTATGAACATCTGGCAAGATAATGTGCACCAGAAAGAAGGAACATTAGAAGGCAAAATACCCATTCTGCTTAGGGATGTGGCTCAGTGGTAGCAGCTTAGTAGCAGAGATGGAATTGTGTGCTCCAGCCAAGTGGTTGGACTTCATAATCTCAAAAGTCTCTTCCAGCCTCAGCAGTTCTGTGATTCCTGCGATGCTCTTGCTTCCCACATCCTTTCTTCCACTTTATGAAAGCCTGTGCAGCAGACCAGCAGGTGAGAGGAAGCTACTGCAGCACTTCAGGATGTTTGCTAAAACACAGTTGCAGAGTAGAGTGAGATGGCATGAAAATATCCAACTGTTTTTTTAACCTTTCCTGGGAGCCAATTCCTACTTCATGCATTCCTCCCTTCAGCTCTTGAAATGCTTTCTCCTCCTATTTACAGAGTGAGGTCTGCAGCCTGCACTTCAGTTCATATTTTTTGAAGCTCAGATGCTCTTCTCCATATTAAAACAATCTCCCAGGCAAATGCCTGTCCTTATTTATGCTTCTTATATTAACCCAGTTACACAGTGGCAATAAAGCTGCAGGATGAGCGAGAAGAGCTCTGATTGCAGATGCAGAGGGAGAGCAGACGGCGAGGCTCGTAAATCCACCTTCATTTATTCACAGTCAGAGCCTACACATCAGCCCTCGTTAGAGCCCAGGATATTTATGAGGGTGGTAAATGCAAGAACCCTCCCCCAGCAATAATTCACTAATTGATGACAAACTAGATAATGCTTCTCAAAACTTTCTGCAGAAGTGAAGTGTTGCTAGCAGCAGCGTGGCCTGTAGGCACTCAGGGCTGCAAGAGCCACACCTCACAACCTTCAGAGCTCTCGGATCCCCTGGGTCAGACCCTTCCATCTTTGCTTCCTCAGTAGCTGCAGTAGCATGCAGATACTTTCCCTTCATCAAATCTGCTCAAGGGACCTGTGGGGGAGGCTCTGCAGCCCATAGTCATCTTCAGTCTCCAGGAGGTCTATCACAAGGCAAAGGGGGTGCTGCTAGAGCTCTCGGTCTGACCAGCATATCTGGAGGTCTCTCTGGGATTTTGCAGGCCACACAGCCAAAGCCCTCTGAGATACGTGCTCAGGCCCCCTAGATCTTTGCCTTTCAGTAGACAGAAGTTTCCTATTTTGCATCCCCTTGACACTGTTCTCACAGCCTTCTCCCTTAGCCCACCAGAGTTCCCCTCCCCACCAGGCACCTCTCAGCCTCCCTTTTGCTGGGCTACGCAAATTCATGTTGATCTCTGCTTAGAGAGCAAGCTCTTCGTGCTCTGATTATCCCCAAGAGACCTTCCCTCTGCTTGCACAGATCCGAGCAGGCATGCAGGGCTCCAGGCGAGGTCTGTGCAGAGCATTAGTGTAGCTGCTGCCCTGCTGCCTTCTCAGCACTGAAGGTGCTCCTCAGGTTAGGGTGAGGACAGTCCCTTTGCCATCAGACACCACATCCTGCTTTCCCTCACCCACTTCTGCTGTTCTTTCTCAGGCCTGCTAACCTACTGCTCTGCCCTGCCACCGCTGCAGTCTCATTGCCATGTGAGCAGGACTTAAAGGGGCTTTTGGAGCTCGCTGCAGCTAAGCAGTCTGCAAGAGCTGTGCCTGCTCCATCCCACAGCACCTGCTGGAGAAGAGAGGGAAACGAAGGTGCAGCAACCGAGGCAAGTCTGTGACTCAGCTAGGAAGGTAAAAAGCAGGAATCCAGGAAACATCAGCATGGGCAGATAACAGCTTACACTGCTCAGCTATTCCTCACCCCTGCCTTATCTAAAGCCTCTGTGGCACAGGCTGATGAGAGAGGATTGGACCTGCAGAGCCTGACAGGAGGAAGGGATGTGCACTCCAGGCCCTTTTCTCAGCTGCTTCACAATCATGAATGTTTTCATTTGATCCTATAGATTAGAAGTGAGCCCCACAGGCCTTTCCTACCCGGAAGGAAGGTTCTGATTTACAGTACCTCTGCTTGTGGAGCCCACTCCTCCTGTTAAAGGTCACTCAGGTGTGTGTCCAGGTCACTGTGAGGATAGAGTGGCCAACACAGCACAAACCTGCTGCTTGCCTGATTCTGTGTGGTATGAAATGGTCACACAACTGACCCCTTCTCTCCTGCTCTTTCCCTTCCAAGCCCTGGTGCAAATGCAGATGAGCCTCACTTCCCATCTGCCAGCAGCTCACAAGACAGGCACTGCATCTCCTGATGGCTCTGCCCTGGTGAGTCTCTAGGAAAGAGAAGGCAGCCAGCCTGGTTTGTCGATCCTCAGCACACACCCAAAGCCCATGTACTTTCCCTGCCTCCACTGCCAGAAAAACACATGCCAAGAACCTCCAGGAGGGAACAGCCTGGCTCATTCTTCACAGACAGGCAGAGAGAAGCAGGACAGTGACCCCACAAGCCAGGCCACCTCGGCAGCCACTCTGCATCCCCTGCCCCTTGCTACGTGTGCAGCACCACAGGGAAAAGTCGAATGAGGTACAGACAGGTTGGAATCAAGAGGCCTCCTCCTGCAGTGAGAGGAACAAGCACTTCCATGCTGATGGGGTCTGACACCTGTAGGAGAGGGTCTGCTGCTGCTTGTTGCTTGCAGAGAGCCCCAGCATGGCTCAGCCTGGGGGCTCCCTGGTGCCCATGCTCTGCTCAGCCTCCAGCAAGCACTCACAATTAACATTCTACACACAATACTTCAGTAGTTTCCATATCTGACTTGAAGATGCAGATGAACAGAACAAAATTAATGTCAACTGTTGTAGCAGGGGACTTGGCTTTAGAAACAGGCAATGGAAGTTTCCACTGAGTGAAGAAAGGCTTCCAGATCATCAAGACCACTTCCATCTGGCACTGTGGTATTCCAAGTCAGACCCAGCCAGGGTCAGCACTCATTTTGCTTAGATGACTTCTTAGGAGCAGTGCTAGGATGAAGCACAGAATGTCAGGGGCTGGAAGGGACATCCAAATTTCAGCTGGTCCAGCCCCCCTTCCAGCAGCATCACCCAGAGCAGATCTCACAGGAACACATCCAGACAGTTCTTGAATATCTCCAGAAAGGGAGACTCCACAATCCACCCTGGGCAGCCTGTTCCAGGGCTCTGTCACCCTCACAAGGAAAAAATTCTTCCTCAGGTTCAGACAGAGCCTCCTATGCCTCAACTCCCACCCATTGCCCCTTGATGACCCGTAGTGAAACAGGCAGGAGCCCAGCTGGCTCTCCTGCAAGTCTGCACATCAGAGCCTGAAGCCCCAATCCCGCAGCCACCAGCTGCACCCCGTGGAAAGCATTAGCAGCTGGCTTCACATGCAGCACAGTGAAACATGCTGCACTGGCACAGCCATCAACAGCAGGTGCCTGGCCAGGAAAGCCTCATAAGGATGTAAATACTGCCAAATGACTTTGCAAAGAAGTGAAATTACATTAGACCTTTTAGGCAAAGACACTCCTAAGGAAAATGACCTCAGCACACACTCGTGTGCACATGGCAGTGATGCTGTTGTCTTTTGGGTGGGACAGGACTGCTAGCAGGAAGCATAGCCCCTGCCAGGGGAAGCAGTGCTCAGCCTCGTACCCAAGGGCAGGAAGGTGCTTTCCTCAGCACCTCCCTGCAGCAGTGCCAGCAGGCTCATCCTCATCTTACATCACTGAATGAGTGACTTGCTCACCTTGTGGGGAGTTCTCTTCTCACTGAGAAGAAAGTTCTGAGAAGAGAAGACCTTAAAGTAAGAAATGAAGCTGCAAACCTTGGAGAGTTACCTAACAGATGCTAGGAAACAATGGGGAGCAACAGAAAAATATTAGTGAAGAAAGTGTCAGGGTTTGGGCCTGGCTGTATCTTTTTGCCCTTAATGTTCTGTGAAATGACTGAACACCATCCAGCAGCATCCCTGCTCTTAAGTGCTGTATTTCAAATGATTTCCCTAGCATCTTTACCGAGCTCCTGACAGAGATGCAGCAGGGCTCACGCTGTGAGCAGTCCCTCTGTGAGAGCCGAATGAAGTCAGGCTGTAACAAGGACGATTTCATTAACAACCCCCAGCCAGGTGACTGCCTGCATGCAACATTACTGAAATTATGCAGGCAAAACTCCCCACACCGGCACACTGGGCTGGATCATGCTTCCCACGGCCTGGGGGAAGGCACCTTTGGCAGCTCGGTGGGGAAAGGCTGGAGGTGATGGAAGTAAAACAGCAGGAGGAAGTGATATGATTGAGTTACGTGGCCAACTGCCCACGGATGACACACGAATGGGGGTGAAAGCACAGGGCAAGCTAAAATTAAGTGGAAAGGACACAGCAGACAAAAGGCTACAGAGAAGAGAAGGAGAGGATGTACAGTGGGGGGAGGGGGCTGTACAGCAGGCAGAGTGCAAGGTCTTCATGCCCCTTGTTCAGCTGTTTGTTACCAGCACTGATGCCAGGGCTGCACTGACTGAGCTGCAATGGGCAGCTTGTGTGGTGAGCACACCTGGAGGCAGGCAGGTGCAACTCACTGCGCGTGTGGAGGCAGGCAGGTGCAACTCACTGCGCGTGCGGAGGCAGGCAGGCGCAACTCACTGCGCGTGCGGAGGCAGGCAGGCGCAACTCACTGCGCGTGCGGAGGCAGGCAGGCGCAACTCACTNGAGGCAGGCAGCGGCAACGCACTGCGCGTGCGGAGGCAGGCAGGCGCAACTCACTGCGCGTGCGGAGGCAGGCTGGCGCAACTCACTGCGCGTGTGGAGGCAGGCAGGCGCAACTCACTGCGCGTGCGGAGGCAGGCAGGCGCAAGTCATTGCACAGTCCTGGGCACAGAGGTCAGATGCCAACCTGGAAGTTAAATCCCCAGCTGATCGGTTGGACAACAGGAAGGAAAAAAAAAACAAACCACCAAACCAAGCCCAACAGGAGAATATTTGAAAAAGCTGGGGCCAGCTCTCAGCTGTGCTGAGGATTGCTCACACCTCTTCAGCAGGCAATGAGGTCTTGGTTTTGCTACAGACCACCATGTGAGAACATTGTAGTAAGCACTGTTTCCTACAATAACAAAGAACCTGCTTCAATTTGTGCTGGTTTGAACTAATTGGAGGACTTGAATAAGAAATTAGACTATAGGCTGAGAAAGGAAAGCATTCCAGTGTCTCCTTCACTCATTTGTTTACTGGAATGATATAAAGTCAGGGTCAAAACAAAGGCAAGACAGAGCCCCTTGAGCCATGCTAGTTACAGACCCAAGCAGAAAGGAAGGATCTAACTTGTGAGGTGAGAAAGCACTCAGTGCCTTGAAGCTGGCTGAACACCAGCCACTACTTGGGACAGAGAAAATTATTTCACCTTCCACCCACTGAAACAAAGCTGTGATGGGGAGTACACAAAAAAACCCAGACAAGCCCAGAACTGAAGCTGTTTGCTGCTGGCAAATTCGAATCCACACTGATTTAGAATCATAGAATGGTTCAGGTTGGAGGGGACCTCAAAGCTCAGCCGGTTCCGACCCCCCTGTGCCATAGGCAGGGACAACTCCTGCTAGAACAGATCACTCAAGGACTCATCCAGCCTAGTCCTGAACACCTCCAGGGAGGGAGCAGCCACAACCTTATTCCAGGACTGGCCCTTCCTTCAGTGCCCAGGAGAGATGGCTCCCCATCACCCAGCAGGGATCCAGCTCTTTGTGTCACTGTTAGCTGCAAGCAGATGGCTTTAACATGTGAGCCACACAAGAGCCATCCTGGAGGTGACAGTGGCTTCCTGACAGGTTCCTTCCTTCCGTACTAGCACAGGCTGGTGCCTAATGCACTGCCATTAACTGACTGCCACAGCCTTTGTGGGCAAAGGGCAAACATTGTTAACCTTATCAAGGCAAAGGAAAGCAGTGCAGGTCTGCCAGCAGGGAAGGAGAGCAGGTGAAGTGACAGAGGCAATACAGCTGCTCTCAAACCCTCTGCTGCTTTAGCTTCCCAAAGAAGGTTAATTACAAAATCAGGCATTTAGCATAGTTCATTTCAAGACGGTAACAGGAAAATAAAAAGGACAACAGGCAGAGAGACGACTAACAGTGGGTTTAGGCAGGTTGTCAGTAAGTGCTGAGTCCACCTTGAGTAACTGCCAAATAATTGCCTGAATCATTAAAAATTATCTTTAAAAAAAAAAAAAACCTTAGGGGGAAACTCTGACATCCAAAGCAGGACAAAGAAACACAAATTCAACACTCATGAAAAGAAGTGAAGAAAGGATGATTTGAGAACCTCCAAACCAGCCAGACTTAGCCCCCAGTGCTCACTCCTAATGACTTGCAGCTTGCAGAGTTATTAGGAAAAATTAGCCAGAATAAAAGTTATTATTTTGGGTAGTGCACATAAAGCAGAGCGACTCATTAGACCTGTGCACTGGGACTGGAGAGGGCACAGCTGGAGCAACATGGCTCATTTTGATCAGCATCCTTACAGAAAGCTGGACAAATTAGAGGTGGTTCAAAAAGAGAGCAGCAAAGCTAACAAGGGCCCTGGAAACGTGACCTGCAAGGAGAGTGAAAAGAAACAGGAGGGGAGAGCACAGAAAGGGGTTGGCTTTAAGTCTCCCAGCATGGGGAGCAGAGAAGGCAGCTGGTGGATGCTTGCATCTGTGCATAGAAGAGGGAGAGCAGAGTGAGCTCAGCACAGGTGAAGGCTGAGCACCTCCTGACCTCCAGGGAACCTCCCTTCACCCGGAGCTGAGAAGGGGATAGGCAAACCCTATGGGTGGGTGGCTTAGGAGCAATGGATGGAAGCTGCAGCACAGGAGGTTGCAGCTCAACACAAGAGGCAACTTCTTGGCTATGTGGGTCCCAGAGCAGTGGCACAGGCTGCCCAGAGAGGTTGTGGAGTCTCCTTGTCTGGAGCCTTTGCAGACTCTGTCTGGCTGTGTTGCTGTGTGCCCTGAGCTGGATTGTCTGCTCCTGTTGTGGCAGGGGGGTTGGACTCGAGCTCTTTAGGTTCCTTCAAACTCCTGACATCCTGTGCACACTGCTCCAGGAAAGGGGAGAATAAGGTGAAGGGAAGAGGCTGGTGTGGATAATCAAGAAAAAATTGCACCCTGTGAGCTGATTTCCTTCTCTGACAGCATAATTGAGCTAGTGAGTGAAATGCAAACACAAGCTGGGATAGCTCCCGACTTCACCAGCACCTCCACACCAACAAATCAATGATTTCAGAGAGAGGGAAATGGGGCTACAACTGTCCCATCTGCAGAGGTGTCTGACCTCTGAACAGAGAGGTGCCCTGAGGGCAGCAAGGCACAGGGCTGCTCTCCCCTGCCAAGGAAAACACAGACTTATTTCCCCATTCTTTCACCCTGGAAGGAAACAAAACCTCTTAAAAATGTTTAGCAAAAGCACTTCGAGAAGGGGAGGAGAGAAAAAACTTCTGTTGCACTTCTCCCCCACACCAACACCCTAACAGCCATCACCCAGGAGATAAAAGCATTGGTTTGGGCAGTTTTGCTTGGGCAGCCCCAGGGCAGAGCCCAAGGGTTTCTCATCTGCTTAGCCAATGCCAAAGCACAGAGCTTTTGTCCTTTTCTCCCTTTTCTAACTCCAGCAGTTCTGGACTAAAATAAATAAGTAAAAACTGAAATCACACAGTGATCTCTTCAATGGGAAAAAAACCCACTTCTGTGAGAGGCTGAGCTGTGGCCAGTCAACATACTCCAGCAGAGGAATTTGTCATCACACCGAGCTCCAGCATCAAGGTTTTGGCAGCACTTGAGCTTAAGCATCTTCTATTTCTGCATGTCAGGCTCATCAGTCAGGAACCCAGAAAATGGGGAGCACAGCAGCACTGATCACTTCTGACAGGGTTGGAGGGACTGTTCTGTGCCCCCCATGGCAGCCAGATCCATCAGATCCTAGGGGCAGTGTTTTTGGGGTCATTCTCTCTCCTCCCAAAGATCAGCCCAAGCTAAGCAGCATTTAAACACTGCCACCCATTTCTGTCAGTCCCATTCTTCATCCTCTGGGTCTGCTGGGAAGTTTGGAGTGTATTTCACAGCATGAAGTGTCAGGAGGAGAACTGCATCAAGGACAGCAGCATCCTTGCCTTTTGGATTTGCCTGCCGAGGAGCCTGTGCAGCAGCAAGAGGCTCTCCTGCTTGGCTGCAGGTGAAGAGGTGACCATTCTGATGCACCACCACACACACTCTAAAACCTTCAACACTCACAATCTCTGCATGGCAGAGATCAGATTAAGGAGTTTGATCTTGCTGCCCAACCTTCAGCTTTTTTTTCCTCCTTCATAACATTTGGATTATTTTGATAAAATCTTAATGGGGAAAGCTGCTGCTTTGCTGCCCTATCCCCGAAACTGCCTTAACTCATTGCCATGCAATCACCTCACAAAGAGCTTCTGCTTTGCACTTTTATCAGCCACAAACCAGCCCAGGACTTGCAGATGGTGTCTCACTCTGTTCACTTTATAGTCATTTCAAATACTCAGGGGCAAGTTGTTAGCAGGCAGGGAGTAAAACAAGCATGTAAAATCCATGCCAAGCCTTAAAATAGAGGAGGGTGTGAGTGAGGCTCTCCTTGGGTTTGAGCAGCAGCAGACTGCTCAGAACCCTCCCCTCAGAGGGGCCCTGCAGATACTCTCCTGGGGCAGCGCCTGGGGGCCTGAGTAAAGGAATTCGCAAGGTTTTTAGGGAATCTGTGGGAGCTGCTCAGAAAGAAGAGCTCTGCACTGAACTAGGAGCACAGCCCAGGCAGTGCCAACTTCTCTACAACTCTCACACCCTTGTGGAGAATGGGACTGTGCACTGCGATGCACTTTGTGTGGGGGTGGATTTCACAACCCTTCTCAGTCCTTTCCTGCATTATTTGCTTTAACCTTCTGTTGCACTGCCCAAAAGCCTCCTGGTTCCCTGTTCCTGGCTCAGGTTAGTGCTTGGGGCATGCAGCCTGTTTTTCTCACTCTGTCTCTCCTCCTTAGCAAGGCTTTATTTTGTAGGCAGGAACTCTTTTTTCCCCTGACACAGCTGTAGGTAGCTTTACGTGGGCCAGAAGAAATGATTAATTGGTTTGCTTATTCTCCTTAATCTTAATGTTGTTTTCTAACAGCTTCAACTCCTGCTTAATCTGGCCAAAGAAAAAAAACAATTATCAGCACTTCTTTCAGCTCTTATACACAGCTATATATACACACAGCTGCCTTATAAAGCAGGCTGCAGAGCAGATGGTGTCACCATCTCCACATACATCATCTGCACACACCTTAGTTCCTTAGATCCTGCTCTCCTGGGAAAGGAGACTTAGCTTAGTGACTACTTGCAGAGCCTTTTGCCAAGAGCTGGGCTGCCATTTCCCCTGAAATCACAGCCCCAGTAACCTGCTGCTGGGAGAAGTCTTTGACATTTCAGTGATATAAAACCACTGAACGTTATTATTGCACAAAAATCTGGATCCTTCCTGGTAAATAGCCCTAAGTGCATGGACTATCCCAACCAAAGGTTTGCCTTGAGAGGGGTAAGGTAGTTCTTACTGCCTTAGAAGAGGGCTTTAAATGATGGGACACATTCCAAGAATAGGTCTGAGAAGCAAACAGGAAAGCTGCAATCCTGTGATCAGAGTGATAATGGCTTTGGTTCCTGATTAAAGAGAAATGCTGGGCTTTGATGTACTCTCTGTAGTCAAGGAGTTGATACTTGTTACTTGTTCATTACAAGAAATGACTGGGTTCAGATGTCCACTTCCAGCCAGACCTACACTCTATTATCCATCTCAGTCACTAAGACCCTAGTGGCAGATCAGGCTTGCTGGCAACAGGAACAGATTTGCATCACAGCCAAGAATTGCAGCCTAAGAGAGTGCAAAACTGTAGCCAGGGCAGTTGTCTCTCAGGACAAATGAAGATTCTCTTGCTGATGAAAGGAAAAGGGAGAAAAAAAAAAAATAAATTGCTGGTGTTGTGGAAGGCCAAAATAGGCCTAAACATGTCCTGGCTTATCCAGACATGTTTTCTGCTCTCCCTCCTTCTGCTTTTGAGGGAAGCAACTGCAGGAAAGGAAAACAAAGGCTTGGTGCTATTAAGTCTCCTCTCTCCATTAAACAAGGTACCCTCAGGTGTTTATGCACTTGTTTGTGTTCTGCCCTAAAAAGGCAAAAGCAAGCCCCAGCTCACCTAATATGGGCAAGTTTGGCAAACTGCCATTCTGCTTGGGTAAGCTCTGTGGCCAAAGAGCACCATTAGGCTTGGGCTGAATCGAGAGACCAGCAGGTAAATACAGTGTGCACTCTCTGCTGCCGTACCCTGCCATGCTGTTGCCTTATTTGCTTTGCAGCATTACATCTGCTAAGTTCCAAGGCAGCTTTGCTGCATAAGCACAGGCCCTGATGCTCTGGGCCCCTACACTTAGCTTACCAGGAATAAGCAGTGAGTGCTTTCACATGACAGGCTCACTCAGCCAGTGCAACATTCTGCCTGTCTGCAAGCCATCAAGCCAAGGCTGCACATCTGCAAGTCTTCTGCTGAGCCTGGGAGCCCTGGAAAGGACACAGAGTCGTCCAAGGGGAAGCAGGATCAGGTCAGAGATCGCCTGCCTCCCCCCACCCAGCACCCTGTTAGAGCCTGGGAAGCTCCAGAAGCCTCAACAGCTGAAAGGCACCAACTGAATAGAATCAGCCAGGTTGGAAGAGACCTCCAAGCTCATCCAGCCCAACCTAGCACCCAGCCCTAGCCCATGGCACTCAGTGCCCATCCAGGCTTTGCTTCAACACCTCCAGGGATGGGGACTCCACCACCTCCCCGGGCAGCCCATTCCAATGCCAATCACTTTCTCTGCCAACAACTTCCTCCTAACATCCAGCCTGTACCTCCCCGGCACAACTTGAGGCTGTGTCCCCTCATTCTGTCACTGGTTGCCTGGGAGCAGAGACCAACACCCACCTGGCTACAACTTGCCTTTAGGTAGTTGTAGGCAGCAATGAGGTCATCCCTGAGCCTCCTCTTCTGCAGGCTGCACACCCCCAGCTCCCTCAGCTTCTCCTCACAGGGCTGTGCTCCAAGCCCCTCACCAGCTTCATCACCTTTCAAGTGTTGGATACTGTCTGGAAACTAATTTAGGCCTGGGATTCTTGAGATATTATTTTATGAGTAAATGTTCAAAAGCCTCTCTGTAAGAAATTCTGTAGCTAATTCTAAGTGCCTTGTGCCTTACGCAGAAAGGAGCCTCTTGAGTCCCTCCAGCAGGCAAGAGGTATGCCAACAGTGAGAACATCTTTCCAACTGCAGTTAATTGAATGAACATGTGTATATCTGCCAGTTATTTCTGAAGTGTTCCAGGCTGCCTCTGGTTTTTCCTCTGTGCAATGTTTCCACAACTGTGCAAAGAACCTATTATTAAACATGAACGACTGTGGCAAGACTCCTGCATATCAACATTACTGAACTATGCTAATTTTGAAATGAATCCTGCCCACCCCATTACAGCTGGTGCCATGGCTGCAGAGCCTCCTGGATGCACAGCTCCAGGAGCCATTCCTTTAGGTGGCTGATGGCTACAGTGCAGGAGACAAATCAGCAGGAGACAGCCTCGCCTGAGGGAGAGGACAGGGAAATGCATCCATTACACAGACTTCAGCAGCCTCCCCCTGCCTTGTTCCCATGCTGATGCTGCAGCAATAGTTTAGAGATAAGAAGGATTATCATGAAAGAGCAGTGGGCTGAGCCTCTTTCCTCATGCCAAAATGCCTTTGTGCTCCTGATGCTGGGTCATCAGGGTTGGGGTGAGTGCTTCATTCTCCTCTGTGTTTATTCTGTATGCTTGCCCTGCCTTCCCCACTCCAGAGCAATAGGAGCTGTGCAACCTCCAGCTTGTAATGCGAGGGGAGGCTTGCAGGAGACCTGCATTTGGGATCTGGCATCCTGCAGTCAGAATGTAAAACTGAAATGTAGGAGTTCATCATACAGGGCAGGTCCCAACAGTGAAGGCAGCAGAGGCAGGGAAAACAAAAGCAGAGAGAGCAAACACAATGATCCAAGTGCCCTCAGGAGCACGATCCAAATGAAGAGAGCTTGGGTTCAAATGGCATTGGTGACACTTTCATCTCCATCAGCAAAATCTGCCACGGTATCATTTTGAACATGACAAGCAATTGGGTCGAGAGAGAGAGAGAGAGAGAGAGAGGCATTTTGTAGAGACAGGAATATTTCCCCTTGACATGTTTGCCAACAAAATGACTCCACAGCTTACATCTCCAAGACCTTTAATTTCAGGTCACCACTTCATTTTAGACCAAAAGGAGTCACTTTCCTCACTGGGCTGGTGCATGGCAAGTCCTCTCCTCACTAAGTTTTCCATGTGCTGGTAGCATCTGTTCCACAGTTGCCTGCCTCAGAATTTAGCAGAGCACAGTATTACAGCTGGGTCTTCCCCTGCTTCCCACACACAAGCTTTTCCTCTCTGCTTTGCTCTGGGTGCTACAATAACAGACTTCTGTTATTGTAGCAGGGAAATGTGGAACATTAGCATCTGTTAATCCTTTTATACCTCAAGTCTTCACATGCTGGGCCAGCTCTGCTTTACATTGTGCCCCTCTCTGGAACAGCCTCAAAATTCCAGATGCAGCAAAACAACCCAAAAGTGTAGCCTGGCCCTGTGGTGCTACTGAGAGGCTCTTTTGGAATTAAGATAATGCGGTGGTTTAAGTGTGTTTTCTGGATCCCTGGGAGCAAACTTTTATCCCCGTTTGCAGGGATTTAGGCATTCAGTTGTTATTAATGTTGAGCCATCTACATAGCCCAGATTTTAGTGCTTGCCTTTGCACCAGAGTTCAGCAAACGATAGTAAGGATGAAACCAAACTCATCCTTGCCCTGAAGTTTTACAGAGGCATGGCTGAGAGGCTAAACAAAGAGCTTGCAAAGGTCTTCACAGCAAGTGTGGAGCCTGGCTTTTGCTTCACCCCAGCTTTGAAAGGAGTGTGTACGGTAAAACAGTTTGCAGTTCCTGCCAGAAGGGTAAGTTGGAGCTAGGAGAGTAAATGGTGGGGGCTGAAGTGAAGGAGGAAAATAGCTGCTTCTCAGTCCTGCAGTCCCAGCTTGAGTCACTTGGGCAGGCCTGGACATTGGGTCTGCTGGTACAAAACCACAAACAGACCTGCCCGCAATGGGCTGTGCTCAAGTCTTTCTGCTGCATACTTCTGATGGTAAAAAAGCTGAGACAAGTGGATGCACTTACCCAGAGCAGCTAAGCTCTGACAGTCCACAGGGAGCAATTTTCCTTGCTGTACAGCATGCAGCCCACCAAGGCAGAAGCCACTGCAACCAGCAAGCTGGCAGGGAGATGCCTGCATTGCCATAGTGAGCCTGCAGCAGGTGACAGCAGGGAAGTTGTGTCTGCTAGGCACTTTGCACCTATCTCATCCACCTCAAAAGTCTCACCTGTGAGACTCCCTCTGACAGCTGAGTGCTCCTCACACTTGCCCAGAAGGGAAAAAAAAAACAAAAACAAAAAACTAAAACATTTTCCATCTCTTTATAGTCCACAAGCAGAAGTCAAGCCAAGGACACTGCCTTCCGGATGCACCCCAGCACCTCAGTGCCCTTCTGGGAGGGAGGGGCCCACAACTGCCCCCAGTATTCGAGGTGCAGCCTCAGCAGGGCATGTGCAGGATTTTAGCAGGTGCCACATAGACACTCTCCAAACACAGAAATGGCCACAGGCTGGCGTTCAGCAGGTCTGAGCTAATCAAGTTGTACAAGTCTCCCAAGCAGCTCAGCAATGCCTGCAAATTGCAGAACAAAGTAGCAAATGCTGAATTGATTGCCTGCTGGGGTTTTTTGGGTTTTTTTTTTTGTGTACTAATTCCTGTTATGCCTTCCCAATCTGAAATTGCTTGAGTAGATTTTTGCTGTTTGGTGGCGGGTTGGCTTTTTGTTGTTGGGTTTTTGTTTTTTTTCCTTTACCACACTCATTTCATTTGCAATTGGAGCTAAACTGAATGCATCAAGTGTAATGAAGAATTGATCAATTGTTATGTTGCAAGGCTTTGCTGGACAGCAGTTTCTTAGCTTATCTTCTTAAGATGAAAATTACAGTTATTAGCCAATTACCAGTGAGTATCCAAAACCTGAACGTGCTGTTGAGAACAGAAAGGTGGAAGAAAAGTTGAAATTATGCTTGCCTACCTCTAATCACCTCATTTTGCCAGTGGATGGTGATACACAGACAGCTTTGTCTGCTGAGTTGTCCTCTAGCAGAAGAATGAAGATCTGGTTGCTTCCTCCACCAGCAATGCTGATTTTCAACCATCCCTTTCAATGAAAATTCTAACTCAGCTTTGCAAGTCTGCCCTCACTATTGTCAGGCAAGGATGAGGCTAAGCATGGGAATGGCTCCACAAAAACAAAACGTACTGAGATTCATCTTCTCCTGTGAGAAGAAACTATGCTGTTACCCGTGTCTAAGAAAGGAAGAATCACAGAATTAAGCAGGTTGAAAAAGACCTCTGGGATCATTGAGTCCAACCTAGCACCTAACCCTTCTCATTAACTAACCCATGGAACCAAGAGCCTCATGCAGTCTCCTCTTGAACACCTCCAGGGATGGGGACTCCACCACCTCCCTGGGCAGCCCATTCCAATGCCAATCACTCTCTCTGCCAACAACTTCCTCCTAACACCCAGCCTGAACCTGCCCTGCCACAGCTTGAGGCTGTGTCCCCTCCTTCTGTCCCTGGCTGCCTGGCAGCAGAGCCCAACCCCACCTGGCTACAACCTCCCTTCAGGGAGCTGCAGACAGCAATGAGCTCTGCCCTGAGCCTCCTCTTCTCCAGACTAAAGAGTGGCTCCCATGGAGAGTGCTCTTCCTGGCAGTCTGATTTTCTCTTCCTTTTGGAAGCAGTAGGCAATGTCAGTGCTACACATCCTGTGACAAGCACCAGAAGCAGGATGACTGTGATGGAGCAAATTCCCATCCCAAGGGCTGCAGAGGAAGGTCTGGGCACAGCCTGAGCAGCCAGCCAGGGACAGAGCTCAGAAGGCCTTCAGAGAACACAAACCTGCACAGCACAGAACATAAATTATAACAGACAAACCTGTGTCATGCCCAAAGTTAGTTCAGTGTAAATGAGAGGGGGAGGGAAAAAGATGTAGCAAAAACTTCCATGGGTTTACCTCCTGCACAGCTGATTCTGAGCAGAACATCTGCCTCTAACGTTCAGCATACATGGGGCAAGCATTTCTCTGTGCTTCTGCCTGTGCCTCCCAACCCCCCTGCATGCTCTGTAAGTGTATCTGCAGCTGCAGCTCTCTCTGCATGGCCAGAGAAGGGCACTTGGCTGTGCACACAGAATTGCAGAGATGTTTTTCCCCTGTGATGGTAATTACATCCTCAGCGATTGTGCAGGTAACAGCTGCAGGAGCAGTGAAGACTCAGCTGATAGCAGCTGAAGTAGCTTTGCCTTTGTATCGAACAGCAGCTTGCAGCTGAAGCCCTCACAGTGAACAGGGCTCTGTGAACACTTCTGCTGCTCTTGAGCAGAGATATGTGGGACAGCAAACACAGATGATTCTAAACAGAGGAAGTCAGCACCTGTTAGAGCAGTGAATAGGGACTAAATCTCTCTAAATAAAAACACTAATGCATGTCTCTGAAGGAACTGAAAGCCTTTGCTCCTTCCTGGCATGAGTAGGCATCAGCAGACCTCATTCAAGTGCTAGACACAAAACAGGCAGCATTTTCCACAGCCAGAGGTATGAGATTGCCCTGGGATCCCCACCTCAGACCTTGACCATCCTCCTGCAGGAGCAAGGCTCTGCTGCCTTTTCATTCTGAAGATAATTATGACCATGTGCAGAAGCCACATCCCTCAGATACTGAAGAAACAAACACTGAGGCTTGCTGATAAACTTGGCTTCTAGAAATCTGTTAGACTTAACATGGCACTTGCCTGGTTGGAGGTACACAGCTTTATCTTATCACAGTGGCCAGACAGGCTGCTCACCATTCCTACCTTGTGACCTTTTATTTCAGTATTTTTAATCCATCCAAACTGCTGTAACACATGAGAAGGGTTTTAGAATCCACAGTGAGAGCTGCTGTGTGCTTGGACCTGTTCTGCACCAACTCTCTCCAAGTTTTGAGGAGTAGGCAGCCTCCTGGTGAGGAAAGAGCTGAGCTTTGGTAGGAAGGTGAGGAGATGCTTGCAGGTCTGTGCCTCAGCTGGGAAGGGGAGCACACCTGAGTCCAGAGCTGCAGGACGCTAACAGACAAAGCCTCGCTGCAAAGGCAAGAGCAAACCAAAGCCTTCTACCCAAATGCCAAAACCCCAGGAGCAGAGCCCCTTATAAAGGTGGAGAGTGTGCAGCTGCCCAGGCCAGCCCTGTGCCGTGACTGGAAGGAGCAATAGCGATGGATAACAGAAGAGCAGCAGCAGGAGGAGCTGCCTGTGTGCAGCAGGAGCTAAACCAGGGCACACAGCAGCACCCAGCTGCCTTCAGCCACAGCCTCCTCATCCCCCAGCACTCTCTCACCCTGAATGCACGGCCAAGAAGTCAGCGGTGACTCCCCACGGACAGAGTAAATTGCAGAAGTGGGGGAGGGGGGGATGTGGCCAAAATTCAGCATCTGCCATGGGAGCAGTCCAGAAGAACCAGCGGCTGGCGAGCTGTAATTAGCTTGCCTTGCAGTCCAGGCATGGAAGCAGCTCCAGCTCTCCAAGGGGCAAGCCACAGAAATCAAATTTCCATCTGAATAGAGCCCAGTGGGCTCCCAAATCAAAACAGGAGGGTTCATTCTTGCTGCTCCTAGTCAGGAAAGCTACATTTGCAAATGTATGTTCAGCTGAGATTAGGAGGCAAGAAAGAACCTCTGCATTTCCTTTCACTCCCTCATTCTGAGGGATGGAGAGCAAAATAGGCCAATCAATAACAATAATTATAATTTCCTTCTTTATTGACTGCTCAGAAGTCCTTAAAGGCATCATCATTAAGAGATAACTTGAGGAAATGTATGACATTTTAAAGTAAGGGACTTCTCTATTCAGATGCTCAGACTTCCTGGCTCTAAGGATGGGGCTTGATAAAACCCAGAGAGGTACCTGACAATTTGCCTTGTTGCTTTTGTCTGACTGCCATGTTCAATAGATGAAGCCATAACCTGCAAAGCAAAGGAATTAGACTTCACCTGGCCTGTCCAGCTGCCTGTTGCCTTTTATCCAGGCAATTCCATAACCCCTCCTGTGCCCACTGCAGCACTTGGGAGCAACTCTGCTGGTTTGAGGCTAATTGGAATATTTTAATGAGAAAAAGTAGATGCTAGGCTGTGAAAAGCAAACACTGCTGATGGCTGCTGCACTCAGTGGCTTGCTGAGATGTATGAAAGCAAGGACACAAACACAGATAAGTCAGTCTGGCTCTGTCTGTTGGAGTCTGTGTCCCTTCCTGGCTTCTGCTTGGATCTGTGTAACCAAACTAATGATTCTCTGCTTCCAACCCCACCTGGCCCATCCTTCCAACTCACCTTGCATGCAAGGCAGATTCTGGAATAAGAAAGGGGCATGGAAAGAAGGTGGCAGAGTGGTTGGGAGCCCCTCCTGGGCACTCTGATTGCTGGGAGGGGCATTGTGTTTCTGTATTAATTTGAGCTTGTATGTCTGTCTACAGCTGTAAATATTTGTCATCCATTGTCAATCTCTGCTTGTATCTCATGCTGTTCTTTAACTGCCAGCCAGCTGAGTCTAGTCTGGGTGAATTCATTTTGTGGGTAACTCCCAAACCACCACAGCAACCAGCTCACTGGTGAGATATACCAAATAACAAGGTCCTGGAGACCAAAATGCCTTGGAGAACAACACTGCTTGGCTGATCCAGGTCAGTTGGCCACACATTAATTGTTATCCCTGATAACAAATACTCCATTCCATCATCATCTCGACTTACAGAGCACTGAAACACCAAACAAAAGATTCAGCAAATCCACCAATGAGACCCCCACGTTCCAGGACATCTGCTGTGACACAGCTCCAAGCTCCACAGACAACTGCCCAGCAGTCCCTCAGCCTTTACTCATCTCTCATAGGGGTCCTTTGTTGTTGCCTCCTTTGCCAGTCCCTGTGGACACTTGCTCTGGCCCCGTGCACAGTGAGTCTATCTCCAGTGGCATCCTCCAGTGCATGCCCCACACAGAGCACTGCTCTGCAGGGCACTCGAGGGAAACACAGCCTGGAAGTTTCATGCAATCAATTCCTCCTTTCTAATGCAGCAGTTAAAAATAGACAGGCAAGGCGAGATAAAGGCTACAGGCATGAATAAGGAATTGTGTTCTCCGGAACAGGATGCTGGCCCCTGGCTTCTCAGTAGCTCACTGCTTTGCTTCTCAGCCCAGCCTGCTAAGTCACCTCCCTCCCAGACAAGTCAAGCCTGGATGCAGATGTCCTGAGGCTGTAGAGGGATGCTGCTTCAGCTACACTCGCCCTCAGGGCCCTTTGCTATCACCTTTGTGCAGAACGTCACCATTGCCTAAGAATGAAGTCACCAACCCTGCCTGCTGGTAGCAGTTTTTAGCAAGCTTCAGTTCCATATAACAAAGGTACAAAATATCAGGAGCATCACACAGAGCACCCATGGGGCTGAGGGAAGAAGGAAAGGGATCTCCTCCCACATCCCTGCCTCTGTGCTCAGTGCTGGGGCCACACTCAGGTGCTGCAGGCTACCTTTGGCTTCCAACCAGAGCAGAGCCATGTGAAGCCTGCACTGAACCACATGGGTGGAAGGCAGCCAGGGTGTGCTGAGCAAACTGGGGCAGGTGAGGACACCTTACTAGAATAGGACCAGCCAGGTTGGAAGAGACCTCCAAGCCCATCCTGTCCAACCTAGCACCCAGCCCTAGCCAATCAACCAGACCATGACACTAAGTGCTCCATCCAGTCCTTTATTGAACATCTCCAGGGATGGGGACTCCACCACCTGTCTGGGCAGCCCATCCCAGTGCCAATCTTTCTCTGGCAACAACTTCCTCCTAACATCCATCCTGAACCTGCCCTGGCACAGCTTGAGCCTGTGTCCCCTCCTTCTGTTGCTGGGTGCCTGGGAGCAGAGCCCAGCCCCAGCTGGCTGCAACCTTTCTTTAGTTAGCTGTAGACAGCAATGAAGTCTGCCCTAAGGCTCCTCTTCTCCAGGCTAGACAACCCCAGCTCCCTCAGCCTGTCCTCATAGGGCTGCTCTAAGCCCCTCACCAGCTTCTGTGAGCAGGGCAGGTCTAAGTGCAAGGGGTAGGCAGCACTCCTAGAAAGCCATGCTCTGTTCCCCATATCATCCTCCTGAGGTGGATGGATGGAAGGAAAGTGTCTCACTTCCTTCAAGTGCTCAGCCCCTCTCTGGGTCAGGTTTGCTGTAATCACTCTCATTTAGCACAGTGGTTCCTTAACCTCTCCCAGTTCTGCCTATGAAGGCAGCATGACCTGCTGCAGACCTCGGCCTCCCAGTGGGTGGTGTTCACAGTGTGCTCCCTTACCACTGCACTTCGGCAGGAGGCTCTTCTGGCTCTGAATTACCTGGACAGAGATTTGTCTATGAGCTAGCATGGTCTGCTAACACAGTTCTGCTCTACCTAGCAGACAAGCAGGCATGGCTCAAGCCTTTTTATGTGGTGATCACTCTCACAACACATTTCTGCCTCTGAAGATTTTTATGAATTAAATTTGTCACCAGCCTGCAGAATAATTGCATTAGAGTCTTAGCAAATATTGGTCAAGTAGAGCAGCAGCTTCAATCTGTAGTGAACTGTCAGGTGTTCCTTAGCTTAAAAAAAAAAAAAAAAAGGCCTTAACAGGTATTTGTTCACCTGGAGCTTGCACCCACCCAAAGAAAACTTTAAATATTGTCAGATTGGAGCCTTCTACTGTTTTGTGTCCACATCCACTAAGAGCTCAGAAAGAATTTCCCTTTCTCCACATCTGCCTTCATGCTCTGCTCAAGCTCTTTCAAGAGATGGTAGATCACAATCCAGGCAAGTGGACCCACTGCAAGCATCAGCAGCTCTCACTTGAGCTTTGCTACATCAGTGCAGTGCTGGCAGTGGCTCTGGAAGCAGCTGTGGTTCAGAGGGTTCCTTCCATCTCTACAGCAGAGCAGCAAGGTGAACAGAGCCTCCTCTCTGTCTGCAGCTCACCTGAGGTCTGGCTCTACTGGCCTGGGCACTGCAGCCCAACTCTGCCAAATGAAAATCTTTCTGCCTAGGAAGAGAAATTCAAAGGCTCTGGAAAATTATACAATCAGGTGAAGCTTTGGATTGGAAGTGACCTTTAAAGGTCACCTAGTGCAGCCCTCCTGCAGTCAGCAGGGGCATCCAACTAAATCAGGTTGCTCAGAGCCCATGCAACCTGACCTGGAAGGCTTCCAGGGATGAGGCATCTGCCACCTCTCTGGGCAACCTAGGGCAGTGTTCTACCACCCCCAGTGCAAAACTTTTCTTTCCAATATCTACTCTAAGCAATGCTTTGTTCTGCCATAGGCTGTAAGAAACAAACAGTGGAAATCCAGGAATGTGCCAGGAAGGGACTTCAAAACCAGACTGCCTGTCACCCAAGTGTCAAAGCCAGCAGCAGCCTCCTGCTTCACCTGAGCTGCCTGGATCCACACATTCCTGAGCACAAACACAGCTGTGAATCCTCCAATGCCACACTCTGAAGCCCCCAGCACTGCCTCTCTGTCTTTGAGCAAAGCAGTGGGAAAGCTGCCAGGCAGCCCTGGTGCCCTGGGGTGTGCTGTGGTTGTGAGGAAGAGCTCCAGTCAGGTTGCCACAGTGGGGACAACAGCAACAAAGCAATCTGCATCTGGGCACAGAACAATTGCAGCTCATCACCAAAGGCTGCTGTGGTTGACATTACCTGGATCAGGCACAGGGGTCTCATCCACTCTCCACACAAGGTGCTTTGGGATCCACCAGCTATTTCCCAGAGCTTTAGAATGCCCTTTAGATATATTGTGTGCCTGGCACTGCTTTGCCCAAAGCAAACATGCACCTCAGCCTTTGGGACTATATTTCTTCCAGGGTTTTCTAGCTGCCATCACCTATTGATATTATTTGATTTGCAGCTGCTGTTGAAGGCAAACAAACAAAAGCTCACAGCTTCCTAAGCCTTGCTCCACGTGAGCTGCTGATATTTACTGGGAGCAGAAGCAGCAGGTAGAGCTCCACCACACCTGCACTCCCCTGCCTTTAGAAAGAAAAGCAAAGCTATATCCAATCATTTCCCTGCCACTGCAGCTTTCCTGGCATCCCTCCCTGCCTCCCTTCGGGTAGTTTCCCTTGGGCAAGGAAGGAAATCAAGTCCACAACTATTCCATCACAAAAGAGCAGCTCAAACATCTACCATCCACTCACTTTCCATCAGGCGTTCCTGGACACTTCTGCCTCTCACCAGGCAGAGGAGATCCTCCTGCACGCCCGCAGGCTGCCTCTCACTTCATTCACACACAACATCCCAAACATCAGTGGCAGCTGAAGCTCAACCCCCAGGCACTTACAGCAACTTTTCTCCCGGCCCCAAGGAGACAGATTTCCCCCACAGGAGCTGCTTCATCACATCACCAGGACTGCTCAAACAGCTGGGCAGCTGCAACAGGTATTGTCATGTGCTTGCTTTCAGTGCCAAAAGTAAGGAGCTGCTTGCTGCTTCTCCACCAGCTGCTGCCACAGAATTGTTTGGCTTAGAGAAAGAATTCCAAATTAGCAAGCATGCTTGGAGCCTTCTGAAGTGGAACCTTTGTGTTTTATCAGCAGCTCCTTGCCTGTATCAAGGTGGTGGTGGTTCAAGACAAAGCTCTTTGCAGGAGACCACAGCACCAGTTACCAGCCACCATAAACCAACAGCAACAAAAGCTCCCTGCAGTTTAATTTCTTCCTGGAGGAAATCTGAATGGCCACAGCAGCCAGGAGCACTCAGCTCCCAGACAAGCCAGCACAGGTCTTGCTTAAGCCCTTTTAATGCAGTTATAGGACTGGAGCTGGGCAATTCAGTTAGCTGTATAGATTTCTTCTCCATAAAAGAGAGCAGCATCTGCCTTGCAGGGTAGCCTAAGCCTGAGCAGCACAGAGTAACTCTGGCTCTACAAGGACTTGTATGAGTTGTCACAAGGGGCACAGCTGTGGTGCTGAGCAAGTTTGACATCTGCATCTGGCTTTGTCCTGAAGGAGAAATGAAGAGGAAGGCTTCATCCGATGATGCAGTCACAATAAGGTGCAAGCAGACATCCTTTAGATGAGCAATCAGCAGGGCTCAGTAGCCTCTTCCCGAGTCTTTCAAGTCAGATTTCCATAATCCAGCCTACTTACAGTGAAGCCTTTATTTGGTGAGAGAGGCAGCAGTAATTGCCTTCTACCATGGCCTGCAATTGGCATGCTCAAATCTACACTGATGCTGTGTTCAGGCCATAATAAACCATTGCACAAGGGAAACAGTGACCCAGAGACTGCTTTGCTCCTGGCTTGCTGCAAAACCTGGCTGAGCTTTGGTTCCTCTCCATGCCAGCACCCTGCCATCGACTCCAACCTTGTTTGGTCTGATCTGCATCAGGCTGAGCACAGAAACTGCCCATTTGGCTCCAGGGGAGCTGACAGCAGATCAGTTTGCCTTGCTGCCTGCTCGATGACAACGCAAGCACCACCCGACCCAGTCACAGGCATGGAAATGAGCTCAGACAGCCAATGCAGAGCTAAACACAGCTTTGAAAGGTGCTGGCTGCCTGGGACAGGGCCCCATACGTCTGTTCTGTGGGGGCTGGACACATGGCACTTGTCCCAGATGCTGTGACACTGAAGAGCTGAGCACCCCTGTCCTTGCTGAGCTTGCATTCCTCCCCCTGAGCTTGCATTCCTCCCCCAGGAGAGTCCCTCCCTGCCCTCTGCAGCACTCAGCCCCTCCAGCAGTCATGGGGGGGGGGGGGGGTGTCAGCATTTTGCCAAATGCTGCAAACCAAACCCTGCAAAGGATGACAAATCATTAGCTGGGTATGAGTGCCTAATGTATTTGCATTGTTTAGACAGAGCACTTCATCACCGGTAGGACCACAACAGGTTGTGTAAATGTGGATTATAGCTAATACATATTGAGCAGAAGGCTATTAATTACATTTAAAGTGAGTGTTTGATATGGTTATTGAGGAACCAAATGCTATTAATTCTCTAGCACTGCTCAGGTAGGATTCCTGGGGCAGCACTCTGCAAACAGCCATTTGCTCTCCTTCAGAAATTAGATACTTAGGACAAGCAAGAGGCACCAGCAGCAACCCTGAAGCATTAAGTGCCCCCAGCACAAGGACATGGAAGTGTTGGAGCCAGTCCAGAGGAGGCCACCAAGATGCAGCTGAAAGGGCTGCAGCAGCTCTGCTGTGAGCACAGGCTGAGAGAGTTGGGGCTCTGCAGCCTGCAGAAGAGAAGGCTGCCAGGAGACCTTGGAGTGGCCTTGCAGGATCTGAAGGGGGCTCCAGGAGGGCTGGGGAGGGACACCACCCCTGAAGGTGTTCAAGAAAGGACTGGATGGAGCACTTAGTGCCATGGTCTAATTGATTGGCTAGGGCTGGGTGCTAGGTTGGACTGGATGAGCTTGGAGGTCTCTTCCAACCTGGCTGATTCTATTGACAAGCCAGGTTTAAACTAGCAGAGGGGAGATGGAAACTGGATGTTAGGAGGATGTTGTTTGCAGTAAGGGTGGTGAGACACTGGCACAGGTTGCCCAGGGAGGTTGTGGATGACACAAGCACAGAATGGGATCAAAGATCCAAAATGGGCCAAAAAAGGACCAGATCTTTGATCTTATTCTGTGCTTCTGTCATCCCCAACCTCCCTGGAGGTATTCAGGACCAGGCTGGATGAGTCCTTGAGCGACCTTTTCCAGTGGGAGGTGTCCCTGCCTATGGCACAGAGGGGTTGGAACTGGCTGAGCTTCGAGGTCCCTTCCAGCCTAAACCATTCTGTGACTCTGTGAAGTGCTAAGGGAGGGAGCAGTGAGGGTCTGCACCTCTCAGTGCTGTTTAACTACAGGGTAAACTTCTGAGCAGACCAACGGTGCTACAGAAACGAAGTGTCACTTACTCCCTTGGGATGGAGCTGGCAAAGGACAGACTCTGTGTCCCCACTGCTGCCCCCATGTCCCCAGGAAGGACACCAGAGGAGGGAATCAGATCCCAGCACTAATTAGGGGGTGGCATTTCCCAGTAGCCCCTCTCTGGAACTGCTCACGCTGGCAGAATCATAGAATGGTTTAGGTTAGAAGAGACCTCAAAGCTCATCCAGTTCCAACCCCCCTGTGCCATAGGCAGGGACACCTCCCACTAGATCAGGTCGCTCAAGACCTCATCCAGCCTGGCCTTGAACACATCCAGGGAGGGAGCAGACACAACCTCCCTGGGCAACCTGTTCCAGTGTCTCACCACTCTCATTGTGAAGAACTTCCTCCTAACATCTCGTTTCAATCTCCCCTCTGCCAGTTTGAACTCATTCCCCCTTGTTCTGTCATTACAAGACTTTATGAATAGTCCCTCCCCAGCCCTCCTGTAGGCCCCCTTAAGAAGAGAAACACCTTGGGCATTTAAGAAGGCAGCTGTGTTAATCCAGCTGGATTTTGCTCTGGAATGTCACCACCACTTAGCTTAGTCCCCTGAAAATTGCAGCAAGGGCTGTGCTCTGCCACATTCTGTCCCCATTTGTCTTGCACACCACTGCCTTGCCTTTGGCACAATAAAAGCAATCCTTAAAAATACCACCCTAAACGGATTGACTTTGACCTTCCGAGCATCTTGTCAATAAAATAAAGATGATAAATCTGTTTCAGAGTGCCACTGGCACGGCTATTAAAGCAGAGTTATAATCTGGAAAGTGACATTTGAAGAATGGTTTTGTGGGGAGGGGTCCTCCTCCCTGCCAGGGGTGGCACATAAACAAGCTCTATTTACAGTGCAGGGAGGTGACTCTGCTAACTGCCAGCTCACTGCTGAAACCAGTGTGCAGTGCCTGTGACCTGCTCTCTGCCTCTTACATCACCATCAGCAATTAAGGATTGCTGCAGCAAGAAATTAGCTGAGCCTTCTGCTGCTGATTCATGAAGCAGAGCCAACACCACCTCAGCCTCCTCCCGTGACCCCCTCCGCAGTGCCAGCACAGCACAAGTGGCCTTTGGCCCATGAAGAAGTGCCCAAGAAAACACAGAGAGGAACTTCTTATGTGCAACATCCTGAGAATAACTTCTGACAGGAGCACTGCAAAGCTTTCTGAGGGGGTGACAGAGTACTGAAAATGCTGTGAAACACAACAGTAAGAGCAGCAAGAGATGTAGGCAAGTAAGCAGGGCAGGTCCACGATGGAGCATGTCCAGGGGCAGCAATTCTCATGCAAAGCTTGATGTGGTCACAGCTCTGCTGTGTTTGGCTTCCTGGGTGCCTGCTTCAGGCAAGTCTGACCTCTGGCTTGAACATTTGCAAGCCCAGGCTATACAAAAAAGCCCTGAGCTGTTGGGTTTTTACCATTCCTCTCTCTTTCTAGTGTTTCTTGGTTTCATTACCCTGAGTGTGTACAGTAAGAGAGGCGCAGCACAGAGCTGAGCACCAGTCTGAGTTGTGAGTCCAGAGCTCCTGCACACAGGAAGGTGAAGTTAAAGAAAACCTTTCCAAAGAGCATGAGGATCTGGAACCTCAAAATATTCCTCAGTTTCTGAGGAAAAGCCACATAGATATCAACCCTTAAGAACAGACCGAGGTGGCACTAAGGGGCTGAAGTTTTGGGCTCCAGTTCTGCCACTGTGAAAATTGAGGTACCTGAAACTGGAAGCTTGGCAAGATGAAGGTCTTGGTTCTTCTGTACAGATCTGATCTTCTCCCAGTGCTTGCCTTGGAACTTAGGCAAATCCAACTGCCTCTGAAGGCCAGAGGAGCTGTGCCCCTGTGAGTGGCTGTGACCAGCACACAGCTGCCTTAGCTCAGTTCACCTCTTTCCCAGCCTCTGCAGCCCCAAGTGCTGCCCAGAGGAACACTGCATCCTGAGCCCTCCCTGCAGCTGCAGCACACAGCACTTCAGCACCTGGCTTATGACTGCTCCCTGCCACCAGCATGGCTCCACTTCACGATCCACAACAGGCCTGCAGAGCCACCAACCAGGTGTGGCCAAGTCAGTAAAAGCTAACCCTGAGGAACCCTCTGCTGTAGTCTTCCTCCCCGGACACTCTGCTACTCATGGCCAGCAGACTGCACCAGGGATCAGTGGAAAGGGGGAAACCTGACACTGACAGTCCTGTCACAGCCAAGGGCTGCAAGGAGACAACAGGATGCCCATGGACTGCTCAGTAATCAAACAAACCAAGGGACACCTCTCAGCTACACTCAGCTGCTCAAGGACTCATCCAGCCTGGCCTGCAGCACCCCCAGCAAGGAGGCAGCCACAGCCTCCCTGGGCAGCCTGTGCCACACTCTCACCACCCTCACACTCAGGAGCTTCTTCCTCAGCTCCACTCTGACCCTGCTGTGCCTCAGCTCCAAACCATTGCCCCTTGGGCTGTCTCCAGACCCCTTCAGCACAAGTCCCTCTGCAGCCTTCCTGCAGGATCCCTTCAGGCACTGGCAGCAGCTCTAGGATGGAGGATTATGCCCTTATTGTGAAATCAGAAAGGGATAAATGACCAAAAATAACAGAAATAGATCCTTTAGTAACACAGCAGGAAAATGCTAAATTTGAGTGTTTCCACTATTACTATTTTACATATTATTCAGTTCCCCAAGTATGCTAATGGCTTTCTAGAGCATAAAAGCTCCAGCACAGAAGCCTGCTCTCTAAAAAAGCCAAGGCAATAATTATCTGGGCTCCTGTGCATCCAATACCTATGGCAATAATGCTTAACTTGCAACAGCTGCTAGCAGAGCAACTCCAGACCCTGCAGTCATTGCCATCTCAAACAGCCCAGCTGCAGGGGGTCAGAACAAATTTCAAACACACTGCTAAAGGAAATTATTGAGAAAAAAAATAAACTAATTACCCTAAATGACTGCAAAGATGAAAATAGTCAATCTGGAGCGCCAGGGAGTTTAATTTTAGCCAGCACTGCCCTAGCTGGAGAACCTTCTGGAGACAAGCAAACAGTTTCATGAACTTGTCACAACAGAATTACGTTTTAATAATCCAACATTAAGCAAAATGCTCAGAGATAATTGTTACTTCTGTGGGATTTCTGTCTCTCTGCCTACACGAACCATGAATCTAATTAGCACCAACAAATTGCTGTGATGGTTATTGAAGGATTCATTTCATGGCAGGGTCAGCCTTGGAGCAGCTCCACGCAGGATGAAGTTTGTTTTCCCAGGCTGCTCTCTGTGGACAAATGCTATGAAATTATTAATTAGTCCTTTATTTCAGCAGGTTCCCAGCACCTAGCAATGCCCAGCTGGGTACTATTCCTCTCCAGCCACACAGGCTTTGTTTCTTTGAAGCTCTTCTCTGGAATTTGGTTTGGGTTTTTTTTATTATTATTATTTATTTAGTTCTGTAGAGCTATATTCATTGAGTTTAGTTTCTTCCCTTGTAACATAATTCTCGCCTTTGGCTTCTTCATTATCCTCTGAATGACAGCAAACCTCTGCTTTGCCGTGCTGCTGGAGGATTACATCTGTTAGATGTCACAACTGGAAGAACATACTTCTCTCAGATCCTCACCTTTTAAGTCTGCCTCCTCCCTCTATCTCTTCCACTTAATTAAATCATTGTTTAATTTGGTTTTCCATTTAATTTGAGCAAAACCTCCGGAACAAAATAATTTAAATTAATAACTGCACAGCTTCCACTCCTTAATAAGCAGTTATTATTGGACATTCCAGCCTGGCTGAAGTGAGCTGATTTTAATTAAACGAGTCAAAGACTAAATCCTGAACAGACAGAAGAGAAAAGAGTCCAAATAAAGCTCGAGAATGCAGCTGGAGAATTAAAGAGTGCATTAGTCCAGGCCCTGGTGCAATGTGTGCCTACTGGTGCCCCTGGCCAGACACAGCTGCTACCCAATGGCTAAGATTAACTTCTCAGTGCAAACTCACAGTGAGTAAGGATTCTTGTGCCCGCATGGAGCTCCAAAGGGATTAAAGCACACTGGAGATTGAGAGGTGCTTCCCAGCTCCAGAGAGACTTGCAGTGCCTAATGGCTGGGCACAGGGGAGCTGAGCTCCCAGAACTGGCTGCAGTGCCTGGGCAAGGGCAGCTGACTCCTTCACAGGTGCTCACAAAGCCTCTGTTGTGAGCATCACCACCCGAAAAGATCCACAAGGAGTACCTTGCTCCACAACGAGTACCTTGCCCCACCTGCCTCTAGGCTCACAAGCAGAGACAGTGAGACATTTGAAGGGCAGCACCAAGCCACAGAGCCTCAGTCTGCAGCCACACCACAGCTAAGAGGTTCAGCAAACTGCACAGAACAGCTCCCAAGGAGCTGCTTCTCATCCACTGATTTAACTAATGAGTAAAAAAAAGGCAGGGGAGAAATTACAGAAGAAAAACCTAAAAGCTCTTATGTCAAAGAGAACACAAATGGAAATTGTACTCCTGAACTCTCCATCCCTTGACCCCAGCTGCTGTCCATAACATCACCCCTACGGTGGCAAAACACTTGGGACTGAAGCAGCTTTCCGACTCAGGCTTGGCCTGCCGAATTTGCCTGGAGGGTAATGAGTGGTCCTCACCTATCTCTTCCCTGTATTTCTTCCCGGCCTCTCCCCTTGTGCTCCCGGAGGAGGCACCGCAGTCAGGGGATCCTGGGCATGCACTCTTGGCCACAGCCCTAGGTCCTGAGGTTCTGCCCGCACATGACAAGCAAGCCCTGCTATTTCACTGTGAAACGCCGAGGCCACGGGGAGCTTTCACTAAGGTGAGGGCACTGGGCTGAGGAGCAGCCAACAACACACAGACATGGCCAGACACAGTAGCGAAGTGACCTTCGGAGCAAGAACAAAAGTGACATTTAAGCTTGAATAAAGACTCTTAAAAACCCAGAGCGGCACTTAACAGCCAATATAGGAAAGCAGCAGGGGCAGAAGCTCAGGCTACTGAACAAGCCAGGCTGCAGCCACATCTGTACAGCTGTGCAGGGTGGCAAGCCCCACAGCAGGGCTGGATGCTGGAGAGACAGGCAGGAGCACAGGCTGCTGTTGTTCCCCAAGAGCTGCTCTGCAGTCAGGGGAGAGGTCAGCCTGTACCTAGCCACAAGGCAAGCCCAAGCACTGCTGCCTCACATCTCCCCTCACTGAAAAGGGGCTGAAAAAAAGCAGAGCCTACACTCTGCAACCTTAAGGGAAAGTGCCCATTAAGAATTTGATGATGGTTCTGGAGCCAGCAGTACTACTCTTGATACCACACACACAAGTCAGCTCCCTTGCTCCTCAAAGTGATGCTAAGAGCTCCCAGCTTCGAGTAGTCAACTACAAACAGCAAGCACTGAGCTAAAAACAACAACAAAGCCATAACAACATCATAATCTCAAACAGCTGGACTGTCACCATCAAACACTCACCACCTGAAACAGAGGATTCATAGTACCATGAAAAGTCACTCTAGCACTCAGTGACCCCTCCCCAGCCTGGCAGGGGATCAGGACAAGGAACCAAGACCCTTGTGCCACCATCAGAACAGCCTCAGTGAAACAGCAAAACAAATAGCAACGCCCACACAACGTATACGAAATTGCACTTACCTTAGGGAAGGTCCAGTGGTCATCACAAACACAAAAGGAGCCCTCAGGGGCAAAACACTGAGTGACTCCTTCCCGGGATGGGGAGAAGCAGCAGGATGAAGAGGAGAAGGAATCTCCTCCCTCCCCAAACTCCCCCTTTCATAACGAGTGGGATGTTATGTGCCACACCTGTGACACAGAACTGGGGTATGTGAGACAGCTGTGAGCCAGCCTGGGTCAGCTCTCCTGGCTCTTGACCCTCCCAGGCTGAGCTCCTGGCTGAGTCAGCACTGCCAGTGGCCCACAGAGCACAGCTGCTGTGTGATTCCAGCCCAGGCACACCAGGGTGAGATGTCACTGCATGGACCACAGCAGCACTGCACACCCCTTGCTGAGGTGTGCCACTGGTTCCTGCCAGTCTCCAGACCTTCTGAAAGGTGACAGAACCTCACAGCCAGCCCATCAATGCTGGTGGCCCAGAGGCAGGGTTCAGCAGACAGTGTCTGCTCCAGGACTGCTGGGCACACACACACAGCTGTGTAAGTGCACAGCACCACTTCCTGTCAGCTCACATCCAACCAGCTCCACTCTTGGCTTCCTCCCAGTCTGAAGGCAACCTCTCACTTGGTTTGCTTTATTTCCTGCAATCCTGCTGGCACACGTGGCAGGAGCCTCCAGGTGACATTCTGTGCCACAGAACCAGGCCCCCATCCCTGCTGGCAGCTGAATGTGGCTGTCCAAAGGGACAGGGCAACACTTTCAGCTTGGCACATTACCAATTTCCAGCAACCCCTGCTACAGGGGCTCCTGGAGTCAGGCATGGACCATAAGAGACCTCATGGGGATTGCTCTCCCATGAGCCAGCCCAGACACTACAATCTTTTAGCATCCACAGCCCCGAAACAAGGATTTCTACAGGTTAGCTGCGGGTATGGCAGTGTTTGGGACATAGCCAATAACATTACCTGCCTGTGACTGTACAGCAAGGTCACTGCCAATATCCTCCTATGGAAATTTAATTCTTCTAACTGAGCAAAACCCCCTCCAGAGTCATGCAGAGCTGTAGCTGTGGCCTGAGAAGGAGAGGTTGGCAGCCAGGGTGTGCACTTGTCAACAGCTGCATCTCTAACAGTGCAGATTTGTGGGCATCACTAGGCTCAAACAGCAGCTTAAATGCTAATCCCTGGTGTGTAAAACAAGGTCATGCTAAGGCACGCCACGTCTCACCTGCCTGTGATGCTTAATACCGCAGCCCCCGGAGAAGAAGGTTTGCTTCTCCCGTGCTCAGCTTAACCCCTTGTGGAACACCGTGTGCTCAGCAGCACGTTAGTAACGTCTTGTTTTGCTCCAGCCCTACTTTGATTTGCAATTGTTTCATGAACTTAAAAGCCGGTGAGGCTCCCAGGGTATTATTTGCTCTTGTCACCTGTAACTCTCCTTCTGGCATGCATGGGCGAATACTGCGAGATCGTAATGGTAGGTGTGAAGAGGTTTTGTTTTTCTTATTTGTTTTCCGGGCATACAAAAGCCTTCTGTAGAGACTGCAATTACAGGCTGTATTGTTGCGAAGCCTGTACTTAAAGCCAGCCCACCAGAGAGGGGCGGCGGTTTAATTGCGGCTGGAAAGATTTCCCCATCTAAACGATTCCTGCGGAGCTCAGCCCCAGCACTGAAATGAAAAAGTGGTTATTTACTCTAACTTGCTGCAAAGAAAATTAAAAAAAAAAAAACAAAAAACCAACCTAGGAGAGAGTGAAGTTTTGAGTGGGTACCAGATGCCAAATCAGAGCGATTTAGCTGCCGGCACGCCAGCCAGCTAAAACAATGCCTCCCGCACACACGCCGCTGCCTGTTTCTAACAGCATCACTCCAGCGCCGTGCCCAAGTGACAGGAACAATCAAGCTTGATTTCTTTGTGCAATTATAAAGAGCCTGAGAGTGTTCAATCAATCAAAGCCGTTGATTCCCCAAGCCAACGGGAGGAGCCCCCACTGGGTTCAGCAGTGAGGGTTTGTCCTATTGCTTTGGTGAGGAGGGAATAGGCGTTTGGGTTTGTTTTGGTTTTTGGTTTTTTTTTTTTCCAAGCTTCCTGAATTGAATTATTTAAGAGATTAGCTGTTACCTAATTATGAATCAAAAATACTTAACTAATGCTTACCTGCCATGCAGAAGCGTGCGGTAAGATTAATTAGGTAGGGTTTTGGGGGGGGGGGGGTTAAAATGCTTTGAAGATTAAAACCACCACTTAATTATAATTGGATGAAGTAAGAAAGGGCAGTGAGTGCTAAAGCAGCCTGGCAACAGCATCAAACCTGCTGCCTGTGTTAGATAAGTTCTGCACTGGGCACTGATACAGGGCACCGGATGACCTACATTTAGGCTTTACAACAGGAGTTTCCTTCACTGAGTTGCCATCACCTTGGCCGGCCGCAAGCTCGGGCGGAGCTGAAGCCATCAAGCGCCTAAGATCTCCTGCCAGGGGGATGATGAAACGCCCTAAGGGCTGCTCAGCACCACGGACACTGCTTACAGCCACTGACCGGGGACAGGACCCGTGCGGAGAGAAGCCTCTGCACAGAGCCACAGGATGCTGCCAGCTGGAAGAGCCTTCTGAAGGTCAGCCAGTCCAGCCCCCCGAGGCCAGAGCAGGATCAGCCACAGTGAATCTCCCAGGAACATGTCCAGGCAGATTCTGAACGTCTCCTGAGATGGATACTCCACAGTTTCTCTGGGCAGTCTGCTCCAGGGCTCTGTCACCCTCATAGTGAAGGGTATTTTATCTCATGTGGAACCTCCCATGTTCCAGTTTGTGCCCATTGCCCCTTGTCTTGTCACTGGACAGCACTAAGAAGTGTGGCTTGAGCCTCCTGATGGTCACCCTTTAGATATTTCCAAACATCAATGAGATCCCTGCCTCAGTCTTCTCCAGCTGAGCAGACCCAGCTCCCTCTGCCTGCCCTCACACGGGGCTGTTCCTGTTCCTGTCCCCTGCTCTCTCCTCCAGCTGAGCAGACCCAGCTCCCTCTGCCTGCCCTCACACGGGGCTGTTCCTGTCCCCTGCTCTCTCCTCCAGCTGAGCAGACCCAGCTCCCTCTGCCTGCCCTCACACGGGGCTGTTCCTGTCCCCTGCTCTCTCCTCCAGCTGAGCAGACCCAGCTCCCTCCGCCTTCCCTCACACGGGGCTGTTCCTGTTCCTGTCCCATGGTCTCTCCTCCAGCTGAGCAGACCCAGCTCCCTCTGCCTGCCCTCTCACGGGGCTGTTCCTGCCCCCTGCCAGCACAGAGCTCACAGGCAGTCTGTGTCCTTGCAGTCTCTCCCTTCCTGCTGCCTGCCTTCCGTTTCCAGGCAGAGGCTGGCACTTGGTGAGCTGCAGGGACAGTGCTGCCGTGCAGCCTCTGCCAGGCACATCACCTGCACATCCTTGCCCCTGGCCTCCCAGCAGGTGAGCTCCTGCCTACCAGAGCCCTGTGGAGCTTGCTCCCCTGTGAAGGCAGCTGTGTAACTCCTCTTTTCACTTGGGAACTGCTGCTGAACTGTGGTGTGAGCTTCCCACAGCATTCTGCAATGGCTGCAGGTAAGGCAGGTCCATGATCTACCTCCAGTGCCAGTCGTTCACTGTCTCTCAAATCCATTTTGTGGTTACTTTCCCAAATGACTGCTACAAAAGTCAGTGCTAATTATGCCACAGCTGGGACCTGAACATTTTGGCTCTTTGAAGTTTCTTCTCCTTTTTTCCACATATATTTTTTTTCCTGGCCTGCCTCTTCTGATCCTGTCTTTGCTGCTGGTTGACTACCTGCACACACATTTGCCCTGGCCTTCAGAGCATGGGGCAGCTTGCTTGCCAGGGTGGCAGCACGGAGATCCAAGCAGAAAACAAAGACAGGCATGTCAGAAGGCTGCCAAGGAAACAGGAGCAGTTGGGTTATAGCCAAACGCTTCCTTGGCCAGCAACACCCTGCCAGGGCTTGTGACAACAGTTTGCTTTCTCACAGGCTGGCTTTTCCGGGGTGCAACACCAGTCCAAAGAGCTCATTATTGCACATGACCTAATAAAGCACTTTGCTCCATTTGCCAGAGCAAACACAGGGTGCTGCAGAGCACAGCAGGGGGCTGGGAAGCCTGCACATGGCGCTGGCAGCTGAGGGCAGTGATGCTAATCCACACTTCCTCCAGCACCACAATGGCTCCCAGGCTTGTGTCAAGCATAAAACCCAAGAGGAAGCAGATCACTGTCCTCTCATTTCAGCCTTCTGCCTTCTCCCCCATGCACTAACAGCAGGTGCAGAGCCATTCACGTACAGCTCCTCCTTGTCTTCTCTCACAGCTCACATTCACTTGCATCTGTCTCTTTATCTCCATGGCCCACAGCACAGCAGAGAGATGGGTGTCTCGTTAATGAAGTTATCTTCTCAGCACTGCTGCAAGGCAGGCAAGTGCTATTACCATCTCAGCCTCCTCTGCCTCTGCTTTACAGATAAGGAAGGGAGGTATCTCATAAGCAAAGTGATTTACCCAAGGTCAGGCAGCAGGCAGGGGAAGTGAGGCACTGCATGTGCCTGGGCAGCCTGGTGGCCACGCTCCCAAGGGAGCAGCACTGACATGCTGGGCCACTTACACTGGTCAGGGCAGAATCAACAACAGCTTCCTCTCATCACTGAAAGGTCTTCCACAGAAGATCACTGTTGTTTCAGTTTGTTCAGCCATGGCTGCAAATGTTCCTCTGGCACAGGTATTTGCAGGAGACCAAGTCACCTCCATGCCATGAGGGTCACAATTCAGCAACCAAATGGTGGCCAGAGCCCTTTGCAGCAGGTGTCAGCAGCACTGGGTACACTTCTCACAGCACACCCAGTGCCAGCATCCCTCCTCCCAACTCCTCAAGGCTATCCCCGAGGTCAGCAGGAGCAGGGCAGTGCCCTGGGAGGGCTGGGCAGGCTCTGCTGGGTCCCCTCACCAAACCCTTTTCCTTCAAGGCTTTCATGAGCTTGCACACCCCCCATGAGTTCCAGCACCTCCTCATCCCATGCTCACAAACATCCTCAGGTTAATGTAACAGAAAGAATGGCTCAGTCCAGCAATCTTTGCTCCCGCTCCAGGGGCACTGAAGGCAGCAGGCACCTGAGTAAGAGGCAATCCAAGGTGCAAGGATCTCATGGAGGAGATGAAAGGAGCATGAAGCAGGCATGGCTGAGCTGCAGATCTGTGCTTCTCTCTGCACCCTTCCCTCTTCCCCTGCACACTGTGCTTCTGCCCCACCCCATGTGGCTGCAGGTGTGTGCTCAGCACCATGCTTTGCACCATGCCAGCTCACTGCACCTCTTGCAGTTGTAGCCAGCTGGTCTCTTCTCCCAGGCACCCAGGGACAGAACAAGAGGACACAGCCTCAAGCTGTACTAGAGCAGGTTTAGGCTGGACATTAGGAAGAAGTTGTACACAGAGTGATTGGCATTAGAATGGGCTGCCCGGGGAGGTGGTAGAGTCCCCATCCCTGGAGGTGTTTAAGAGGAGGCTGCATGAGGCACTGAGTGCCATGGGTTAGGTGCTAGGGTTGGACTCGGTGATCCCAGAGGTCTTTTCCAAGCTGGTTCATTCTGTTTCTGTGCTACCCAGGTCGGCAATAACTCAGCAGCACCTTGGAGAGTGCTCCTGAGGCAGAGCTCTTGGTACCAGCACCAGGCCTGGCCTGGGGCAGGCTTCTGCAGCACTCTTGGCTCGGGCACAACTCACACTGCCCTCTCCTACTGCCCTTAGCTCCGCACTGGCCAGGGAGCAGCTGCTCGCCACTGTCCCCAGGACGCTGTATCTAAAGGCTGCTCCTATCTTCACTAATCCAGTGCCCCCTGAAACTCTGAAAGGAAAAAAATAACCCACCCAAATAACCCAGCTGATAACATCTCTTTCATGACATTCCTATAATTATTCTCGTCAGAAATAGTTCTCAGCCTCCTAAGAGATCCAACCTGTGTTTGGTAGCTAGGAGACAAAGGGATGGCAGAGAGCAATTGCTCACTCAGCTAAAGCCTCCTGAACTCCAGAGCATGTTCAGGTGTGCGTGGATTTAGGCACAGAAGGCAGCTGGCAAAGGCGGCAAAAATTACCTTTGTGCTTTGCTTTCAGCAGTTCTGGACAGAGGCGTGGCACACTGAGAAACTAGGGCTGTCACCTTGCCATCAGACAACGTTCAGCCTTGAATAAATTTTAAATAGAGAGAGAGAGAGATCTATTTTCTTATCTTTATCAATATTTTAACGTCCCCACAATGAAGACAAGGGAGGGGGGCAAAAAAAGGCTCAAAGAAATGAGATTAATTCGCTAGCTGGAATTTAAAAATCCATTAAAGGAAATGAAACTGCTCTTTAATTTCCCTGTCCCTCTCTCAGAAATGACTGATTAACTGCACACACTCATTTCCCACTGTAGGACTGGTTTTTTGGTTTCTTTTTTTTTTTTTTTAAGTTAGGAGGTTTCCTTTACCCTTGTTTGAAGATTTATTTTTTTTTAAATCAGCCTGCATTTTTCATTTGCCCCTTTCCAGTTGCCCCAACCCAAAGACTTCTTCCCTTTCCCTTACCACTGATGTAGCAGCTTTCACCTCCTTTCCCCAAGCATCTGGCGGGGTCCAGCCTTGCTGTGTCTTTACCTCCTTGCCTCTAGGATCCTGTGCTGGATGGAAAACTCCCAAAGCTGAAGTTTTTTTTAACTGGGAACTGTTAATTCACTCCAAAAGGCTGAGGCACAGGAGGCTGTCCCCATCACTGTCACAGCTGCTGGCTGGGGTCAGTCCCCCAGCCCCGTGGCTACAGGCTGGGGACAGGGCTCAGGTCGGCACAATCCGAAGGTAAAGCTGCACCACCAGGCAGGAGGACAGGGCTGGGCACAGCAGAGAGCAGAGCCAGCAGGCCATGCTGCTCACACCTCCCACAGGCTGCTCCACCACTCTGTCCTTCCAGAAGAGATTCCTGCAGAGAGGAACTGAGTGAGACTGGAGAGAGCCACAGCTGGAGGCAGCTCCCCTCAGAAACCAAGAGCAAAGGGCACCTGCTCTTGTTACCTGCCCTGGACAGGTGCTGACACATTGGCTCTTCCCTCTGCTGAAGCAGCCTCACACCTTATTCTTTGGGGCTTCCCTAGCATTTTTTCCACTCCTCAAAAAAATGCTACTTAATTGTATCCTTTGGAAGCATTTGAACCAGCTTCTTGTTCTGCTTGAGCCCAGGCCTCTGGAGAGGGAAGAGCATCACCCTGCACTATTACTCATCCTTTTGTTTCTGCTTTCTAGCTGAGTTTAGCAGGAAGAAAAGCTTCAGAGCTCATTTCCTGTGGAAGCCTCCAGAAGGCAGGCTGTATTTTTAGAGCAGTGGCATTATTCTGGGCAGAGGGAGACTCTACAGAGCAGAGCTACATCCCAGAACAGCCAGGAAAGGCTCTTGGCATCACAGCACTATGGGCTGAGTGCTCTGAGAGGGCTTCACCACTGCCCCTCAATGATTTAGGCACTTGAATGAGCTGCCCAGGGAGGTGGTGGAGTCACCAACCCTGGATGTGTTTCAGGGTGGTTTGGATGTGGTGCTTGGGGCTATGGTTTAAGGTGAATCTTGTAGAGCAGGGTTCTAGGTTGGGCTTGGTGGTCCTGAGTGGCTCTGCCAGCCTGCATGTTACTGTGATTCTGATTTCTCCTGTCTCTTCCAAACTTCAGGAAGAACTTGGAGCAAAAGGCTGTGCTCCAGGGAAATGCAAAGCTGGTGGCCTTTGCCAGACTTATTAATTTGCATTGATCTGAGTGCTTCATTGATACTCAGATCATTTCTCTTACTGCAAATTAAAAATATATTTAAATAATATTTTTTTTAAAACACACCAAAAAAAAAAAAACAAACCAAAACCAACCCAACCCAGGGCAACTGTGATACCAAAAAGGGTATCACAATTGGCACTTTTTGCACTTTAGATAAATCCATTTTCCTGCTTACACAGCTAATAAGAGCATTAAAGGTGTCATTGCTCTCACATTTGGTTATATTGAAGCCTTCATGTGGAGTGAAGAATTGTAGCATGAAAAGAACAATCTGTGCTGCATCCTGCCCCCAGCCAAACTCACCTGTCTGGCTTTGCATCCACTCATCACTCTGGGGCTTCTGCAAGGTCCTGAAGTGCTCCTACAGCACCACCCCAAGTCACCACTGCAGTACGAGGTGGCCTGGCCACCCTTGGCTGCCCCTGGCAAGAAAAGAGCAGCTCTGGGGGGACACAACCCTGCAGCCCTTCTCCTGCATCGTGATGAAAAGCAGAAACCTCGGTCTGGGAGACACAGCAATGCCACCAGGGGTCCATCACCCAGGGGACAAACCTCTTTCTGGAAGCTTTGTCGTGTTTTCCTTGCTGCTGCTCCTCCCACTTTACACTGCAGAAAAATCTGCTGCAATTGCTTGGCCAGGAGATCATTAAATGGCATCTCCCAGGCTCTGTGAGCCTGCCCTGCAGTGAGCCCATGGAAGCTCTGCATTGGCCTAGTTTCTACAGCCAGCTTCAGTATTTGTAGAATCCAGGAATGGGTTGGCTTGGGAGGGACCTTACAGATCATCCAGTTCCAACCCCCCTGCCATGGGCAGGGACACTTCCACCAGCCCAGGTTGCTCAAGGCCTCATCCAACCTGTCCTTGAACACCTCCAGAGAGGAGTCATCCCTGGAGGAGTCACAGCCTCCCTGGGCAGCCTGTGCCAGTGTCTCTACTCTCACTGTCAAGAATTTCTGCCTCATCTCCAGTCTCAAACTCCCTTCTCCCAGCTCAAAGCCATTCCCTTCATGCTATCAGCATGGAAGTCCCTGCCCAGCTTTCTCGTAGGTCCCCCTCAGGTACTGGAAGGCTGCTCCAAGGTCTCCCTGTAGCCTTCTCTTTTCCTGGCTGAGCGGCCCCGACTTTCTCAGCTTGTCCCCACAGTGGAGGTGCTCCAGCCCTCTGATGATCTTCATGGCCTCCTCTGGACCCACAGAGTGTAGCCTGCAGTCCCATTCAGCTTGGACACCACAGGGCTGGTGTCTGGGACAGGCAGCGGTGAGGAGCTGCAGCAGAGGCAGGCTCAGCAGCAGGCACTCAGTAATTTCCAGGCTCAGGAGCAGACACAATAACATCTTTTCACAGGGGAGAGGGACAGGACATTTTAAAAGAGAGGGAGGTTTATTTTATGGTCTTTTTCATGGTGTTCTGCCTCTCTGATTCCAAATTCTCGGTTCAGTAGCATGCTGAAAGATAGAGTTCATTAGAAAACAATCTGTAAGAAGAGTATTTGATGGCTTACACAGCAACACAGATCTGCTCTCAACAACAAAACAGAAACCAATACGAGATGTGCAAAAGGAATTGGATTGTGTATGGATCCATGGCCCTTGCTGGTACAGAAACAAGACCTCCAAAGTTAAATTAGGTTCATAACTTCTATAGGCAGAAAACCATTAGCGATGCTACAACAACCTGGAAGAATAAACAGGGATAATGGCCTGGTGTTAAAAGTTGGTTGGCAATAGCCTTGGCATTTTGCAGCTCTTCTGTGAGATATTTAAGATATTTAAGAAATGTGAGTAAGCCTTTCCCAGATTCTGAGAGCAGGAGGCATTGGTAATGGCAGCACAGCTCCTCCTCAGCTCTCCTGGCAATGAGCCCTCCTGAGCTCACAACCTGAGTGATGCTGCCCTCACTTCCATCAGAGCATCAGGCAGCCACTTCTGCCAGCCTGGCCAAGTCTCTCCTGTGAAGGGATATTTCCATCAAGAGAGTTTCTCCTGCAATCACTTCCAGCCCACCTTTAGCAATCCTGAGGGACTCACAGGAGAGAGCACCACTAACTGCTGCCACCACCAAATCTCCCTGGGACCACTTCAGTTACTGTATTAAGTTTTCAGTGAGCCCTTCTTTGTCCTCTGCTGAAACTACAGCTCTGGGTTTAGTGAGACTAAAATGTCCTCTTCCTTGCTGTGTTTTCAGAGGTCTTCATGGCCTATTTGAGTAATTATAATTATCCATAAATCATCACTGATGAACACCAAGCAATGACACCTCGGCTGCAGCTGAGACTCCAATTTCACACCAAAAAAAAAAGTAAAACCCCATCACTTTGTGAGAGTTCCAAAGGGTCAGGCTCTCCTTTCAGCACCAGTGGTGGTGAGCTAAAGGAAGTCACCAAGGGTGGGTAGGGCTACCACAATGGAAAGGTGGTGCCACTGGAAGGACAGTCAAACTCTGCCACACCGAGGCCATTTGTAACCCCTACCTGCCCACAGGAGATGCAGGTGGAAGGCTTCTTTCTCAGGCAGCTTTGGAGGGAGGATGAATCCTCACTGCCAAAACCAGTGTTAAAATCACAGAGTCATTAAGTTTGGAGGAAAACTCTAAGGCCATCGAGTCCAACAATCAACCCACCACCACCATGGCCACTAAGCCATGTCCTGAAGTGCCATTTCTTGAACACCTGCAGGGATGGACTCCCTGGGCAGCCTGTTCCAATCCCTCATCACTCATTCAGTAAAGAAAATTCTCTCTCTCTCTGGTCCAGAGAGGAGATAAGGAATTGTGGACACTCTCCAGTTCTCTTTCCTATTCTCTGGGCACAGTCTAGTGGCAGCACCTGCAGGGATGCCACTGCCAGGGTGCACAGGTGGCACTCAGAGCAGAGCCCAGGCTGCAGAGGCTGCAGTGCTTTGAAAAGGGTTTGCTTTTCCTGCCTGCTCTTCATCTACCTGCACACAGCCTGGACTTGATCTCTATGCTTTTATAGCCTGGAATCAGCATCTGCGTTCATTTCTTCCCATAAAAACAAACTACAGTCAAGTGAGAAGTGTTTTTTAATCACCTCTTAGGTGATTGATATCTACCCTATCTTTCATCCATCAAAAAGTCTCTAGGTAGCAGGGCAGCCACATAACAGAATATCTATTGACATATTTTAATACAGAGTCAAACCTCAGAGAATAGTTGAGATTTGCTGGCCCACAGTTCTGCACCTGCATTGACTAAGCTATGTTTTAATAACTGCCCTGTGTGCTCTTCTCCCCCACCTCTGGGCTCCAATTTTGTTATTTCAGACAGGAATGCTGGCAGCATAATGGTCACCAATCTATTGCAGCCTTAAATAAATCCACAACATGCCTCTATTCCCATATAAATGCTGAAAGAAGCCTCCTCCAGCTGACATGAAAATCCTGACATCCCCAAGACTTATTTCATAGAACCATAGAATGGTTTAGGTTGGAAGGGAGCTCAAAGCTCAGCCAGTTCCAACCCCCCTGTGCCACAGGCAGGGACACCTCCCACTAGAATAGGTCACTCAAGGCCTCATCCAGCCTGGCCTCACTTCGTTCCTCGGGGTACAGCCACCTACAAAGGACAGCAGCAGAGGGTGAGTAATGAGTTCTGCTAAGCAAGGTGTGGAGAAGCAAGCCCTGGAGGTAGCACAGCTAATCACCCATAGCTCAGGCTCTTGCCTGTAGACTTCCCTGCCCAGAGGATGGGAAGGGGTAGGTATCCCTACAGGGTCTCTCAGCTTGAGAGGGGAGATTCCCAGGGTAGCCAACGTACCTTGCTGAATTCCCACACCTCTCAGGAGACTGCATGTCTGGGTCAGGAAAGTGCTCACATCTACTTTTGAATCCAGAGCATCAGCTCCCACTCAGCCCCTATCTGCCACCTTCCCCTGTTCTGAGGACAATGACATTGCCACTGGGCTGCTGTTGAGCTGGGGTACAAAGCACTGCTGCCAGTGCCATGAGAAGCACACAGTTGAGGCTGGCCTTTCTGAGAGCTCCTCAAGCCACCTGCAGAGCCACCACACCTACCTGGCTGGGAAGCAGGGACAGGCTTTGGTCCTGTTTTGCCTTTGGGAACCCTGTCCCTCACCTGAGCATGGCTGGGAGAGGCTGATGGCTCTGTTGGATAGGCTGGCAAGCATGCCCTGCACAGCCCCTCCTCTGCCAAGCCTCCTTTGCAGAAGGCAACAGACAAGAATGTGACTCCCTGTGAGCTTCTCTCTGTCCTCACCCTGTGCCTCTCACCGCATGCTCAAGCTGCATTCATTAGTGGCTGGGAAAGGCTGAAACCGGAGACAGTTTGTGTTCAAAATGGGCATAAACAGCTGGGCTAGGGCTGCCCAGGGAGGTGGTGGAGTCACCATCCCTTGAGGTGTTTAAAAAAAGAGTGGATGTGGTACTTGAGTCTATGGCCTAGTGATGAAGGATGCTGGGATGAAGGTTGGCCTGGATGATCCTGGTGGTCCTTTCCAACCATAGCCATTCACAGTGATTAGATGTGGTACTGAGGGATCTGGTTTAGTCAAGGACTTGTCAGTGTGAAACTAATGATTGGATTCGGTGATCTTGAAGGTCTTTTCCAATCTAAGAGATGCTGTGATGCTGTAACGTTGGATTTTGAGAGCTCTGAAAGGCCCCAAGGTTTTGATGAGCAAGTTGAGAGAGGGAAATTTGCCAGAGATGGTGACAGACCCAAGGATTAAAATATACTCTCCCAAATCATTTCCCAGAGCTACCCAACCACCACAAAGTTAATGACTGCCTTCTGCTTTTAGCTGCTCAGCAGGTTCAGGGCAAAGTGGGAAGGAATTTGACTGCACCCACACAAGGGTGAAAATTTGCTCCAACACACAGGAAAGGAGAAACTTCTCAGCTGTGAGAGCTTTTTTCTGTCTGAGTTTTCTGCCCCAAAGTAGTTTTCGCTCTGTACAGGCAGACCTGTGGGCACATGGTGGGAAAAGGAGCAGCCCACACTGAGAAGCAATCCCACTCTGCTGTCTAAGGGCACTTCTGCCCCTTTAAAAGAGATGACAAAAAAAACCCCTCAAACCATAATTTGATATTTTTTAATTTTTTTTTTTACAAAGCAAATGAGTTTGTGGAAAACTACTGCCTAACCTGTCATGGCCATCAGCACACTGCTGTCAGTGGTGCTTTTATCTCTGCTTTAAAAAGACTGCACCCTGAGACGAGCGGGGAAGGAGACAAAGTTGATTACAGAACTGGAGAAAAAAAAGAGTTGGTATTTAGCTGAAGGCAAAGAGGAAAGCCCAAAGCCTCCTCAGAGTGCCTATGGTAATCATGAAGTGACAAACTGTCAGCCCGCAGCTCGGTAGCCGAGGAGCAGCTCTGCTGATTGCCAAGTGTGCACCTAACAAGGTAAAGGCGCCAGGAGAGAACTGACAGAGAGCAGAGGAGTGAGATGCGGCTGGTGATGGCTGCCCCAGCGCCCGCAGAGCCTCTGCTGATCTCCAGAAGTGCTGCAGGCAGGCCTGGGACGGGCTGGGGGCAGGGGAAGGTGCTGCTGCGTGTGGCAGGGGTGGTGTGGGGGCAGTGCTCACTGCTCTCACCAGTCGAGTGGGGAAGCTCTGCTCACACACTGCACTGCACTGCTCTCACTCTGCGCTGCTCACACACTGCACTGCACTGCTCTCACTCTGCGCTGCTCACACACTGCACTGCTCTCACTCTGCACTGCTCACACACTGCACTGCTCTCACTCTGC
>VWZI01020810.1:451260-474239 GCA_013396835.1 Psilopogon haemacephalus | reverse complement strand
GAGAGGGGCAGAGGCACGGACCCCGAGGCGCTCGCCAGCGCCTGCCGCAATCCCGCTCCGCTTCCCAGGAGAGTGTGTGCCGGGCCGGGCCGGGCTGCGGGCAGCCGCGGGGATGGCTCTTGCCAGCCTGGTGTCGGTGCTCGATGTCCAGGCCCGAGCCCCCGAGATGGCCCTGGCACGGCAGGTGGCAGCGGTGCGGGCAGGCTCCGGGCGGGCGGCTGGCGGCGGCCGCGCTGCGGTGAGTCCCGGCGGGCGCAGGTGTGCGCAGGCAGCGCAGGGCGCACAGGCACCGACGCCGAGGGCAGCTGCCGCTGCTCGGCACGGGTGGCGATTTAGAGTCATAGAGCCGCAGCACCGAGGGGGACGCAGGGATGCCGAGGGCAGCTCCCGCTGCTCGGCACGGGTGGCGATTTAGAGTCATAGAGCCGCAGCATCGAGGGGGACGCAGGGATGCCGAGGGCAGCTGCCGCTGCTCGGCACGGGTGGCGATTTAGAGTCATAGAGCCGCAGCACCGAGGGGGACGCAGGGATGCCGAGGGCAGCTCCCGCTGCTCGGCACGGGTGGCGATTTAGAGTCATAGAGCCGCAGCACCGAGGGGAACGCCGCACCGACACACCTCACCGTGCACACATCGGGGGGCTGGTGCCGGCAAAGGACATCCAAACAGCCTCTTCCTATGCCAGCCAACCTCACCTGGGAAGCCTTCTGCTCCGACAGCCTGCGGCTGCTTATCAGCCAGCACAGCAGCCAGGCCAGCAGCTGCCTCGCAGGTGCAGCTCGCATCGTGTGTGCCCAGAGAGGCAGAACCCGGGGCAGGGACTGAACGGCTGCTCGAGAAGCAGGGAGAGGGTCAATGGAAAACAGTTTCTGCAAAATCAGAGGTGCTGCAGTGGCTCAGGAAGGAGGAGTAGAAGGAGGACTCAGCAGTGCCATGCTCAGCTGGTGACTGTGCCAGGACTTCCCGGGATGCCTCTCAGGACAGCCGTGGCTGCTCCTTGCAGGCAATATCCAAACTAAACCCACCAGTTAGCCATCAGGAGGCAAGCCATGCCGGCCCTACAGAAAGCCTCGGCGTGGTGGCTGGGGACTGGTCCCTTGTCTGTGGAGCAGTCTGAGGGCCTCAGCTGGCAGGCTTGAGAGCCACAATCCCACCACTCCAGAGAATAAACCAGAGCAGCTAAATTCCTGAGCAGTAGCACATCCGAGCTGGGGTATGAAAAGCAACTGAAAACAACCCCCCAGTGAGATCTGTAAATTCCCTGCCCCAATTTCTGTGGCTCTGCTCAAGAAAGGATGAGATTAAACTGGATTTTTGTCTTCAAAGGAAGAACGCCTAGCATGGGATCACATCCTTCCCTCTCCAGCACAGCCTTCTGTTAGACTTTTTAAGACTCTTAAACCAGCAAGTGCAGCTAACTCAGCCCCGTGCACTCACATATTCATATTTTTTCTTGAAGTTACAAATGCTTTCATTAAAATATGAAAATGTAGCAAGTGTGAAATATAATTAATCAATTTTAATAATAAATTCCATCTATCTCAGTTAAAACTTGATCTATGGAAACATAATAGACATTACCTTCCCTCCCTGCTATTTCCCCATTGCTGCTTTGCAGTTAATTAGAGGCTTTAATGGAACACAGTTCCTGCCACCCATCAAGGAAAAATCCATATATTAAATCCACATCATCTCCAGTCCCTCAGACTCATTCAAATATTTTGGATTTATCTGAAAATTGAAGGGAAATGGTGGACAGAACATCCCCACACATTCAGACACTAAGACTGCCTGCCAGCAGGACTTGCATCCTCTGCTGGCATCAAGCAGGAGAAAAGCAGAGCAGAGAGGGCCAGGAGGATGTGTTTGTGGGGGGGTTTTACTTAGAATCACAGAATCAGTCAGGGTTGGAAGGGACCACAAGGATCAGTCAGTCCCAGCCCCCCTGCCATGCCCAGGGACACCCTACCCTAGAGCAGGCTGCCCACAGCCTCTGCCAGCCTGGCCAAAAACACCTCCAGGGATCTGGCCCCAAACACCTCCCTGCAGGGGCAACCCATTCCAGCCTCTCACCACTCTCATGCTCAGCAACTTCCTCCTCCTGTCCAAGCTGAATACCTAAGAAGGTTGTGGTCATGAAGAAAATGGGACAACCCTGAGACCCTTCTTTATGTCACAGTGTAGCTACAAATGAAACAACTCACCTCAGATCACAAAGCTGTTCAGGGAGAGAGTCCTTTTTTCCATCTCCAGGACCATCAGTGTGTCTTTGCTGTGGCAGGCACCAGTCTGTCAGGGTGTGTGTGTGCTGGTTAAGGGGCATTTCGAAACACAGATGATGTATTGCTGCAGGTGAGGAGTTTTGTCAGGATGGGTGGCTCTGTCTTCAGCCTCTTCATCATTTACTTCATGTCACCACCATCCCTAACAGCTCAGTTCTGCTTTGGCACTGAAAGCCTGCCCAAGGACATTGTGGCCATTCTTCTTGCCTGCTGCATGCACTGTGGTAGAACTAACCCAGCTGCACCTCTGGACTTCTCACAGGCAAAGAGCAAGCACTGACTGGTCAGCCTGGAGGCTGGATATGGGGAAACCACAGCACTCCATCACTCCACCAGTACAGGTGGGAGCTCTCCACATTGCCAATCACTGCGGGGCTCAGCCTTGAATTCCTGACAACTTGACAGTAGTGTTCAGCCAGGAAGCAGCCACCAGCTTGGGCACTGCCTGAGGTTCAGGTAGGGCAGCTTCAAAGGGACTTGCCCTTCCTCTGGCTTTCACAGGCTCATCTGCTACTTGCAGGGTGCCAGGACTCTTGGACATGGTCTGTGACCCAGCTCATGCCCAAGTAACCAAGAGCTGATGCAGACAAAGATCTCTGTTGCTGTAGCTGAGCCCTTCCTCCTTTATCCACCTCTCGAAAGCAGACAGCTCCAGCAGCCAAACAATAACCTGCACATCAAATATCAAATCAGCCATCCAGGTGCTGTGTCAGGAAATTTAAGGTCAAACTAGGGGACAGGCAGTGACTACTACTAAAATATGCTAATGCTACTTAATGACTGCATACTTCATACCCTACTCCAGGCATTAAAATTAGTAGAACTTAAAGAGCACTCTGCTCTCTTGATAGTTTCAGTGAATGATCTACTTCTTAGGAAAAAAAAAAAAAGGTTAAGAAAAAAGCTTCACTTTTTACGAGATAAAGAAAGTGCATTGCATCAGGAGCAGCAGCAGCACTCTGAACCTCCTTACTGCATGAGAGTCAACTCTTGTTTGAAAGCAAAGCGTCTTTTGTACCTCTGCCCCCTTTGCAATCCTGCTTTACAAGTCAGCTTTTGGTTCCTACTTGACACACGAATCCTGCCCCTAATGTTTCGTGAGGAGCAGTAATGAAGAAAAACTGCTGTGTGGACTGGATCCATTACACATTTCATTTTAACTAGGTCACAGTTCGAGACCTCCCAGGCAGGGAAGTGCTACCCTTCCACTGATCCACACATTATCACATCTGATGGATGGTGAGCATTCTACTTTGAAGCCATTTGGCTCAATTACTGCAGGTTTTAGTTTCTGGATGTGGCATCCATCTGGTTTCACATTAGAATATCAAAAGAGCACTGTACTGGTTTGCTTGAAGTGATTAATGTAGCACTGCAGAACTATAAACGGTTCCCTTCCAGATGCTTATACTTTAACAAAAGGACTAGAAACAGATTAATCTTGAAGCTGCAGTCTTTTGAGCATGAATAATTTCCCCAAGACAAAGGTCAGATTCCCAAATGTCCTTCAGAGGAACCATCACTAATGGTTCAGAAGCTGTCTGCAGCATGTTAGTGATGCCCTAGTTCCACACAGGTGAGTCAGCATGCAGGGACAGCCTGATGCCTCCCAGCAGCTTAGTAACACCTGCTGCAAGGTCACTCAGCCCAAGGATGCTCCTGCATTCTGCTCTGTGCACAGATGCACCTCTGCATGGTGCTGACAGCCATAATGGCAACCAAAACCCCTCAAAGATGGCAACAAAAATCCCACTAAGATGGCAACCAAAACCCCCTAAAGATGGCAACCAAAACCTGCTAAAGACGCCAGGCTGTGCCTGGTAGAAGAAGTCCAGAAATGGTAAGTGGCAAACAGCAGGGTAAGAGTGCAGGAGCAAAGATGGGCATTCCCCTGCACTGTCCAGAGGTCCTCCTAGCTGCTTACTGAGCCAGGGGCAGTCTGTGTTTGACAGTCTGTACTGTGCAGAACTTTCCTCCAAGTTCCCTAAGCATTCCTAAGCATTCCCTAAGCATCTCTTTACCCCAGCTACTGAACATACCTGGAAGTCTCTGATGTTTGCATCTGGCAGGCCTGATCCAAAGCTGCTAATAATTTCAGCTCCCTTTGCAGGTTTGACTGCTGCCATTAACTTCCTAATGGCACAGACAATGACACCCACGGCGCCCACAGGGGCTCCCAGCTCTGCTGTTCTGATTTGGGTATCCTAATATCCCAGTTCCAGTCCAGCATGCTCTGAGATGGCTTCAAAGCTGGAGATCTCTGTCGATGAAATGAGAGTAAGAAAGGTCACAGTCTGCCCCAAACAGGGATTCCACCTGCACTGGCTACTCTCAGCTGGCAGATGAGCTCTGGCAGATCCAAGGCCTCCCTCCAGCCTTGCCAAGCACCCTTTAGAGTGTGGCCAGGCACATCTCTCATTGCTCCATGCACAGGAGCTGCTGAAGAGCTACAAGAGATGCAAGAACACTCCCACAGCTCATGTACCCACAGCTATTTCCCCTCTGGGATATTAAACTAGATGAGGACATTCTTTCAGAACTCTCTATACATTTACATTTTGAAATACTACCTTCTGCTTTAGGGCTAGGAATGGACAGAGACCTGCCAGGCTGTTGTGCTTAGGAAGTCATAAATTAGTGCTAGCATCTAGCATGTTCTTACTTTGCTTCCAGGAGAAAAAAAGGCCTACGATAAACCAAGGCAATGTAATTGGAACAACTCACTTAGCAGCCTGTGACTGATCAGCAGTCTGTGGCCGTGTTTGAGCAGAGGGAGCCTGGAGAAGCCTCTCCTCCCGTGGCACTCAGCCTCACGCAGCAGAGCCCCTGGAGAGCTGCGCACTGCTCCCTGCTGGGTGGGCGCTCAGCGCCGCTCAGCCCAGCAGCTCCAAACCAGCCCAGCTGATGGGGCTGCAGCCGCCTCACTAACGAGGCTATTTCAGCGAGATACATCACTGCTTGATCTGCAGCCAAGATTCTTACCCATCGTTTCACAGTCCCATTACTCCTACTTATATTCTCATTTATTATTGTAAATAATTTCTCTTTCAATTATTGTAATGATTATGCCACCCTATTACACATCAGTTAGGCAGCTCCTTTGTCTGCCTGTCCAAGAGAACGTTAGCACGCCAGAAAATGATCTTACAGCTCCATCTGTAAGGAGTGGGATGGCAGAGAGCTACGGGACTGAAGCCTTCCCCTCGGCTCACCACGGGTACTGTGCTTGAAATGAAATGTGGAAACATTGTACAAAAGTCTCTGGGCTCAGGAAGAAATCAGGAGTGCCTCTCAAACATAGAAAAGTACCAGCAAGAGAAGAGAAAAGCCACAAGAAACTTCTCCTAGGGGCTCTGGAGCAAGATGCTGAGAGGATGAGGGGAGCATCAGTTTGGGACGTTCAGGGCTACATTAACCACAAGTAGTCTGCGGACACAGGCTCAGGAGAGAACATCACACTGGAAAGAAACAGCCAAAATCAGTCAGAGACATGAAGGAAATAGTGACCCTCACCCACCTCTATTGTGGCTACGAAGATGGCAGCAAAGTTAATAAACTATCAAAACCGCTTCTGAAAAACAGCAGCAGCAGAGCAGCAGCCAAAAAGTACAAGCCAAGGACACACATTTGTGCCTGTGGTGGAACAGCAGAGCCCCAGATCAACACCTTGCAGGCAGAACTGCTGTGGGTGAGTGGTAATCAGCTGTCCCTTTCTACACTTTCCACCCACTCACATCCTGGGGATGCTCACAGCACTGTCACGTGAAGAGCAAGGGAAAATCTGAAGATGGGGAACGTTGCCAACAGCAGAATGGTAGCAGGCAGGCACAGAAACACTTCCCTGGCATCCACAGAGCCCCTTGGCTTCTGTGACTTGCCCACTGGCAAGTGAAGAGAAGGAGGAACACACAACAGGGGAAAGCAAAGAAGAAAACAAACATGGAAACGGAAATGCACAACCTTCTTTGCTTTCCAAATTGGAAACTAAAAGTATTAAAAAAAAATAAATAAACTTAAAGTCATCATCACCCCCTAAGTCAGGCAGTGACAGGACTGGGGGGAATGGAGCAAAGCTGGAGGTGGGGAGATTCAGACTGGACACGAGGAGGAAGTTGTTGAGCATGAGAGTGGTGAGAGGCTGGAATGGGTTGCCCCTGCAGGGAGGTGTTTGGGGCCAGATCCCTGGAGGTGTTTTTGGCCAGGCTGGCAGAGGCTGTGGGCAGCCTGCTCTAGGGTAGGGTGTCCCTGGGCATGGCAGGGGGGTTGGCACTGGCTGATCCTTGTGGTCCCTTCCAACCCTGACTGATTCTATGATCCTATTTCTTGAGCAGATTTGTTGGCAACCTGAAAAATGGCAGACTGGAAGGTCTGCTTGTTCATTAGCCCTTCCTGCTGAGATGGTGGCATGCAGTGTCCAGGCTGTTCCACAGCATCTCCCAGCCATGCTGCTGACTCCTGCAGTGATGCTTTCCATGGTTTGCAGTCTGACCTCTCCTCGCATCAGAGGCAGCAGGCTGGGCACTAGGAAACCGAGAGAGCCACCTTCCACTCCTGGAGAAAACAGCTCCCCTGGCCCACCTCCTGCCCATGTATTTCCATAGAAACATTGCTCTTGTAATCTTTTCATCCTTTTGGCCCAAGGAAGTGACAGCAGAGCCAAAGCAGAAGGCGGCGTGCTGCACACCACCAGTCTGTGCACATAGGAGCAGAGATGTGACTCAGCTTCAATCAGAGCAGCTAAAGCCCAGCCAGAGCCCTGCCTTTGACACCAAGTTCTTTCTCCATTAAGCAGATGGGAAAGCAAAAGCATAGCCCTCACTACTAGTTATGGCACATTACAAATATAAAAGCCTTTCATGCTATAAATTCTCAATTCTCAAATACAAAGTACTAGATCACAGCTCTAAATATGCAGAAAATCCCTTCAAGGCAAAATATTAAAAAGGAAAATGTTTCTCCTTGGTGAACTCTAGCTACCTTTGGTGTTAGCTTGCATTTCACCTTAAGAAAGGCAGAAAGGTTTTCCAGACTCCTCAGAGATTTCTGCTAGCCCCTCTCTCAGTGAGCACAGAGGCGATGGCACCGTGACAAATCCCTCAGCCTCTGCCTGCCTCTGATGCCATCCACCACACAGCCACAATGCAGCTCCCTTGCTTAGTCCAGAGAAGTTTCTGTCTCTGGTGACTGACAGACCTAACCCAGCACCTGTGCTCCCCAGGAACATGTGGCCAGCCCTTAGTGATGAGTGTCCTGGGACTGGACAACAGCCTCCAGCATCGCCCAGGGTCACAAATGGCATTCAGGCAGGAGGGTACCTAGAGGGATGCAGCAACACATCAGATAATTCATGGGAAAAGCTGGGGTAGGAGACCTTTAGGAGCAGTGACTGAATTAATCAAAAGCTGCAGTGTAGCTTGGTGAATGCCAAGAGCATTGTGGTAGGCGGGCAAATGCTATCAGCAGTAACTGAGGGATAAACCAGCATATGGCATCTCATTGCCACAACCAGAGACTTACTGTTCATAGAGCCACAGAATGGTTTAGGTTGGAAGGGACCTCAATGCTCAGCCAGTTCCAACCACCCTGTGCCACAGGCAGGGACACCTCCCACTAGAGCAGGTAGCTCAAGACCTCATCCAGCCTGGCCTAGAACACCTCCAGGGAGGTTGTGGAGCACAGAAGATCAAAGATCACATTGGGTGCTTCTGTGCTTCACAACCTCCCTGGGCAACCTTTGCCAGTGTCTCACCACCCTCACTGTAAAGAACTTCCTCCTAACATCCCATTTAAACCTCCCCTCTGCCACTGTTTCACAGTGGTTGGATTAAAGGCACAGCTCCCTGCCTGTGGTGCCACCAGCCACTTCCTAACTGTTGTCCACAGAATCATCATCACAATTACAGTTGTGTAAACATCACAGAAGTTCACCTGCCCACGTTCAATTACCCATTCAAGTGATTCAAAGCAGCTGAAAGCCTCTGTTTAATAGACACAGAGCAGATTTGTTATGTGCTCTGCGATCTGTGCCATGCCTTAATTGAAGGACTCTAAGTGGCTTGCGGGAGAGTTGGACTGGGTCCACTGTCAATGCTTATTAAGTAGTAAATAGCTCCCATAACTGCTATGATATTTATATGCACATGCTAATGCAGCCTTATCTGCCAGATCCAGCTGATTAGCCTGGCCTCAGCCACTCCAGTGCACTATTTCCCACCCATCTCTCTAAATGTTTTTCCTCCTAAGCTCCTCCTGCTGAAGGGAACTGTGGGAGGCAATTCTCATAAAGCATCCTGTATCCCCTGTCTCCCCTGTGAAGATATCCAAATGGAGCTAGTACTTGATGGCAGAAGAGATTATCTATTTTTCATGTGTCCTTAGTTCTAATCAATCTTAGCAACAGCATCTGCACACTGTGCTCAGGATTTATGGGCCTGATTAGAAAATAAAGATGAGACAGAACCATCCAAACCCTTATCGCTTCATGGACAGCATCACCAAGTTCCTCAAGATGAAAGATAAAGTCAGATGTGCTTTCTCCCAGGGGAAAGTAGCTGGGGTCCCAATGCCTGCTGTGTTTTAAACCTCATAGCTTTCTGTGGCATCATTATTCTGAAGGGCAATAACATGCAGATACGGACATGCTAGAAAAAAAAAACCAACAACTTGGCTCTTGAGCCATTTGTTCCTACGTGGAGGAAATATGAACAGGCTGGAAGAACGTTGGGGTTGGTAAGGCAGTGCTTAAAAATGATCCTGCTATTTAGCTGAGGTACTTCATACACTTCTGTGTGTATACATGTATATATATATATTTTAAACGTAGAAAAGAAAAACCACTGTTGCTACAAAATTCAAAGCCTAGTTTCCATGTTACTGAATTTCAAATTAAATTCAGTGCCTCAAAAGGAGGTAGAATAAACCATTGTTATTTCCAGAGGGCAGCTGGTGCCTTGTGAGGAGAAGAGTCCAGTAACAGCTGTAAAGGGTACAGCTGCTTCTTCCCTTGCTGTTGAACCTCACACTGGAACCAGAGTAAGAATTAGGCCAATGGAGTAAGAAAACGAAGGAGGAGAAGAGGCTCTCCTTGCAGCTCCCTGCTGTGGAAGCCCAAGGGGCTGCTGGCAGAAGGAGCTCTCTCTGGCTCATGCAGGGGGTAGACCCTTGCAAAGCCACTGAAGTTCTGCTCTGGCTGGCTCAGGTGGAGCCAGAGCCAAGGAGGGACACCCCCAGCTGCTTGGCACACTGCACTGTGCTGACTGCTGAGCTCTGCAGAGGGAAAGGTGCTCACAGAGACCTGGGAGAGGGGAAAACCATCTTCACTGCCAAGGATGGACACCCCCAGCTGCTCAGCACACTGCACTGTGCTGACTGCTGAGCCCTGCAGAGGGAAAGGTGCTCACAGAGGCCTGGGAGAGGGGAACCATCTTCACTGTGCAGGGCTTTAGTAGCATCCCAGGTCCCACGTGAAGCATTCCCCTACCCACAGTGCTGTGGCAGAGGTACTGGTTTTGCTCTGAAGAGCATCACACTGTAAAACATCTGGTTAGAACCAAAACACCTCCATCCAGGCCTGGAGGCAGGGACTGCTCACTGTTTGCTTTTGATCGGCTGCTCACCCCTTGTACCCATGCCTGTTGCCATGGCAGCAGCAGGGAAGCAGCTGCTGACTCCTCAGGCCGATCCTTACTCACTTCCAGTTATGGGCTGTGATGGTGTCCACAGCTCTGAGGGTGTCCCCTTCTCGTGGTGCTGCAGCAACTCTTGCCCAAGAGCTGATTTTCTCTCCTTCGAGGCCAGCCACCAGCCATGAGACAGCCTGCAGCAAAGGGTACCAAAAAATGGGAAGCTGGTCAAAATGTTAGGATAACAAACTGTAAACCAAACCAAATAGCCCTGGAGCTGTCTGGGAGGCAACAGCTGAGTGCCAGCATTGCTGCTCACTCTGCAGCACGGCAGCCTGCACCCCACTGCTCTGTGCAGCTTCCTTTGCAGAGCTCAGGGTACAAGCATCGAAGGGAAGACCACAGGTAGCAGGAAAATAGAGTTTTAGAGAGCAAAGAGTAAGGCAGTATTAGCCCCAGAGCCAAATAGCCCTCAAAGGCATGAGAATGGGCTGCAAATGTGCACCACTTGGTATCAAGTGCCTGAAAAGGACACGGCCACAGCACTCCCACGAGTGTCACTCACCCACAGCAGCCCAGGGAAGCCACTGCAGCAGTGAGAGCAGGCTGCACCGGGAGCAGGCACAAGCTGTGCCAACAGGATCATTTTACCCTAGAGCTGTATCGTCAGGGCTTGTTGCCATGAAATACTTTGAGTGGAGATAGGCCCACGAGGGAGCCAGACCCACGCAGGGACTGTCTGTGCTGGGCTCTCCTTGTGGTCTGACTTGGAACAGAGCTTAGTAGGGCAGTAATTGAGAGCCTGTTGATTAGGGACTAGCAGGAGAGCAGGGAACAAGCTGTCACCTCACCCTGCTACCGAGTGCAACGGAATTACTGTTTCACACTGGAATGAGCTCAGCCAGCAAGCCCTGTTCTCATTTACACCTCATGTAAACCTCAGTGAAACAGCCCAGGAGGCCCCTGGGACACAGAGGTGAATCCTGCCCTGATCTGAGGAGGAATCTGCAGGGATGGTGCAGCAGTGAGCACGATCCCTGAGCACCTTGCTGTGCATGGTGCACCTCAGTTTGCTCAGCAGCTGCCTGTTGCTGGCAGTGTTAAATCCAGGTGGGTTACAGAAACCTGGGTGGTTGTTAGGTCCTCAGTGGCAGGTGAGACATCTTGCCCAGGGCAGCAGGAGAAAAGGTTGCAGCCCTCTGAATTCCAGAGACAAATCCACACCTGGAAATACTAACCCAGAGAGCAGAGGCAGCAGCTCACAGTCTTGCCTGCAAGGATTTTATACACAGTCTCATAGGAAATGCTCCTCCCTGTAGTAAAGCATGAGGTTAGAAAGCACAGGTTGATGTGGGGAAGGCAATCCAGCCCTGCCAGCACTGGGCCAGCTGCACATCTGCACAGGTTGATGTGGGGAAGGCAATCCAGCCCTGCCAGCACTGGGCCAGCTGCACATCTGCACAGGTTGATGTGGGGAAGGCAATCCAGCCCTGCCAGCACTGGGCCAGCTGCACATCTGCACAGGTTGATGTGGGGAAGGCAATCCAGCCCTGCCAGCACTGGGCCAGCTGCCCTTCTCTTGCCCTGCCTGTTAAATCATGGAGATAAAAGTAACTCATCAGGCCATTTATGCTGGGGATCTTAAACTTGCCTTGGCCTGGCTGTGTTCTTAAACTTGCCTTGGGGAGTAAAACATGCAGCCAAGGGAGGGCACAGCCAAGGGAGGGCACAGCCAAGACCTTCTGACGTAGTCAGAGACTGTTTTTATATTATAACTTCCACTATTGAGCAAGGTCAATAATTTTTGGGGAAAGGATGGCTTAAATACCCTGAAGAAGGGACAGAGCTCTAAACATAGTGTCCCCAGGTGCTATGGAGTCAGTGGTACTTTGCTGCTAGATGAGCAGACTGGCCACACAGAGCTCTCCAGAAAGTATTCTCATGCCTCTAATGAAGACTGAGAAGCTAAAATGGGCAAGATAATTACTTACTGCAGCCCAAAAGTGAAGTCTGAATCCCAGTACAGAAATGGAAATGTAAACCAGTTGCTTCTTCAGGGATGTGAACAGATTTGGTGCAGAGGAACTCACAAGGGACCAAAAAATCTCCACCAACAGAAAGAAAAGCAATGATATTATCTGGCTGAATAAATTAACACACAGACAGGGGTCACTTAAAAAAAAAAAATTAAAAATTAACAAAGAAAAACAATGTTTTAAAAATTACTTTAATAAGCTGTTTCCAACTATTTAATGTACTTTGAAAGGGTAACCTAAAACTTTTTGTTCTGGTTCCAGAAAAGTATTAAGATACCTTATGAGGACAGAGTGCTCCTGCTCCCACTCCTGGCACAGTCCAGCTTCCAACTCCTTTTCTTTTTACTTGTGAAGATGAAGCAACAAAAATGCATTGCAGCTGAGCAGATTTCTTTGCTTTACTTTTGGCATGATTTGTCTGAAAAATCCATTCTCCACACAGCTACTTCTTTGTCTTCCCCTCCAGAATGTTTTGGGTTGTTTTTGGTTTTTTAATCCCCCTCTTTTAAAGGTCAGTGTAAGCCTGCCACAAGTTCTTTAATGAGCAAATTGCTTTATCCACTTTAAAACACGATCATTTTCTGGGTAACCCAGCCCCTGGAAAATGAAACGACTTTTCAGGGGGCAGAAAGCTGGAGTTCAGGCTTGGCAGTTTATCTGAAATGAATTATTTCCCGGGCAGAGACACGAGGGTGGCCTTATGGTCACAGAAGCCACTTCAGAATTTAGCTGGGAACTCAGCAGTGGGCAAACTTCAGTGGGTGTGGTTATTAATTTGCAAAGAAAGAGCTGCTGTGGCTCTGTGTTTCTGCAGTGCTGTCACACAGGCTCACAGGAGGGCAGGGGCTGGAAGGGACCCAAAGAGCTCATCCAGTCCAACCCCCTGCCAGAGCAGGAGCAGACAATCTAGCTCAGGGCACACAGCAACACATCCAGACAGCCTGCAAAGGCTCCAGACAAGGAGACTCCACAACCTCTCTGGGCAGCCTGTGACCCCAGCTAAATAATAGCCCAAAGAAACATTAAGAGTGTGTCTAAGTGATCTCAAGTTACCTCTCTCACTGCCAACATCCTCCTTGGATTTTTTTTTTTTTAATAGAAAGATGCATTTTTTATGGCATAATCCCCCTGGTAACAGGTCTCTGGCTTTTCCCTGCCTCCCCAGGTGCTGTTGCCCTCGGGGGCATCCCTGCAAGCTGCCCTGAGCTGGTGGGGCACAGGGCTGTGATATCTCTGTTAATGAAGTAGGATATTTTCCTATTTCTGCATATTAAACTGGAATATTTACAAGAGGCTGGTGCTGAGGACACCCAACAGCCACTTCAACATAACCAGAGGCTTGGGCAGCCTCCCTGGTGGCATCAGTCACGAGGAGCCAGGCAAGAAGCCCAAGGAAGGCTTCACAGATAGGGGAGCAGAGGTCCAAAGGGAGAGGGCTCAGCTCTGCAGCACTGTCTCAAGGGGTGCCCATGGGCTTGTGTCATTGCATGCTCCCTTGGTGAGCTGGCAGGGAGAGCTGGGGCAGCAGCAGGGCAGCCCAGCAGCCATCAGAGCAGCACAGAGGCTTCACTTCCAGCCAGCACAGGGCACCTCACAGTCACCGAGAGGGAGGTTTGGCACTCACAAGTGGTGTCATGGGCACAGCTCTCAGCTGCTAACCTCCCTCGGGTTCTCTCCCACAGGATAGAAGGTAGATAACTGACAGCAGGGGGTAATTAAGGGCTTGGAACTGCCTGGCTCCTTTCTTCCTGAGCACTAATTACAGTAGGCGAGGACAGATGAAATGTTACCTGGTGACAAAGGCTGCTAGGGGATGCACCTTGCTCAAAGGGAGCAGCTACTGCTGCTGGCAGTCAGCTCTCAGCACTTGCACTGTCTCACACAGATGCTCTGGAACCAGAGCCAGGAGTCGACTCTGACCTATCCCTGTCCCTCTTCCCAGGCTCTTCCCTTGTCACTGTCTCTACCCTTATCCCATGGCTCAATTCTGGCTGAACCCTAAATATGCCTAAAATTGACATTCCTAAAACCAAACCAGGTCTGGTTGACCATGTAGAGTATCTTTGGCTGACTTGTGGAGTGTCTTTCTCCAATGAGGAAAAGGAAGGCAAACCACCTTGATGCCCCACTTCATGTGTTCCCCTAGCAACGAGGTGTAGACCTTAGGGAATAAAAAAATCACCTCTGCCACATTCTGCTGGTGTTTGATGGCCTAAGGGAAGGCTACTCAGTGGCAATTTTGCCCTGTCATTGTGCCACCTTGAACACCTAAGGTGAAAATCAGTCACAGCTTGCTTTTGGGAAGGTGAAGGAGCACTGGTTTGGTGCAGGAGCCAAGCAGCTACCCAGAACCAGGGTGACAAGACCCTTGGGAGGGCCTCACTTCATGCAAGGGACAGGAGGCACCTCCTTGCTCACTGAGCTGCTGTCAGTATGTGCATGCCTGTGAGGAAAGCTCCATCCTTTCTGCACCATCCTTCCACCCAGGGCTGCCCAAAGGAAGATGTTCTTCTCCACCTAGGGATAATGAAGGGACTTGTTCCAGTAAAACATCAAGGCAGAAGTTTCATATTACTAAGATTTTCATTAAAGTTCCTGTCCTGATTCTGGACCAGCTGATGTGACTTTTTAATTCCTTTTGCATTAGATGTGTGATGTTTACCTTAGCCTCTAGTTGATGTAGTGGCCCCTCAAAGGGCTGAGCTGTTCCTGCTGCCTGAGGTTAGGTTTGCAGGTAGTTCTTGATGTGAGCCTGGGCACCTCCAGCTGCAGGCAGCCCCAGCATGCAGAGCCAGAGGAACAGAGCCTGCAGGACATCCACTCAGACACCCAACTGTGCTGCCCAGAGGCACCAGAGCCATACCTTTTTGTGTGAACCTCCAGGGCTGTTCTTGTGCTGCAGGAGCCAGACCAGTGAGAGAGCTTTGGGCTTGGGGAGCTTCTGAAAAAAACTTGAATCGTGGCTGTTTATTTGAACTGCACTCTCTGGGACTTCACCCATCATTAAAACTGGACTATATTAACAAGGGGGGGAAAAAATCACCTCACCTTATTTGATAGCTCAGCCCTGTGATCAATAGAAAATTGCTTTTTGTCAGAAGGAAAACTCCAAGAAAGCTCTATTAGAAGACCAAAATTAAACAAAGTATGCACAAAAACATAAAACTAAAGGGGAAAATAAAACCCACATTTAAAATGAAAAAGTAGTGATGCAAGTGTTGGAGGGAACACCTGGTGAGAAGAGCACAGATAAATCACAGAATTAAGCAGGTTGGAAGAGACCTTTAGGATTGAGTCCAACCTATCACCTGACACCTTCTAATTAACTAACTCATGGCACTGAGAGGCTCACCCAGCCTGCTCCAGGGATGGGGACTCCACCACCTCCCCGGGCAGCCCACCCCAATGCCAATCTCTCTTGCCATGCACAACTTCTTCCTAGGATGATTTTCATAATAAAGAATTCTGTAAGAATGATTTTCACACTGAAAGGCTAATGGCAAAGATGATTTTCATAAGGAGGAGATTGGTAAAGATCCTTCCTTTTGCTTCCTTACTCCCCAGGCTGTGCCTGAGTCAGAGCAGGGAGAAAGCCCAGGACTTACTTCACATGGAGCAGGCAAGGGGCAGCCTGCAGGGCACAGAAAGCTGCTCAAAGAGAAGCCAAGCAGCCAGGCACTGCTCCAGCAAAGCACTTCAGCATCTGCTACTAAAACGTCCCCCAGTGGTGCTGAAAAAAGCCTCCAGGACACCTGGAGAAGGGCAGAGCAAAAGCGACCTAAGGCGGCAGAGATGCAACCTGAGCCCTTCCCGGGGTGCTTGGCAGGGTTGGGAATTTGGGCAGACAAAGTTTACTGTGCATTGCAGGCTGATCTGAGGAAAGTTTCCTGCCTCTGATCTCTTTCTATTTTTAAATCAGAACACCTCCAGGGAAGAGTTGATTTGACAAGGCTCCAGCACCTTCTGAGGGGAGCCAAAGGAGAAATGACTGCAGGTGTGGACAGGAGAGCACCGAGCCCATGGCCATGGACCCTGAGTGCATCCCACACTGCCTCCCCTCCACCCTCTGCTTCCCAGCACTCTGCCAGCCCTCTCTAGCTGTTCCCTCCGTCCCTGTCACCCACACAGAGACCAAATCTGCTCTGGGAAAAGATGAGAAGCTGCTGGCCAGGTCTTTGGCTCAGAGACAGCTGCACAAGGCAGCCCTGGGGCACACAAGGTTCCCATAGAAAGCAGCAGCTCCATTGGCTCTGCCAGACTGGCAGGAGGCTTAAGAAGAGCAGGGAAGCAAGAGAGCAATGCTGAGCACTCATCCCTTCAGCCATGGACTGGGTCTAGCTACCCATTGCAACCCTCTGCACAGTCCAGGCCATGCTGAGCTCTGCTCCGTCACCCTCTGCACAGTCTGAGCCAGACATACCCTGAGAACTTTGCATGTTTTTTCCCCAGAGGATTCCCTTGAGGGGACTGGGACTGAAGTTCCACCTGTGTGGCTGACCCCCAACAGCCTAACTGCTGCCAGAGCTCAGGGGATTTGGCACCAAAGTCCTGCCAATTCCACCACTGGCTTCCCGTGTAAAGATGTCCCTGGAGAACAGGGGGACAAGGCAATGGATTCTGCCTTCAGCTGGAGGATGAGGTGGCCAGGGTGAGGGCACTGACAGCCCTTCTGGGAAAGGAATGTGCCAGAGGAGTGCTGGGACACAGAAATGTGTGGCTGAGAGAGGAAGCCAGGGGCAGCCCCTCCATGGCTGCCCTGAGCTGTGTCACTGCAGTGCTGCACAGGTCACAGCTCTCACGGCTGCAGCACTGCCAACACCCCCTAAAAAATTCTGTTTGTTCCTCCCCACCTTTCCACGGGGTTGGAGGTATCAGGTAAAACATCTCACAGAGCTGTTTGCTCTTCAAACAGTGCTAGCAGTAAGAGATTTGATGAATTAGTAATCAGGTTTTGACCTTGAAGANGTGAACAAAAAAAAAAAAAAAAAATAAAGTGAGGGTCTTGTTCACCTTGTGGTCAATATTCAGGTTAACACTGCACAGAGACTTCTCTTTTTTTTTTTTTAACCTGATCCACAGAGAATAACATCTGAAAATTAACTTCAAACACTGTACAAGTAACAAAAAAAAAAAAAAAGCAAATTAATAAAGAGTGACCAAAGGAACAGGGAACTTTGTCAAAGCCACGGAAGAGCTGCAGGGTGAGTTCCAGGCTGCAGACCTGCAGTTTATGAACTGCAGTATGCTGCAGACTGTCCCACCAGGGTTGCTGCTGCTTTGCAGTTTAGCCCCTGCATGGGTGAGTCCAAGCCCAATGTGGCTACTGACAGGGTGTGGAAGGCAGCACATGCCAAGTGTGGCCATGAGCTGCACAGTCTCAGCCCTGCCTCAGCTCAGCACAGCAGCTTATGCTTGAGGTTACAGCGAGGTGCTTAAGGCTCAGCTATGCAGCTGAGGCCCTGCAGCTGTAGCCAAGCTGAAGTGACAAGATCATAGAATCATAGAATGGCTTAGGTTGGAAGGGACCTCAAAGCTCAGCCAGTTCCAACCCCCCTATGCCATAGGCAGGGACACCTCCCACTAGAACAGGTGGCTCAAGGCCTCATCCTGGCTTTGAACATCTCCAGGGAGGGAGCAGCCACAACCTCCCTGGGCAACTCATTCCAGTGTCTCAGCACCCTCACTGTGAAGAGCTTCCTCCTAACATGTCCACTCTGCCAGTCCAAACCATTCCTCCTCATCCTGTCATTACCAGAGCTTCTGTAGCCCCCTTCAGATACTGGAAGGGTACTCTAAGGTCTCCTTGAAGCCTTCTCTTCTCCAGGCCAAAAAGCCCCAACTGTCTCAGCCTGATGTGCCCTCCTACCCCAGCCCAGGTGTGGGGCAGGGGCTCCTCTGCACTGCCCAGGCTGGTGGACACTGCTGCAGTTAGGACAATTTGAGCTGATCTCTAGGGCCAGTTGTCATGGCTCAGCTGAGGCAGCTGCATCTCCACACAGTCCCAGGAGCTCCTCTGGCACCCAAAGCCATGTAGAAGCTGGGATGGGGTTACCCACGAGCTTCACAATACACAGGGCTTCAGTGTGCCAATGTAAAGTGGCTAAAGAGTACCCTGGCATCTGGGGCTCGTTAATGGCAGGGCAACATTTGCAGGATCAGCTCCTGAAGCTGGAGGAATTCCCTTTCTGGCAGAGAGCAGCTGACAGCAGTGCCTGCAGAGCCAGCTGAGCCACCTTGCAGTAATTGTGTGGCACCCAGTTCAGCACTGAACTTCATTCCTCTGTGCTACACTCAGCTCAGGGGGGTTGCTTAGGACAGATTTGTAACTCCTGTTTTCCTTTGCTGTGGTTGGGACCCCACAGTTCAGAGGGGAGTAACTTCAACATCACCTTTCAGGTAAGAGCTAATGGCACCTTGTCTTCTTGCTGCAACATCAACCAGGAACAAGGACAGAGCACAGAGCATGACCTGGGTTTGCACAGGAAGGTGAGAAGTGGAAAACAAACATACCCCAGCTGAGGAGAACACACCACAGCCCACCACAGCCTGCCTGCCCTCTCCACCTCTTGCTGCCTCTGCTGCATTCCTCTGCAGCTGAGCTAGAGCTGGTGGTTGCTCTTTGCTTCAGATCCCGTCTCTTTTCAGAGCCTTTGTTAGAGTTCAAAGTACCTGAAAGAATCCCCTCCAGTTTTCCAAAGGGCCACGAGTATCCCACCTGCCTCCAGATGACTCCTGCTCCCTCCAGCAACACTCATCTCACCTCTGCTCTGCTGCTCCAGGGCTCCCAGGTGGCCTCTGCTGAGGGGCTGCTCCACAGAGGGTGAGGTTTCAGCATGAGCATCCTGGTGCACAGAGAAGTGTTTCAAGCTGGCTTTGAGCAAACCTGGGATAAAAGTGTTCCAGAAAACTTGACCTCAAGGTAAGAGCTGGCACGGCACAGCATGGCATGGCACAGCACAGCATGGCATGGCACGGCATGGCATGGCACGGCACGGCATGGCATGGCACGGCACGGCATGGCATGGCACAGCATGGCACAGCATGGCACGGCATGGCATGGCATGGCATGCTTCAGCCTTCTGTATGCCTGTGGAGAAGAAGAGAAGAGTTGGATTCAGCATCAGCTGCGGAGAGGGAGCAGTCTGGAGTGAACAAATGTGATAGCTGCAACAAGCTCCCATATCACAGGTTAGCTGTGCATTAATTTGTGACCCATCTGAAACACTCTTTACGTACAACAGTCCTGATGCTGCGAAGCAGATCTGTGCACCCAGGCAGAGGCCAGGCTCCCTGCAAGGAGAAATGAGGTCTTAGTGCTGGCACACCAGCCACTGCAGCATCACAACACTCACCAAAGGGCAGCAGTTCACTAGGGACAGGAAAGCAAGCATTAGTGTGAGCTTCACTTTGATTTTTGAGCATTTTTCACAACATTTTTTAAAGTATTTGCCTGTATTTACTGTTCCTAGACAGGAATGTTCTACTCAGCACAGAAACACAGACTTGGTTGGCCTGGAAAGGACCTTTTAAGATCACCAAGTCCAACCATTACCCCAGCACAGTCAAGTCCACCACTACACCATCTCCCTAAGTGCAGCATTTTAAATCCCCCCAGGGATGGGGACTCCGCCACCTCCCCGGGCAGCCTGTTCCAGGGCTTGACGACTCTTCGGGAAATGAAATTTTTCCTAACCCAAACCTCCCCTGGTGCAACCTGAGGCCATTTCAGCTTGTCCTATCCCTTGTTACTTAGGAGAAGAACTAGACTCCCACCTCCCTGTGACCTCCTTTCCAGTAGTTGTAGAGAATGAGGTGTCCCCTGGGCCTGCTTTTCTCGAGGCTGAAGCACCCCAGGGTTGTTCACCTGCATGCCTCCAAGGTCTGCATGTGCTGTGACACCTGTCTGCAGGGCACAGCACCCCAGTGCTTCTTAAGGGGCAGCTCCACAAGGCCTTAGAACTGAAGTCCTGTTGAGGTCACCAAAGCCAGGACTTCACACCAGAAGAGGCTACTGGAGATGAGGAATTCGGCTCAATCTCAGCAACAAAGCTGCAGTCCCCACAGGGGCACCAGAGCCTCCCTGGCCAGGCTGGCAGTGCCCAGGTGATGGGCGCTGTGCAGGCACAGGCAGGATGAGCCTCGGGGCCTTTGTGCTGATAAGCAGAGGCTCTGCAGGAGGGGAGGAAAGGGAGCAGAAATTGAGAGCAGAATTAGGTTTCTGCAGGACATAGAAAACTGCTGCCCTTCCCTCTGACACACAGGAGCTGGGGTACAGAGGAACACCTGCTGGCTCTGCAAGCCCTGACTCTCTAGTGCCACCGTTGGAACCTTTGCTCCCAGGAGAAGTTCCCCGAGTAAGGAGGGAGAAGGCAGCTCCTTTTGCTGCCCATCTATTGCCCATTAGCTTCAAAACCAATCCCTCTCTCATTTTCTCAGGCTGGTATTATAGATGTGAATTAAAACTCCCCCAAGATCAAGGAGGCCATCAACATGATTGAGATCTCCTTTCCAAGGTCACCCAGGCTCAGCAGTGCCTCGTTCTGGCTAACACCCACACACCAAAAGGTGGCTCTGCAGTGGCTTTAGGGATCAGGAGCAATTTTCAATGAAGACATGCAGAAGAGAAGATGGGAGTGTGGCTTGCAGAGAGGCTTGCTCGGCTGCTCTGCCTGAATCCAGCAGCAGCAGCAGCAGGCCAGCTGGACACAGCTATAATTATCCTCGCATAAAACCTGCAATTTGGAATTGAAAGGCACCTCTGAAATTTGGAACCGCTCCAGGAGCTTAGACTTCCTTAATGTTGCTTAACATTTCATAAACCACCCCCCCAACACCTGTATAAGGTGCTTAAAATGTCATTACCACCTGTAATTAAAAGCAGAATCCAATTATTGCAGATAGCAAATCAGGTTGGTGCTTACCACTGGTGTGTATTGACTGTGCTGCTCATAGGGAAAGCACACAAAGGGGATGCAAAGGGGAGATTGTGTGAAGCTCCAAAGAGCAATTACAAGATAAAAGGTGATGAGGAATAATAAGGACAAATTAGTTTCAGCAAAGTAATGACACTTTAAGTTTAAATTTCTGTGTGGAAAGTTCTGGGGGGAAATAAAAAAAAAACAATTAGTCAACAAAGAAATGAAAGAGTAAAACTGATGGTGGAGAGGTGAGAAGGTGATGCCTGCCAACCACACTTAGGCTGTCCCATTTTCGTGTCCATTTCAGCAGCACAGTTCCATGAGCCCAGCTGCATTTTCAGAGCTGTGAACCACACAGACCCCTCAGACCCACCTGCAGCAGCAGCTACATGGTCTGCACTCTGTTCATGTTAGGATGATTATCTAGACCTTTCTGAAGGCATCATCCTGCTTCGGGCTGGATCTTCTTCCTATGCCTTAATTAAGTAATAGTAATTAAAGCACCAACTGTTGCTGAGCAAAAGCATGGAGCCAGTTATTACAGTTCCTCAGGTGGGGTCTTACAAGTGAGGATACCTTTGGCCTGTGGAAGAATAAGCTGAGAGGGTTAATCAGCCCAGTCACACAAGTTGCAGGTGACATACACATAACAGGAAAGAAATACATGTGGAAAACAGATGTCTCTTCCCTGTGGAGGAGTAAGTTCAGAGCTTCAATCAGGAGAGCCAGGCAAGTTCAGAATGAAATTTGTATGACAGAGATATCCCTTTTTATGCAGCTGTGCTTTATTTGTAAGCTCCACTCCTGTGTGCAAGGACAAACCATAAGGGAGGCATTTAAAGAACAGATTTGAACCTCGTCAAGACCTTCAGGTGACAGAAGGAGCCAAGAGCATTTCAGTTCTGTGTGTCAAAGATCTGCTCCGGGGATTGTGTTTGGGAACAGGCAGACTTTGGAGCCAACCTGCTGCTCCCACTTCTGCCAGTCCAGCAGTCCTCAGATTGCAGTGATGGTGCCAGGGTGGCTGTTCAAGGGTTGCTACTCTGCCAAGGAAATAGGTGCCTGCTGGAACTGCACTATCTCCCCGGCATGATACACCCAGCAGTGCAGAGAGGGCCACGGGGGCAGCAAAGGTTCTCCACACATTAGGCTATGCAAAGTGAAAAAGGAGAGCTAGATATCCAAACAAGACAAAAACAGCTACAGAGGAGTGCACTACTCACTGCGCGTAAAGGTGGCAGCCTCTGTCTCATCACCCAGCTTGTGACTCTGGTCTGACCAGACCTTGGCCAATTACCTTGCGTGTCACCACAAGGCCTGCCTGCAGCAGTGGCACTTCTGCCTGATCCTCCCCACAGGGACTCAGCAGGCTACCAGCTTTGTTTAGATTAGTAACCAAAGCCAGAACACACCAAGCTCTCTGCTAAGGTGGCCAAGCCCTCTCATGGCAGTGAGTTTGCACAGCCATTTCCATCAATGAGTCACAACCAGCATCCAAAAGGAGAGTCAAACATGTCTTGGAGATGCAAACATGCCAGACCTGCTGCTCTTCAACCTCTCTGGCCAAAGGAGAGGGCTCTGACCATGCAAAGATTAATAAATGTCATTGTTCTTTTAAAAGAACAGCAAGCAACTGAGTTCAACTCTTCACTGGGAGGCTTTGCAGGCTTTGGTGGAGGGAGCATGAACAGAGCCACAGCCACACTGGCTGCAGTGACGTTTACCTTAGCAAGGCAAAATTAGCCCTCGTTTGTCTGATGTTAATATTGCATTTTCCACACCATAATGCTGAGTGTTCCTGTCCAGCCATCTGAGGGACAGCTGAGCAGCTCCTGTCCTTGTGCTCCCCACATCCCCTTGAGTACATCCTCACTGCCTTGGTGGCTGCTGGGCAGAGGCATGGCAGTTGTGGGGCAGGGAGGCAGTGCTGTGGCTAGGGCAGGGAGGCAGCGCTGTAGGCGCAGGGCAGGGAGGCAGCGCTGTAGTCGCAGGGCAGGGAGGCAGCGCTGTAGTCGCAGGGCAGGGAGGCAGCGCTGTAGGCGCTGGGCAGGGAGGCAGCGCTGTAGGCGCAGGGCAGGGAGGCAGTGCTGTGGCTAGGGCAGGGAGGCAGCGCTGTAGGCGC
>VWZI01020810.1:313247-450300 GCA_013396835.1 Psilopogon haemacephalus | reverse complement strand
AGGGCAGGGAGGCAGCGCTGTAAGTGCAGGGCAGGGAGGCAGCGCTGTGGCTAGGGCAGGTTGGGAGCTGACTCGGCTGTTTGCAGCAAATACACTTGTCTGCAGCATCAATGTCTGCGAAGCAGATCCCTGTAGACTGTTGTGACATAAAGCAGACTTTGATATGTTGCTTCCACTCCCCTGGGACTACCTTCTTTACACACAGCTTAAGGATATTAAGAATATATTCTTATTGCCTTCAAGCTGACATTAAGGAAGTTTCACTGAGATATCAATATTCTGGAAGAGAGGTTCTAGATAACATGGAAATGAAAACCTTCCTTTTGAGACCTCTTATCTCCACTTAATACCATTTCTTTTTTTGCTCAGCTTACTGGAGGATATTGGAAAATAAAGAATGAATATGAAAATACTGATTGTGCAATTTAATATGTCATTGGTTTCAGTTACTCAGCTTGTTTCTAGTTAAACTAATTTATGATTTAACACTCAACGCAAGCTGGCACAAAAAAGGTTGTTTAGAATTTTTCTTTACAAGCCACACTCTTCCTTTCTCCCAGGCACCTGCATCATCACAAAATCACACAACTGCTTAGGCTGGAAAACACCTTCAAGATCACTGAGTGCAGTCCTTAACCCAACACTGCTGAGTCCACCACTAAACCATGTCCCCAGGCCTTACATCTAGAAGTCATTTAAATCCCTCCAGGGATGGGCACTCCACCACATCCCTGATCCAGGGCTTGAAAATCTTTTGGAGAAGAAATTGTTCCTAATGTCCAACCTAAACCTGTCCTGGTGCAATCTGAGGCTGTTTCTTCTTGTTCCTATTAGTTACTACTTGGGAGCAGAGAACCCTAATAACAAAGGTGGCACTTAGCTGAATAAAACTGTTTGCAGTATCTAGAGATTTAGGCCAGAAAATCTACTCCAGCACACTCTTTGCAGGCTATAAACCAGGTGGCATTAGTGGTCATAGGTACAAAAGCCACAATGAGTAAATACCAAGGCTCAGCAAAAGACCAATTTTTGAACATAGGACTTCTTTGTGTCCAGTGCTGCTGTCCCCAGCAGAAGGAGGACACAGACCTGTTGGAGAGAGTCCAGAGGAGGCCACAAAGATGCTGGCAGGGCTGGAGCAGCTCTGCTGTGAGCACAGGCTGAGGGAGCTGGGGGGGTGCAGCCTGCAGAGGAGAAGGCTCCAGGGGCACCTCAGAGCTGCTGCCAGTGCCTGAAGGGATCCTGCAGGAAGGCTGCAGAGGGACTTGTGCTGAGGGGGGCTGGAGACAGGCCAAGGGGCAATGGTTTGGAGCTGAGGCACAGCAGGGTGAGGCTGGAGCTGAGGAAGAAGCTCCTGAGTGTGAGGGTGGTGAGAGTGTGGCACAGGCTGCCCAGGGAGGCTGTGGCTGCCTCCTTGCTGGGGGTGCTGCAGGCCAGGCTGGATGAGTCCTTGAGCAGCTGAGTGTAGCTGAGAGGTGTCCCTGGGCATGGTGGGGAGGCTGCAGGGGATGAGCTCTGAGCTCCCTTCCAGCCTGAGCCACTCTGGGATTTCAGGAACATCACTCAATGCTTTCAGAACAATGAACACAACATTTACAACAGAAACATGGTTAAGAATAAAAAAGTAAAGGCCTTGTGAATGCAACCTCCCATGGCTGTGTCCTGCCTGCTTCATAGCGACGGGGACTGATTTCCCCCAGGCACAGGAAACATACCTGTGGGCAGTCCTCGGGGTCTGACAAGCTCCGTGCTCATTTGGAAGGCTTTCCTCTTTTCACAGCAGTCCCAGTTTGCTTTGTGATGGCACAGATGCAGTAAGGATGCAGACATCAATAGCAGCCCTAAGCTGCTGTCTCAGCTCCCAGTTCCTTCCGTGCCAAGCACAGATCCGAGCGGGAAGAGAGCTGTTAGCTTGATAGTTACAAAGTCAATAGCAAGTGGATTTTTAAAGGATATCAAATCCTCTTGATAAGGGACACAGAAGGTTGCATGCTCAGTGATCCATACTATTCCCTGCAAATCAGATCAGGGAGATTAGTCTTTCCTGGTGATTAGTTTATTTGCTTTAATGTAAAGCAGTCAGGGCAGTTCAGTGAAACCTGGACCTAAACAAAACCACTTTCTGAAGTCCATAGAATTAAATGCTAGGAAAGTTTACAGAATTCTGTGCATGACTTAAACTGTCCAGAGCCAGACACTCCAGACACATGCCTGCAGCTCCTTTACATCAGGCTGCTTGCAGGCACCGCAGGAAACTCCAGCCCTAAATCTTGTTAACCCCCAAACAAAGCAAAAAGCCCTGAACAAACAACCTCCTTGCTCAAAGGCTCCAAGCCACACGCCATAAATAACAAACCCACCACGGTTTATGAGCTGTAGAATTAAAACCTGCAAAACATTAAAGGGTCTGATTCAACCTGACTCAGGGACAAGGATTTAGAGCACACCTGCACTGCCTTCCTCTCATGCTTTATGTTGTGTGAAGAATCCACCGGCACAGAATGTTCAACCAGTTGTGAATGAAACCCCAAGAGCAAGCATCCGATCTTAAAGATAGGGAAATGACTTAAAGCAGCCACTGTGGTCCTGCCACGGAGAGGAGCACCACGATGGCAGCCATCAGCACCCCCCCGAGTGCCCAAGCCCCTCCGACTGCCGTCACTGCAGCCCTTCACAGGCAGCCAGCAGATGCTGCCAAGGCTTCTGCCCTCAAGTGTCCCTGAGGGACCCAAGCTGATGCCTGCTTTGGTGTGCACACACAGCCACACCTTACATTGCACCACCTCTCAAAGCCAGGCAGAAAAGAGGCTCCACCACCTCCCCAGCACCACACTCCAGCTGGTTGGAAATAAAGGAACAGAGCAGTAAATGAACTCTGGTCTCCAAGGTGTGTGCATCCCTCCCTCCAGAGCTGGGCATGGCTTGCCAGGGTAGCAGGGAAACTGCACTCAGACAACAGCTCAGTCTCCTCCTCCTCACAGAATCAGTGAGTGCTTGGAAGGTCATCTAGTGCAGCCCTCCAGCTGCAGCCAGCAGGGACACCTTGGGCTAGGACCAGGTTGCTCAGAGCCCCAACCCAACTGACCTTGAATGTTTCCAGGGATGAGGCATCTCCCACCTCTCTGTGACAGCGCTTGACCATCATCATAAATTGTTTCCTCTTACCTAATCTGAATCTCCCTCTTTTAGTGTAATGCCACTTTTCTTGTCACAACAGGCCCTGCTACTGTCCCCATCTTTCTTTAGGCCACCTTTTAAGTACTGAAAGGCTCCAATTAGGTCTCCCTGAAGGATTCTCTAGGCTGAACAACCCCAACTCCCTCAGCTGTTCTTCACAGCAGAAGTCTTCCAGCCCTCTGATCACTTCTGTGGCCTCCTCTGGACCTGCTGCAATAGTCTTTGTCATTCCTCTGCTGCGGGCTCCAGAGCTGGGCATAGCACTCCAGGTGAGGTCTTACCAGAGAGGTGTAGAGGAGCAGAATCACCTCCCTCAACCTTCCCCACCTTCACCAGATAACAGAAAACACAAAGCATGCTTCTCTTCCACAAACCCTCCGCTGCCTTCACCAGAAGAGCAAATCTCATTTTCCCTCTGAGTAACACACAGCACAGCAGATGCTGGGAGAAGGTAGCCACAGCACATTTCCTCCAGACAGATATTCCTCCTCCAATGTATTTCCTCCAGCTTTAGATCAGCTTACAGGTGTGCAAAAGTATGTGAAGAATGGTTTCAGAGCACTCACTATGAAATGCTGTGCTGGTCATTTCGAGAGCTGAGGCTGGATGGTCTTGCCCTGGCCCCAGAATGCTCACAGAGGAGCAAGGAAACCCTCAGGGAAGCAGCAACAAGCAGGTTGTGACATGAGAGTGACTTCCTGGAAGGGGAATGGCTTCAGGAGCAGGCTTCTGTGCCTCACTGCTTTCCAGGCTCTGAGATTTTACTGCACAGAAGCCTGAAAACCTGCAACGATAATGAAAATGTTAATGCAGCCTGAGCCGGCTCGGTCCTGGTGGGGCTACCTATTAAAACCTCATGAAAAGCACAATGAAACTTTTTATTATTATTATTTGTATTCACTAACCAGAGAAGGCAGCAATTTATCAAACCCAGGCACTAATAGTTCAGCACATTGCAGGAACCCACAACCAGCTGATGGATGCTGACAGGCTGGAAGCCATTCCTCTTCTTGTAAATATGGCAGTGTCCAACCGTGCTGCTAATGCTGCTGCAATAAAATCAATAACAAAAATAAAGGCAAGAAAAGCTAAAAGCAGTTCAGAAGTACCGGGGGAAGAAAAACCTTTTCACTATTTTTCACGTTTATGCTGCTTTCCTTCCTTCCCCTGGAAAAATGAATCATGCAGCTCCGTTGTTATGGGCTGCAGTCTGGTGGGACGGCAGAGCTGAGGCTGCATCCATCCTAGTTACAGCCCCAGTGGCACAGCCCTGAAGCAGCAGCGAGGCTCCGGGGGTGGTTATCAACACAGCTCAGGGCATTTGTTCCCTAGAAGCAGCTGAGTCAATGTGCCATTAAAATATTAGGCAACACAGAGGTTCTGGTTCAGACATGACAGAGCTCAGAGGAAGCTGATGGGCAAGCCTGCATTGCCAACGTTCTGCTGATGGGGCAGGCAAGAATCATAGAATGGTTTAGGTTGGAAGAGACCTCAAAGATCATCCAGTTCCAACCCCCACCTTAGGCAGGGACACCTCCCACTAGATCAGGTTGCTCAAGACCTCATCCAGCCTGGCCTTGGATACATGCAGGGAGGGAGTAGCCACAACCTCCCTGGGCAACCTCACTGGGTTCCAGTGCCTTGCCACCTTCACTGTGAAGAACTTCCTCCTAACATCCCATTCAAATCTCCCTTCCACCAATTTGAACCCATTACCCCTCATCCTGTCATTACAAGACCTTGTGGATAGTCCTTCCCCATGGAAGACAAAGGGCACAGCAGCCTCTGCCCACCATGCACCAGGGAGAGCAGGCTGCACTACATTGCTGGGGCACCGTCTGCCTCTGGGGGCTGCTGGCCATGCCTCTGCCATTCAGTGTCCTGCTGGAAGCAAGAGGCAGATGTTCTGCTTTCTGTTGTTCATCACAGTGGCTTCTCCTGGCCACTCCAACTATCAACAAAAACATGGACCCGTGGTCCTGACTGACTGATGCTGCTGACATTGGACACCAGGCACTTTGTGACCACTGTGCTATCCAAGTACTGGTGTGAGCATCTCCTCTGTTACAGCCTCACCAAAGCTGAGAGATTAATTCTGCCATCCCATGAACCTTCATTTTCACCCTGTAAAACCAATGCCAAGATGAAAGCAATGCACAATTTCAGATTATGAATACCTGAAGTACAACAGAACACAAATGAAACTTGAGAATCATCAAACATTTCAAAAGCAGTAAGGAGTGAAACTCAACCCTGTGAGGAGGGCAGTACAAACTGTAGATGGCTCAAGCCCTGCTTATGGCTTTAAAATAGAGGATGTAAGTGACACTTAGCTGGTGCATGACTTCTGTGCTGACACTGCAGAGCTGAGTGCCACCCCTTAATGGCCTAACCCTTTGGAAACCAGCACTGCTGCATGCAAGCTTTGGGGAAACAGAAGGGGGATGTCAGAGGCCTGGCAGTGTGGTCATCTTCAGGTATCTCCACTTCCCATTCCTGTGCTTCTGCATCCTATGGCCTGTCCTCTCAGCTCTGCTTCCACCCCGTCACCTGTGCCAGCAGAAGCAGTGCTACTGGAGGTCTGAGAGCTGACTGATTGCAGAGCTGTATGACCCATACTGCTGTCCTAGGTGCCCAGGGCAGATACCCAGTGGAGGTTTGCTGCTTCCCATGCTGACAAGGAAGAGCCCAGGGAAAGAATTAAACCCAAACAAGCAGGAACAACAGCAAAGTCTCTGGTAAAGCAGAACAGAATGTAAGTGCTGCTCTCTAAAGTGTCTACCTACCTCCTCCTTCTGGAGCAGGCAGACCTCTGGAGACCTTTGGAGACCACAGCCTTAGGGAACAGGTCCCTCTGAGATGCCTGTGCCTCTGGCTGCAGCAGCATCCATGTGCCTGGCCTCAGCTTCAGAGAGTCTCCCAGGCTGCACTTCCATAAAGTATTGGTGACACCATCAGACTTGGAGCAACTCTACTGAAGTCTTTTCCCCAGAGCTGTGCTGAGTGCCATCACCTCTGGTTACCATGGCAGGGTGCAAATACCTTCTGAGGCCAGCCCAGGGAAGAGAGCTGCCCAGGCTCAGCCACTTCCAGGACTGGTTCCCTGGAAAAGCACAGCTCTGCCTCCTCCTGAATGTTCTCTGTGGGGTTTTGTTTAACCCTTGCTTGCTCCAGCTGCACTGCAGTGGGTGAAGCCTGAAATCACACTCTCATTTCTCATTTTGTGCATCTGGAATGGGCACACTTGCTTCTTTGCCTAAACACATCTGAATGCTAAGGCTTGTGGCTAAATATAGGCTTGCACAACACAGTTACAGAGGCTCTTATTTGGATTTTTCTCACTCATAGCTCAAATCCAAATTAGAAAATTTAATGAGTATTAAACCCATCTCTTCTGCTAACACTGTAATTCTGTGATGAACAACTCCACACAGGCAGTGATAGCACTGAATTATTTGGAGTATCAGCATATTCAGATATGAAGGGTTTCATTCATCTCATAAATCCACCCCATAAAAGAGGTTCAGCCTGATTCCCGTTCAGTGCTAACATGGTAATGAGGCACAGCAGGGATTTGCCTGCCACTGCCTGGCAGGGCATAGAGGCTCTATCCCCCAGTGATGTCTTCTGCAGTGCTGCTGGAGGAGCAGCTGGCATGGCCTTGCAGGGGCACTGAACTGGCTGCTGAGCTGCCCCATCAGGTTACCTTGGCTGGTGCCAGCTGCTGATGCAGTGCTCTGCCTGCATGTGCAGAGGAGCAGGGCTTGCTCTGTGCAGTGGCCACAGCAGCAGCAGCATTTCCCTTAGCCAAGCCCCCTCTGGGCAAACACAAGAACCTCTGACACCTGTGGGGTCTTTGCATTAGCCTTCAGCTTCTGCTCTCTCTGCTTCACTGTCACATCTCAACAGCAAGTGGATACCAAGAGAAGAGGAAGCCACCAAAGCAGATTTTCCTCATCTTTGGGGCTGTTGACTGCCAGGCTCCTCTCCAGAGCATCAGAGATGGAGGCTGTGCCCTCTGTGGCTGGGGACAAGTCGCTCGCAAGAGGGCAAACGAAAGCAGGAGCTTCCTCTGCTTCCAAGAAGTGACTTAGAATTAAAACCAAAAACAAAGCAGTTGTCACAGTAAATTAAAATGCAAAGCACCATTTGCTTCCCTTTAGGAATGGAGGTGCCAGCAGAGATACCCACATTAATGTGGGGAAAAAGAAAACCAAAGGAGCAAGTGAAAGGAGATGAGCTAAAGGCAGGTGTCTCTGCAGCAATCCCAACGTGCAAATTACAATCACCTCTCCAGGTAATCACCTGAGATTGATGCAGTTGCACTAATCAATTGTTAATCATTAGTATTTCAGCCCTGGAAACTCCATCTCAAACTTCTAATTAGGCAGTAAGGGTAAGACTGACTCCCTGGTTGGGAGGCTGAAGCCTGCCCAGCGCAGGAGCACTGCCTGGCTCCTGGGCAGCAGGTGAGGGCTGGCCTGGCATAAGCAGGGATGTCATGGTCATCAGCTTGGTCTTCAGTGATGGCAGGAAGGTGCAGGCACAGTACCTGCTCACCTTGGGGTCTCTGCTGGGCTTTTAACCTCCTTCATTGGCAAAATGATGCCTGGTTTCTCCACATCCAGGAAACTGGTGCCTTGCTGCCCCTCTGCCTGCTGCCTGGGTGCTTATTTTCTGCAGACTGGTTGGGGTTTATGAGCCTGGGCTTACTTAAAGGCTCTACAGCTGAGAAAAATCTATTGCCAGTGTAAAAAGCCTGCAGATGTGCAGCTGGTAAGACTGCAATGTGTGAGACCCTTACTGGACTCAGCCTTGCTGCTGTCCTGCTCCCCACTGCTGCCCTGACCCCAGCCTGGGCACACGTGCTGCCAGGTGGCCTGTGGAAGCAGAGAGAGGTCTGGCAGTCACATTTGCTACCCAGCCACTCATCTAAATACACAGGGACTGGGGGTCTAAGGGACTACGAGATGGCTGTGGCAGCAGAGCCTGCCCATCAGCTGCTGAGGTGGACCTTGGATCTTCCTTTGGAAGGCACCGCCAGAGTGGGCAGACACTGAGGCTGAACCAGGATCCTCTGCTTAGGGCTCCAGCATTTCTGGAAAGAGAACCTGTCCTCTGCCAGCTGAGATGAAAAGCCACCTGAAGAGGCAAGAACCTGAGAGGGAGACACTCATGGGTTCCCTGGCCCAGGAGGCCAAGCTCACACTTGTGCACGAGGCTGTTTCTCTGGTGTCACCAGGAGAGCTTCCTCCTCACTCAGGTGTATCATTACACAGTTTGCTTTCAAGTGCTGCTTTCAGCCCTAATGAGGTCTCATTTCCCCCCTCAAAACAGAGAGAAAATGTCTTTTTTTCCCTGCAATTCTGCCCAAGAGAACCTCTGGCCCTGCAAACCTTCTGCCCCTTCCTCCAGCAAGTGTGCAAGGGAAGCATCTCAGGCTGCTCGCCAACCCCAGTGCTCCTCTGGAGCTCTTTGCTGAGTGAATAGGGCAGGCAGAGCTCACTGCTCACTTCCAAAGGCAGCACAGAGAACAAACTGACAGAGCTTTTCCTGATAAAAAGTCATTTGGAACTAATTCAACAGATGTTCAAAAATTGGTGCTTCGGAATACTCCTGATAAGAGCCAGCGCAGCCCTGATCTGCTGGGCTGTGCTAACAGATACTCTTTAACATCAGAACTAAACATCAAACCAATTCTTTCCAGAAACATCACTGCTCCGTATTCAAATTGAGGTTCAGAGGAATCTGCAAAGTTTCCCCCAAGCTTTCTTTGACTGCTGACAACGGGGGAACAAGGGCTCGACAAGCTGTGCTCGGTGCTCTTTCATTTTATCTGCTCTTGTAGCAGTGTTTCAGATTTTGCTCATTCTTCCCATGCCATGCTGCTGAACGCAGATAAGGCAGAACAGGGGGCTACAGCAGAGCACTTGCTAGAATCAGTTCAGATGTCAAAATGCAAAATGCTCCGTGGGCAGCAGAGGACTTGGAGTGTCCACAGATGCCTGGGTGAAGAGGTGAAAGGGCTTGGCAGGCACTTAGCTAGCGTGGAGAGCAGGTCTCTCCCTGCTCCTCACTCCATTACAGTTGCCTGTATTTGCCAAGAGCACAACAAATATTTGCTACAAGTCAGTGAGGCAGGAACAGAACTGGAATTTAGCAAGCTTCATAGCTTTCACTTTTCATTTACAACCATCTGTACAAGTCAGACTGTATGTAGATGATGAGAGATAGAGACAGGCAAGATTGTTGAGAGATGAAATGCTTTGGGCAGGAGAGACAGACCTCCTGACTGTCCTGGCTGCTGATCCTGTTCAAGCAATCAAGGCACAGCTCTAAACATGCCTTTGGCTTTTGAGGGCCAAATGAATTTGAAGAGAGTTTTGCTCAGCCTGGGTCTCGTTGAAGTCTTCATTCCACATCAGTAAGGTGACTAATGGGAAAGCAATTAAAATAGCTATAAACCAACCCAATTCTACAAAGACCCCCAAAATGGATGTTTATAATAGAACTCAGAAAAAATAGAGACTGAAAGAAAGAAATCAAACTACCCAGAGATGCATTTCACTCACAACGCTTGCTTCAGACACAACAATTAGTGCAGCTTTATAGCTTCTCAGATTTGTCCCTCTCTGCCCATTTCTTCACCCATTCTTAGTGCACTGCTTCTGAGACAACATTGGGCACTCTGGGAGAAGAAGGAAACGAAAGGAAATGTAAATTGCATTAGGAATAATCTGCTCTTAATGGAAGTGTTGCTGCCTTTCATTGAAGGACTTCATGGGGGTCACCTCTCCTGTTTTTATTTCCTCTTTCTCTTCTCACACTGTGGGATAAGTTTTCTACTTAACACACAATGCTCTCATATCTCAGCTGAGCATGATGCCCAGGAAAATAATTATGTTTTCCCTTAAAGTTACACCAAGGAATTTTACTGCATGCTCTATCAGAGTCAGAGTCAGCTCTGGAGTGTCCTGGAGGGTCTCAAGGAAAGGCTCCTCACAAAGCAGGCTCCATCAGAGCCAGTGACAGCTCTGGAGTGTCCTGGAGGGTCTCAAGGAAGGGCTCCTCACAAAGCAGGCTCCATCAGAGCCAGTGCCAGCTCTGAAGTGTCCACTCTGTACCTATCTTCTACCTTTGCAAGAGGTATGCTAAGATGCACCTGAGAGAGCTCTCACCGTGTGAGGAGTCCTGAGCAAACTCAAAGCATTCTCATCTGTGTCAGACACTGCCAGCACAGGCAGACAGTGCTTGGGCAGCTTCACAGCCCTGATCTAGAATCCAGTGCTGTTTGAAACCACCAAGATGTTAGGGACTGCCTCCAGAGCACTGCAGCCCTCTCTGGTGCCCTGGGCACATCCTAGTGTGGCATCCTCTGTGCCTGGAAAGAGCCTCCCTGCTCTTGCTTTCTAGAGAGCTGCAAGACCACCTCCCTGCTTTCCAGCAAGGCTTCAACAGCCACTTGCAGAGGGTACTGGGGGTTTGGATGTGCTGATCCTGCTTTCCTGCCCCAAGGCAAGTCGGGATGAATAGGAGACCACCAGCCTGGGTGTTCAGGAGATGAAGATTAATCAGGTAGCTCTTTACTCATTTGCTTCATCTTTCTCATTAGCATTAATGGGAAAGCAGAGTTTTACAAAGCCTGCACTGATTGCAGGGACGCAGCAGTTAGCAGATAAAATGGAAAGCTCACATTTAGTCAAATAAATCACTGGCTAGAATTACTTTACAGGCCCAAATGGGGGCACAACCACTTCTATTTCAGGCTGAAATAATTGTGCCAGAACAATTTCCATTAAAACTGGAGTGTTGTGGGTTTGGGGTGGGGTTTTTTGGTGTTAAAGGCTTCCCTTATTCTTATGTTTTTGAAAGTCAGAAATCTCTCTGTCTTCTGAACATGCTGGGGTCCTCCAGGGATTAGAGCAATTCTATCCTAAGATGCTCCAAGGGACTATTTGAAGTAGGCTTCCAATTGCATCAGGCCACAATCTAATTGCCCCTCTTATAACATTACCTTGTAATACCTAAATTGCTTTTTAGGAGAAAAAAAAAAGTGTTTCAATTAGGGGACATTTTCTATCAGGCCATGGCACATTCTGTGTTGCTCTCTTCAGGAGCCCACCCTGTAGCACACCCTCATATCAGCAGTAGAGAGGCAGATCTGCCAGCAGACCATCAAGCCTCTGACAGCAACAATGACATAAAACCTAATTAACCTCCAGATTTCAGTGCTGAATGGCTGTCATGCCTTATCATGCTGGGGAAAGGATGAGACTCCTTTCTGATTCTCCACCCTGCCCACTACTTGTAGAGTGGCATTATTTCAAATATTGACTGATGGAGTTGGCAAGACAAGACTGAGAAAGAGGAAAAGTAGCAGGCAGAAAGCACAAGGCCAGGGCCAGGAGCTGTATCCGTCTCAGAAGGTGTTCAAGGGAAGGGAAAGGAAGAATGTCTCTGGGCTTGGCAGCCTCTCCCTCCTGCTGCCCACTGCAGTGACATTCCCCAGGCTCCCAAGGGCATCCCATGTTCTGCTGGCAATCTGCAGGTGTGCCCCAGCACAGGTTCCAAGCACAAGGCATCACTGCCACAGAACTCCTGCCGTGAAGATGCTTCCTTGCATCTGTCACTGATGTCTCTGCGTTCACTTCTCAGGTGTCTTCAGCCCTCCTGGAAGCCACTGTGCCAGGATGGCCCCAAAGGCTGCTGTGAGCCCAGGTGAAGTCCTGCCTGCCTCCATCATCACTGTCTCTAGCCACTGGCTATGAGGACCTCAGGGAAGCTTCTGCTGCTGCTCCTCTCGCATTGCTCTGCCACAGGTTCATGAAGAAGCTCCAGAAAGAATTGAGACAGCAGGACAGGACTCCAGCACTTCATAAGGAGTTTCTGTTCTCAGGCTTTGTCAGTCTCATGGAGCTCTTTTGAGCCTTGCCCCACAATCAGCATAGGGCAGTCCCAGTGAGAACAATGCCCATGTCCACCACCCAGTGTGGGAAGGGGCCCAAAGAGCCTCTGACTGTGTTAGGCTCCCGTGTGAGAAGCCACAGCACATAACATCTAAGCTAAAATGTTCAAAGCTGCCAGGAGCCCAAACTGCAGCTGTTTGAAACAGCTCAGAGCTCACTTGTCAATAATTTCAAACTGTGAGAATACTGGAAAGAAAGAAAGAGTTTGTCAGCATGGAGGTGGGACCTGGACACCTTGTCTGAAGCTCTGCAGGGCTGGGCACTGTGTGTGCAGAGATGTACTTGTGTGCACACCCTGGGGATGGCAAGGAGATCCCGGAGGAATCACAACACCCTTGCTCACAGACAGCTCTCAGAGCAGCTGCTTTATCTTCTTCTGTGCCTGCAGCCCCTTGCTGCCCTCCATCCAGTTAACACCTCCCTGTTTATTTGCAAGTGCCCACCCAGCATCAATACTTCATTGATTACTTAGTGCACAACTTTTATGGGTCCCACGGTTTAAGTGTTTGGGAAATAAAAGGTAAATTAATAGAGGGAGGCTTTCAACAATCTGCTGGACAAGCACTTCAGAAAGCTCTCACAGCACAGCAGCAATGAGAGACATAAATAATCACATAATATGAGACATGCTATGGAAAGCAAAGCTTAGTAAAAGGATATGCACCACAAACCCCCCTCACCATGACTTCCCACCACCATAATGCAAGGACACAAGCAGTGCTAACGAGAATAGGATAGCTCATAGGTTTAGAGGGACTTGAGATGAATCTTGGCTCTTTCCCTATCAGAAATCTGCCTTCACTTAACCATAACTACAGCCAAATTACCCTGGGAGGAGGTCCCATTAAAAATCACTACCTGGCAGTTTGGACTGCTGGCTAAAGAGGGAAGATGGCTTGGGGCTGGGAAGGCTTCAGACGTGGAGACAAAGTTCCCAGCCCTGCACAGAGCTGCTGTCCAACCTTACTTCTCCTGGGTTTCTAATCACAAACTGAAGTACTTCTCTGCAGTGTCCTCCTCACCTACCTACACTGCAAGCATTTGTCTCTGCTGTAAAACAGCCCTGCACAACCAGGCTCTTGTCTTCCTTAAGGGAATGGTGAGTGAGAGACTGCTAGAAATAAGCATCAGATGGTAACAGGATACATCGCTGAGGTGAAGAACCTCAGCGGCACTGCTGGACCTCTGCTGGCACCGAGAAGAGCTTCACCCGACTGAATTCAGTCACTCTGCTCAGGCTTAGTTAAAGGCACAAGAGTCTGCTCCACGGAAGAGCCACACAATTTTTTCTCTCCCTGAGTTAGATAATTTGTCATTCATCATTCTGAGATGCAGTTTCCTTATATTTAAGTGGCTGGACAGATTGATAGAGCAGCAGACAATTATATACACAAGTGCTACAACTAAAGCTAACTCAGGCTCTAGTGAGAGCTGGGGTGATGGAAGTCACTTCTGATCTCTTCCCACCAGCAGACAACGCAGCAGGATTAACTGGAGTTGAGTATGTGGGGAAAGTTCGGCATGGGGCATGCAAAAGGGAGGAGGAAAAGGTGTTTGGTAAAGACATCTGCTGCCCCTCACACCCACATCCCTTCCTGCAGCACTCAGGCTGTGCCCTGCGCCTGTTGCTCTGGGAGCACCCCCAGACACCCACGCTGGAGGAACTGAAGTGTGTGTACTCGTGGTCTCACTTCTGCTGTTTGGCCAACCCGGAGCCCAGACCCCCTGCAGCCAGCTGCTGACCTCGCTCGGTGAGAACTGTGCTTAGGAGCGCAGAGCAGGGGATGCAGGTCAGATGCAGGTCAGCTGTGCCGCTCGCCTTGGCGCCTGGCCGCAGGCTGCCAGCTCTCTCCTGCTCGCCTTCTCCTCTGGAAAGATGACTCAGAAGATGCAGAGTTTTGAATTCCTGCTGTCAGACGAATGCGATGCTCAGAGCAGGTACTCTACTGAGCTAAGGAGATGAATGCTCTAAAGCAAAACCCAAGCAAACCTGCCTGCCACGTCCCCGTCGCGGCACAGCTGTCATTACAGCTAACCATTCCTTAGCCTCCCGAAACGGAGACTCCAGCCATTTCCTCACAAGTGTGTGCTCCAGCACAGCAATAATGATCAATTAAAAGGATAAATACCCGCGAGGACACAGAGGCTGTATATCCAGGGAACAAGAGAGGGCTATCGATTGCCGCCTGCAAGAACACTCCGGCAGAGCCTTTTAATGGGTCATTAATCTGCTTTCAAATTCACGCCCTGCATTTGGAGGGCAGAAGAAAGAACATAACGTGAAAGACCGAGACTTAGCTATAAAAGGGAGATTATAACTCATTCCCCGAGATATTTTTAGAGGATGTCTTGCTCTTGTGTGGTTACTGCACACTAAGTTTCCCGGCAGAGCTCATAGTTGCTTTGTCTTTATGGTGCAGCCTGCAGTAGCCCCGCGACAGGACCAGAGTGGGATGCAGACTCCTGACACAAGAACCTTCCTCAGCTGATACAGTGGGGTGCAGACTCCTGACACAAGACCCTTCCTCAGCTGATGCAGTGGGGTGCAGACTCCTGACACAAGAACCTTCCTCAGGTGATGCAGTGGGGTGCAGACTCCTGACACAAGAACCTTCCTCAGGTGATGCAGTGGGGTGCAGACTCCTGACACAAGAACCTTCCTCAGGTGATGCAGTGGGGTGCAGACTCCTGACACAAGAACCTTCCTCAGGTGATGCAGTGGGGTGCAGACTCCTGACACAAGAACCTTCCTCAGGTGATGCAGTGGGGTGCAGACTCCTGACACAAGAACCTTCCTCAGGTGATGCAGTGGGGTGCAGACTCCTGACACAAGAACCTTCCTCAGGTGATGCAGTGGGGTGCAGACTCCTGACACAAGAACCTTCCTCAGGTGATGCAGTGGGGTGCAGACTCCTGACACAAGAACCTTCCTCAGGTGATGCAGTGGGGTGCAGACTCCTGACACAAGAACCTTCCTCAGGTGATGCAGTGGGGTGCAGACTCCTGACACAAGAACCTTCCTCAGGTGATGCAGTGGGGTGCAGACTCCTGACACAAGAACCTTCCTCAGGTGATGCAGTGGGGTGCAGACTCCTGACACAAGAACCTTCCTCAGGTGATGCAGTGGGGTGCAGACTCCTGACACAAGAACCTTCCTCAGGTGATGCAGTGGGGTGCAGACTCCTGACACAAGAACCTTCCTCAGGTGATGCAGTGGGGTGCAGACTCCTGACACAAGAACCTTCCTCAGGTGATGCAGTGGGGTGCAGACTCCTGACACAAGAACCTTCCTCAGGTGATGCAGTGGGGTGCAGACTCCTGACACAAGAACCTTCCTCAGGTGATGCAGTGGGGTGCAGACTCCTGACACAAGAACCTTCCTCAGGTGATGCAGTGGGGTGCAGACTCCTGACACAAGAACCTTCCTCAGGTGATGCAGTGGGGTGCAGACTCCTGACACAAGAACCTTCCTCAGGTGATGCAGTGGGGTGCAGACTCCTGACACAAGACCCTTCCTCAGCTGATGCAGTGGGGTGCAGACTCCTGACACAAGAACCTTCCTCCTGAACATTCCTATTTCTACTTATTCAAACCATTATCATCAAAGTCACCAACCCACATAGGAAAGGAGTCCAGAATTGTTTCAGTTGGAAAAGCCCTCTGAGATCATCCAGTCCAAACACCTTAACCCAGCACCACGGCCACCAAACCATGTCCCAGGTGCCATGGGTTTCTGCAACAGCTCCAGATATGGGGGCTCCACCACCTCCCTGGGCAGCCTGTGCCTGACCACTCTTGCAGCAGAGAAATTTTTCCTAATGTCCAACCTAACCCTCCCCTGGCACAATTTCAGGCCATTTCCTCTTGTCCTATCACCTGAAACTAGGGAGAAAAGACCAATTCCCACCTCACTGCAGCCTTCTCTCAGGCAGTTATGGAGAGCAATGAGGTCCCCCCTCAGCTTCCTCTTCTCCAGACTGAACAATCTCAGATTTTTTTGTGATGAAACATTTCAAACTAGACCTGTGTTAAGCTAGGTAAAGCAACACAGAGGTCTGCACCTGCTGTTGTAAGTAAAATACAACCATGGACCTTTTTCCCCAAAGAGACAGACACCAGCTAAGGAATGCCCCAATCCTGTCCCTGCCCGGGGGCCCTTAGTGATGTGAAACAGTAAGGAGGGCAGGCAGAGATGAAAGATTTTCATTTCTTCTTTGAAGAATCAGGAACAAATTCTGCCCTCAGATCCTACATAAAAACTGCTGCTACAGCAGACAGGATGTTTTCTTTCTAATGCACAGCTAGAAAGGGTCCCTAAATGATGGAAAGAACAACACAAAATCTCTTGAAAGTGAAGCTTTCAGCCAAGTGAAAATGCTGAGTATGAGACCATCTGTCCAGAGCAATGCAAGTGGTCAGAAAGCAGCTCTCAGTGCTGGGTAACTATGGCTGTGTCCTTCCTCTCCTCTCAGCTGGGATTCTTCAGAGGCATCACTCCATGGCTGCCTTTAGCCTCCCTCAGCTTGGGGTGCAGCCCTGCAGGTGCCCCAACGTGGGCACATGTGGTACCAACACCCCTTAGGCCTTGGCAACAGCTGTGCTTATGTCCAGGGGGCTTGATGGGGAACTCTGCCAGGAAGGCACTGGTGAGTACAGCTGAAGGCAGTGAGCAGCATGGATGCTGCTCTTGTGATGCTCCTGGGCTGGCAGGGAGCAGCTCGTCCTGCCCTCTCTGGTCCAGCTGCAGACACAGGGTGCTGCAGGGCTTCCTGAGCGCAGCCTGATCACAAGGACCTCTCAGATGGATTACATCCACATGTCCTCAGCTCCCATTAGCTTTAGACAGATAGAAAATGTGCAAACCCCATAGTCTATCCATGCTCAAGGCAGGAAATTTTGTCTAAAGCTCTATGGTCCTGAACTGAGCACTCAAGGAACCTTCCAGAGCTCAGCTTCCATCTGCCAATTTCCTATGGATTTGTTCATCCACGAGATGAGCTAGGAGACAACTAGAGTGGAAGAAAGAAAAGACAGAGATGCAGGACCCTGTGAGGCACCACAGGATCTGACTAAATTAAGTCAGTGAAAGAACTTGGAATGAATTATTTTTCTAGGTCTAGGAAGTAGAAGCAGGCACAGGAAACATGTAAAAATAAATCACCCTTTGGTCCCACTTGAAGGTTCATTACATTTAAGCATTAGCAAACCACAATCCCATTCCTCTGTAGACAATCTAACCTTTTAAACTGGCCAAGGCTGCCCACAATGTGATTTTGAGAGAGGAAGGGAATAGGAATGAGCCCTGCACCAGGACAAAGGTGCTTTTAGAAAAGCAGAATGAGGAGCCAGAAAGGAAGAGGCCAAGCTGGGCCATAAAATGCAGTGTGACCAAAGAGGCAGGTGCCAGACATATGGTGCAAAGAGGAAATGGAGTGAAGGCCTGAAATGTGAGGAGAAAGAGAAGCAGCTAATGGCCAGAAGAGGTGAGCAGAGGCCATGTGCCTCCCCAGCACGCCACTGACAGCCCCACTGCACTCAGGCCAGCTGGGACTGCTTCCCCTGCTGACAGCAGGCAGACAGTGGTCCCCAAGATCTGCAGCCTTCTGGAGCCTGGCTGAGCTGAGGCACTGCCCAGTCCTGCAGAGCAGCTGGCACCCATGCTGCAGCTGCCCACCCCAGCTGCTTCCAGCAGGCACCCTGGCACGTGGGACTCACTATGCCTTCTCCTGGAGCTTCACTGAAGTTGGAGTCTCTGTTTTCAGTGTAGTTCCTCAGGAGGCACAGAGCATCTCTGAACACACAGCACTTGAGCAGAACTTCTGCACCTGGCTCTAGCTTAGCTGTGCCAAGGGCCAGTTAAACCAGCACCCCCTCCCCCAGCCAGGAGAAAGGGAGGATGCTGTGCTGCTGCCCATCCTTGGCAGGTCAGCCTCCCACAGCTGAAAGCTGCCAACTGAAACTCTAGGAGAGCACCTCTCAGGTCAGAACCATCCCAAAACACCTCATGCTGAGCTTGGGTGCCAGCCCTTGAACCTGCCAAACCCTCTCCTTGGCTCACACACAGACCCACGAATGAGCCCATGATGCTGGCTGCCCTGCAGCACTGGACTCTGAGGAGCCACCACACGCCCACAATCCTTCCTGTTTCTGGTGTGCACATAGAGAAACAACTCAGTTTTAAACAGAAGCCACAAAGAGACTTCACTCAGTGGGCCCATGTGAGCAGCAAGGTCTCCCTTCTGCTTTTCAGCACGTCAGGAATTCTTCCTAGTTTTTGTCAGGTGGGACTGCAAGTCCAGGTTTCATTAACTAGAAAATTCCAGCAGAAAGCAATTAAAAAAAAAAAATTACTCAGAAAAATTTCCCCAAAGGTGCATGGCACTAGAGGGCACTGGCTCCAGGTCATGGCACCAAAGCTGCTGCCACCCCAACAGCTTACACCACCACGGACTCTACTGGCACACAAACACACAAGCCTGAGGAGCAAAGCTGTAAAATCGAAGTTAGATCAAAATGTAAACATCCCCAAACCAAACACAAACATACAAAACCTCTTGAAACATCTCAAACCCCCTGGAAATAATATTCCTGTGAGCACAGGGAAACGTGGGAATCCCTCAGGCTGTATTTGGATAACCACTGAAGATCTGCACCAAGAGCCAGGGGTGGATTGCACTAGCAAGAAGCAGTCGGTTCCACCCATCAGTGGAGCTGCTGCTGATCTTCACCAGCCCCACTGCTGCCCTTCTCTCCCGTGCTGATGTGCACATGGGGGAGTGAGGCCAAGCTCTGCCATTCCATGGGGATGAGTCTGCCACCACTGCAATGAGCTGTGTGTGAATGGACCCACGTGAGGCTTACTCTGAAGTGTGGACAAACAGCAAAGAACTACATACCCAACACTTCAAAATCACTCAGCTGAAAGCAAAGCACAGCTGACTTAGAGGCAAAGCCCAGGGCACATCTGTGGCCAGAGGAACAGGGACACCCTACCCTAGAGCAGGCTGCCCACAGCCTCTGCCAGCCTGGCCAAAAACACCTCCAGGGATCTGGCCCCAAACACCTCCCTGCAGGGGCAACCCATTCCAGGGCCTCACCACTCTCATGCTCAACAACTTCCTCCTCGTGTCCAGTCTGAATCTCCTCACCTCCAGCTTTGCTCCATTCCCCCCAGTCCTGGCACTACATGAACTTTTAATTCTTGTCAGGTAAAAAAACCAAACGAAAACAAAACAAAAACCCCACCCTGCAGTTATTTTGCTGTTCTTCCCTGGCCCAAAATGCTGAAACACAAGCAACAATATTGGAAGAAAGAAACAAGATGATTGAGTGTAGCAGGAGTACACCTCAAAGTTTTAGTAGCAGGTGAAAAATTGTAAGCAAGCAGAGCTGAAAGCCAGCTGGGAAGCAGCAGCTTTTCCTTCAGGGCAGGTTCTGTGACAACAATAAAAGCTCCTGGTTGATGCTGTGTTTATGTCTCAATTCCCCAGAAAGCCATCAATAATCTAATGAGAAGGCAACGCTGCTCTGCTCAAGTGACAGCACCGCTTCACCCTCAGATCTTTACAAATGACAGCCAGCAGGTAGCAGAAACAAAACATTAACTCTTTGGGGAGCTTCCCAAGCACCTCGGCAGACACAACACAGGGTGCTGCCAGGCAGCAGTCACTCAGCTGCATCTCAGGTAGTGTAAGGGTGTGAGCAGGGACAAGGCAGGGAGAGAAGAAACCTGAGAGGAGGAGGACTCCAGAGTTATTACTATTTTTAATTCCAGCAGCAGCTCCCACATATTTACCTCACCTGGTTCCAAGCTCGTTCGTTTTTCTTGGGCACTGCTGATAGGAATTCCTGGTGCTTCTCTGGCCCTTGAAAACATGACCATCACCAGCCTGAGAACAGAACTCACCTGTGAAAACTGGAGCTCATCACAGAGCCATTCTCTCTTTCCCCACACACTGATGCTCAGCATAAGCCTGGGAGCAGCAGGCAGAGGGAATCATCATTTCATATCACTGCTCAGGAAGTGGAGGCAAACCCCAAGATGTGTTCAGGGCTTGTAGTGACTAGAGAGTGCCAAAAGGAGATTGCCTGTTCCTTCAGGCCCAGCTTAAAGTCAGCACAGTCCAAAAGTCTCTCTGCACCTGTAGGTGCTACCCTCAAGGCACACAGAACTTCATCTTCTCTGGCCCTGTGAGAAGAGCTGGCACAGGCACAGATGTTTCAGCCTTGCCACCTGCAGCTTTTGTTCCCATTGTTTCCATGTGTCCTGCAGCAGTGCCAGGAGAAAGGAGACCTCCTTGCGCTTCAGTGGACTGGAGGTTGTGTCAGCAGAGAACAGACACTCCTTGGGGCACCTTTCTCTCCCTCTCTGCTTCAGCCAAGTTGCAGCCTTTGCAAACATTTGTCCTTGGACTCAGATTATTCTTGTGTCCAGATTGATCAGATGCTGGGAGAGATTCCAGTCAAATCAGTGCAAGTGATGCCTGCACAGCTCCACCCTGCCCTTCCAGAGGTCCATCAAGAGACTGCATTGCTAAATGCAGCTTCGTCCCTGTGCTGTCCCTTTGCTTCCTCTAACTCCTTTGCCTTTGAGATTTCCAAGGCAGCCCTTCACAGCAAAATTACAGAGCACAGGAGGGAGGAGAGGGGCCTGAAGCGGCTGCTGTTAGTGGAACTGGGGTCTCCATCCCTGCTCTGATTGTCTCTGGTATCATGTTAATTCTTTGCATGCTCCTCAGAGAAAGGAAATAATTGCTAACCTAACCAGAGGGTAACTCATTCCAGGTTTTCCATAACCTGTTGCCTAAGAATCTCCCAACATGTCATCAGAAAGCAGCACCAGAGAGCAGCAGCCTGACGCTAATTAAACGACACAACAGAAGGAATGGTCCCAGCTGCAACAAGGGAGGACAGGAGTAAGTTAAGCCCTGCAGTCCTGTGTGATAGCCAACTTCAGGGGAAGTGGAGCATGCAAAACCCAAGCACCTGAGCTCCAGGTGGCACCAGACAAGGGACATGGCTTCTGTGCTCTTGGCTCCTTTCCTCCACAAGGCACAGCTGGCACAAGAAGGTGATGCCACCTCAGTCAGCAGAGACTTCAGTTCGAGTTTTTCACATGCAGATGATATTTTTTCTTGGCAGGAGTAATGGAAACAACCTGAAATGCTGAAGCAATGTGAGGCTATGTAGTAGGAGATGAATTAATAATGCCCTGGGCTTATCATCCTGCAATTCATTCCACAGCAACAAGAATCTTATTTGAAGAAAAGAAAAAAAACCAAACCCACTGTCCTTTTATCCTTAGATCAACTTCCACAGCAGGGCTGCACCCTGCACCTTGTGCCATGTCCTGAAGCAGGTGCCCAGGCAATCACAAGGCTCCCCAGCCCCCTTGGGCATGCTGCAGCAGCTGGGGCAGATTCTGGTCGCCAGCAACACCCAAGCAACTTTTCTCAAGCGCACAGAGACAGCAACAGGCACAGCTGGAGCCTGAGGTGGGTTTTAACAACACAATTTGTGATTGCTCTGCATCACTTGCTGTTCACATCATAGTCTTAACTGCTGGGTCACCTTCCCCTACAGGTATCTGTTAAATCATCCAGAGCTGTGAATCTGAATATTGATTGCTTCAAGGGAACTTTAAAACCCTATTTCCAAAATCAGCAAAAGTCAAGAGCCATCGTGTTGGGTTCAGATCCTAGAGCAGCTTATCTCCTGTGCAGCAGCACTCTGGCTCAGGGGCATATCCAGAATGCCTATTTGCATTTTCATTTGAAACAGGGTGGGGGGAAAAATAGTTAAGAAAAGATAATTCTGTAAGGTTTGCCTGCAGCCAGAGCCTGTCAGGCCATGTTTATGTGAGATGCAGACAGAAAGGAAAAGCACAATAGGTCATACATGGCTCTTCACATCCCAAAGCCAAAATGCTGACATTCTTTGGCTCCTACAGCATAGGACAAAGATCTCACATCAACAAGAAAAAAAAAAGCAGCAGCAGGGCTGTGCAGTGCAGGGGGGGGTCATTTATTTAGCATGTCGAGCTTTCTAGGAGCTGCAACCTCCAGTTCAGCACTTCTGGTGCCAATGATGACAGCAATAACCAGTGATAAAAGCAGGTTTAAGTGAGGCAGCCAGAATCAGGCTCCAGCACACAGGAGGCAGCCTGCAAGGGGGGCACAGCTTAGAAGTAAGCCTCAGGCTGCTTCAGGCTGTGAGCTGAGGAATAAGCAGATTATTAAGCTCCCCTTTGTTTTGCCACAGGGCTTTCTTGTCAGGAAGACAGGAAGGGATGTGAGGAGAGCCTCTGCTTTCCTGGAGTGCCTCCTGCAAACACCTTCGGATCCTGTGCCTGCAGCACCTGCCCCAGTGGGGTGGAGGGAAATGGTAGAACTTGCAGGTGGAGCTCTTTTGCATGGTTTATTTTAGGAGCTGGGGGAAGCCAGGTTCAGTTCTGCCACTGTTACCCTTAATTGAGTACTTTGCCACTCGCTTTGGGTACAGACCTTCAAGTGTACCAGGCAGGCTATTGTCATGTTATATTAATAAGGATAATTGCAAATTGGGCTCTGCTACTTCTCACTGCAGTTCAGTTTCAATTTGGTCAGAAGGAACACTCTGGCATACAAAAAGGCATTTTCCAGGTGCCAGCCAGGTAATTTCCCCTTGTCCTCCACCATTCCTCTCCTATGCACACTGCTCACTAACAAACACACAGGGAGCCCCCATAGGATTACTTCTGTTTGGGGCAAATGCTGTGTAAAGAGGATGAAGAGCAAGAGGAAGAAGGTCCAGGGCAAATCCTTCACCCTTTCCTCTCTTTTATCAAGGTGTGCTTTCATCAGAGGACAAAACCCACAGCTGCTGAGCTCATGCTTGCTCTAAAGTCATGCCCAACTAGGTCTCAACTAGTGAAGGAAACGGCCAGGAGCAATTTTACACCTGGTTAGTATTTGCTTTTGAGCCAAGTCTCTTTAGTAGGGAGCCTACAGCAACATTGTGCGCTGCTGAGATCTTCCCAACACATGGAGCGTGACCTACTCTCTGCTTACTTTAGTCACATACTCATAAATCTTCTCCAAAAGAGAACATTTTGTGGACCAGAAAAAGAGAAATCAATAGTTGCAGTGGCTCAGGCTTGTGTCTGTTTGTTGGTGTTGCCAAATGAATCCAAGAAGCAAAAGATGCAGACATGAGCTGTGCAGACAGACAGACAGACATGAGGGGTTTTTTCATACTGACTACCAAAAGGAAAAGATCTGTGCAATGTAAAAAGACTCTGCTGTGGCTGCAGGATCCTGGCTGCAGTAGGCTGCCTTTGCCAGGTGAGCCAAACCCTTTCCACCATCCCAGCCCTGTCTGCACAGAGCAGTTTCTGTGCTGCACTACTGCTCATGCCCAGGTGACTTCACATCTGGTTCTCTAATGCCTGTTCACGTAGATGATCTGCCCAACCAAGGAAGGTCACCAAACAGTGCTACCTTTTTAAAATACACCTTGGAAAGTAATTTCTTCCTTGGCATTTATTTTTACCTACAGAAAGGTTTCTCCATTTCCAAAATGCTCATTTATCAGAAGGAATAAACCTGAAGGCTTCCCTAGAGAGGATAAAAGCCACTCCTTGTGATATCCAGACTCACCATATCTGCTGATACTTCCCTTGCTTAAGCAAGCATAAAGGCTTCTGAGAGGAAGGGAGAAGGAAACTGTAAGAAATGCATAGCTCTTAGAGAGGGCTTCAGCTTATTGCATTGTTCAGTATGGACAGAGACACAGAAGCAGAGCAGAGAATACCCAAGGAACCCAGGGCAGCAGTTTCACTTGCAGCATTATCCACCCAGAATGTGCAATCCCTAATTCATTCAAGACATTACCTTACAATTCTACAGAAGTCAATATATGTTTTGCCATCTCCACCAAACCACGTTGCTCTTCACAGCCAGGCACACACTGTAAGGCAGAAGTGTGCAGCTGAACCAGTCAAAGCCACCAAACATGCACCACACAGCTTCAGGCAGACACTTTCAAGGAGAGGCAAGGATCAGGTTGGGCTCAATGATCTCCAAGGGTTTTTCCAAGCTGGCTAATTCTGTGAGTCTGTGACAGAGCACAGGCCCCAGTGTGCTGTGCAGCATCTTCGCACAGGGTAAGGATGCTGTGGAACACACAGGGACCTCCTCGTGCCCTTAGGTCAGCCAAAGGCCACTGTGTTTCCCAGACCAGCCTGGGCACAGCAGCCCTGGGGGTTTCTGTGCCCAAGCTTTGCTGCCTGTCAGCAGCTGACTCACCTGATCTGCCTTGGTTTGCTTGATGCTTTCCTGTGTCAGGTTATCTGATTTGCCTTTTATCATCAATCACAGCTAAGCTCTAGCACCTTCTTTCCTTGCCCCTTCTCCTCACAGCTGTGCTTGCTGCTGTAAGCACTGAGAGAGGCCACGGCAAAGGTCCCTTGAACAGGGCTGAGGTTAAGCAGCCACCGCAGCCCTCAGAGGCAGAGGACTCTGCTGCAGTTAAGGATTTCCACAGACGTGACAGACAATGGCAGGCATACAAGGAGGTGACACCTTCAGTTGCTGCAGAAAATTAATTTTTCGGGTAAAAAAAAAAAAAAAAGTGCCTTACATTCAGAAATCACAGTTACCATCTTAGCAGCAGACACGTCACAGGCAGAGTTAAAAATACACCCCCCTGCCACAGCAGGCTGGGGGAGACACTGCAGCCACCAGAGTGGTCAGGCTTAAGCAGAAACTGCATCACTTCAGAGGGAAAAGCAAATCATTCCAAATCTCAGAGATGACTGGAGAGCAAGGTGGTGAGAATGACAGCTCCTGCCAGCTTGCCACAGCCCAGTGAGGCTGGCATTTGATTCCAGCACTTGATGGGCAGCCACTGAATTAAGACTCTTCCCAGCATAAGTGGAAATCAGCACTTGAAGCATAACCTTGTCTGTGGCAGCTCCTCTCCCAGAGGCAGAGCACTCAGCACTGCAGGGGTGTGCATCCCCACGCTGCTCGCAGGGGCCCTGCTCCAGCAGCTGCTCCTTTAGCTGATTGCCTACTGCAGGCAGGGACTGGAAAACTCGAGACTGCCCACGCCAGCCCCAGCCGCGTAGGGGCAGATGCAAAAGGGAAGGAGGAGTTCTCACCTTTTCCTTTGCCTGCCAACACCCAGGCAGGACTTACCTCTCACAGGTATCCATCACAGTGCTGTAGGTAAGGTGCAAGAATAATGCGGCAAACACTCGAGGATCATGATGGGGACCTGACTGGAGACGATTAAAAAAAGATCTACAACCATCATTAAGATTTTATTCATCATCTGTTCTCGCCACTCTGAAGCACTTCCCAGGCAGTCGAGGTACTTGCTGCTTAGTGACATCATCAGTGGCCAAGTGTCAGCTGCCAGAGGGGTGTGAGATTGTGCACAGCTCTGAGATAATTGAAGCAGGCTCCTGTCATATGAGGCTTGACACCCAAAGGATGATTTCTAGATCAGAAACAGGTGAACTCTGCAGTGTATTTTTAAAGGCAGAGTGCTGCCAGGTTTGATGATTGCCTTCCAATTACAAAGCACCAAAAGGATGTCAAATAATGCAGCTTCTCACTCAGTTAATCTTTCACTTATGCTGAAAATTACAGTTTCTATATTATCCGTGATGAATGCCAAACAACTTTGAGTAATAAACTTGAAAACATGTAATTAGAGTACTAATAAATCTTGCTTTAATGAGAAACAGCTGCTGTGCTGCACGGTGCCTACAGGGCATTCTGGTGTTTGGCTCCAGGTTTGGCAACGCTCTGCATTAATTAGTCCTCAAAAGAGCAGAGAGAGTTGTGGAGCTTCACATGGGGCTGGGGCATCACTGCTTACCTGGACCTGTGCATTTGGTGAGTTCAGAACAAGCTCTTCTGAAGCCCTCTTGCAGGGCATGCAGCAGCACTGCCCTGTGTCACCAGCTGTGCCAGCAGGCTTTGCTGCCCTGTCCTGCTGTCCCCACGTTGGGCACATCTGTGGCCAATGCCCAGCAGGGCTCTGTGGGGACCAAAGTCCCCAGGCCAGGTGCTCCTTGCTTTGAGAGGCTGCAATGCTCTTCTTAAGCCTTCTTGCCCCAGAGGCTGCAAGCAGGTCTGACCTAGTATGGCCTTGCAATAGGATGGCCTTTGCAAGCAAACACAGGAGGGCTCTTTTCTCTCCTTCCTGAGGAGCAGCTGGCAGGTCTTACTTCAGGGGTACCTGGCTCTGGGGCTGCAATTCAACAGGCTAACCACCTCATGTGCCACGAGAAGAGCTCTCAGCAGGGCTTACAAGATGACAGACATCACCACCTCTGTATTTCTGCCACTGGCCTAGGAGTTCAAAATGTCCTCAGAGGGCTGGGAACATGACACATGCCAGGTACCACTCTGCTTTCCTTCTCCCCTAGGCCTTCTGCTGCAAGGCAGCTCTTCTCCAAGCTGCCCTCTGCAGCTAATAACACACAAAGTGTCATGCGAGAGGAACTACACCAAAGGCAACAGATAATTGAAGCATTTCCATGGTACCACTCAGAGCCTGAGTGATAATCTTTGGTGGGGAGCTCTGAAGCTCAGCCAGACCCATTCATTTCTGAGGATTGATCATTAGAGGAGATCTTCTGCAGTGCTAAGAGAACAGCTGAAAAACTGGCTCCTGACCTCAGGCAGAAGTGGCACCAGCATAGCAACAACCCAGCAGTCACCCAGCCCTGCTCTCAGGGAAGTTCTCACAATCCAGCACAGCCTCTCCCAGGACAGCCTGGGTGGATTACCCTTTGCACTGCACAGTGCTTTGCCAGGACAACTTAGGTTTACTGCTTCATGATGGCAGTTCCCAGGTCCAATAACTTCCCTTTCTTCTGCATCTCTTTCAAGACAGACTGGCTTGAACCCTCTTAAGGTGGTCCCTGACCTCCTGCACTTGATGAGCCCATCCTCACTGCCCACTCTGTGTCCCAGCTCCCTTGGGGTTAGCTTTTGATGCCACTTAGTGCAGGTATCACCCAATCTTGGAACTATAAATTGATCTGAGCCTGTTCTCCCAATCTAAAGGTCACTAAAATAAAGCCAATGTTCTTCTTCCCTAGCTAGGAGTATGTACAAAGTATTACTTAGTCTGCCAGAGGGGAAGCTTTAAGAGCAGCTGAGCAAAACCTGAACCCAAATCATTGTGCCTGTAACTAAGCCAACACTTCTGTTATGGCCCAGAGCTGCACTTTGTCCCTGATGGGCTCTATGCTGCACACCCCACGGGTCATTCAGACACTGTTGAGCTGAACAGAGAGGGCACAGCTGTAGGGACTGGCAGAGGAAACCAGGCAGATTCCCACCGTGCTCCTGCAAGCATCAGCCTGTCCCCTGCTGCATGCTCAGAGGAGGGAGTGTGGACAGGAGCTGCCGGCTGCCATGGTCCATACCTGTCACCCACAGCTCCAGGCAAAGGTTAAAAGATGTCTCTGGGATCAGGATGGGAAGCTGATGGTACTTCTAAAAGAAGCCAGCTGTAGATCACAGACTGGGGGAGTTGCTTTCCTTTTTGCCTCTTCAATGTGCAAGCTGAGCTCAGGGCTTTGTGCTGCAGAGGTGGCTGAGGAACCAGCTCCAGAGCTCTGGGAAGGCAATGAAGAGGAATTATTTTTCGTTCCATCAGAACCTTATATTCACTCACATCAATTACATCCCACTGTAAACGATGAGAATCTTGTGCCTCAAGGTTGAGGGAGAGGAGTCATTTGTTTTAATATTTAGAGATGGAAGCAACTGCTGCAGCTGTGAGTGTCCCAATTTATGACCAAAGTGATCAGTTTAACTCCCTTCCCCGTGTGCTTTTGCAAGCTGAAGCAGAAGTATTGTATTGCACTGATGATTAGAAGGCATCAGACAAAGAAGAATGAACTTTCAATTAAATTTCTGTGCAGTTCTGGATTATGATTACTGTGAAATCCCCCCGTTAATAGAATAGCTTCTCTGCATTGAACCTGTGCCATCAGTCTTCAGATGAGACAGAACAAATCCCCTTCAGCTCACCACAGTGCTTGTGAAGGTGCTGAGACTGTGCCCCTTCTTTCTAACTTTAGTCATTTTAATCTAAAAATACTCCTGCTAATCCCTATTTTGTACTTTTATTGGCTGCTTTTGACACTCAATTGTGGTGCTTTAAGGATTAAAGGATCAGTATTTTTTTTCATATGGAAGCCACAGAAATTACCCAACCGCCTTTGTAGAATACTGAGGAGACAAAAATGCCAGAAGAAAATTGTTTCCTAAGTCAGTGTTTGATGAGCTTCACCCCAAAGTCCTTCAGTTTTGATCTCCAATCACCAAAGCACCGTTTCCAGAGCACTGATCTGTGATAGGTGTTAGTCTTCTGATGTTCCTCACTCACTGCCAACTAACTCCACTGAGAACTTTCTGAGCTCTCTCTACCTGCCCAGCCTCCTTCTGTTCTCACTCAGCTCTTTCACCTGTAGTAGTCTGCAGCAGTTTAAACCAACCAAATCTGCTGCAACTGTTCTTAAAGTACATCAGATGAGCCTTAAGGAAAAAAGCCACCAGTATGAGAGCCAGCATGGAGTTTCACACATAAAGGGAAATTATTCTCTTCAAAAAACCACAGAAACTAAAAACTGTCTCTGCCTCCTGAATCCATAATGCAGGGATCCTGCATTTTAAAATGAAGGGACCAAAAGTCCCTTCAGTGTGCCCAGGTGGCCAGCAGAGCCAATGGCATCCTGGCCTACATGAGGAGCAGTGTGGCCAGCAGGACAAAGGAGGTTATTGTGCCCCTGTGCTCAGCACACATCTTGAGTGCTGTAGTGGGTTTGCAGTGACCTGCCCCCCCACCTTTTAGAACCCCGGCTAAAACTCAGAAAAACACACTGGAAGTTAATAAATGAAGCTTTATATTTACAGCAATGCAAATATACAAGCAAATATTTACAAGATATAACAGATATTTACAGAAATATACAGTAAAAAAAAAGAAATACAGACACCACACCCCTCCTGGAGACCAAAATCCCCAAGAGAGGGAAACCAAACCCCCCTGTACCACCTCTCCCTCCTTCCCCCAGCTTTATCTCACCACTTGATGATGCTGCAGATAAGCTGAAGATCGGTCAGAAAGATTAGTGGCAGGAAGGAATGAATGGTTTTAGTGATTTTACTCTGAATTAGTTCAAAGGCAGAGAGACAAAGGAAAGAAGCTGGTGAAGCCTGCCCAGGACCCAGAGCCGACTGACCTGCGCAAGCACACTGCCTTATCTGGATGTTTTGGGAACATTCTAAAACAACCTTCTTTCTCAGTCAAAACTGGGTGAAGGGACACAGTGTTTAATTTCTCACTCTCAGGCAGCAGTCTAATTTTTCACACAAATTCTCTAATTAGCTCAAACCAACACAAGTGCTGTGTCCAGTTCTGGACCCCTCAATTCAAGAGAGATGTTGAGGTGCTGAAGGTGTCCAGAGAAGGGCAGCAAGGCTGAGGAGAGGCTGAGGGAGCTGGGGGTGTGCAGCCTGCAGAAGAGGAGGCTCAGGGCAGAGCTCATTGCTCTCTGCAGCTACCTAAAGGGAGGCTGTAGCCAGGTGAGGTTGGGTTCTGCTGCCAGGCACCCAGCAACAGAACAAGGAGGGACAGTCTCAAGTTGTGCTGGGGCAGGTTCAGGCTGGATGTTAGGAGGAAGTTCTGCACAGAGAGAGTGATTGGCTTTGGAATGGGCTGCCCAGGGAGGTGGTGGAGTCCCCATCCCTGGAGGTGTTCAGGCAAGGCCTGGATGAGGCACTTAGTGCCATTGGCTAGGGCTGGGTGCTAGGTTGGACTGGATGAGCTTGGAGGTCTCTTCCAGCCTGGCTTGATTCTATTCTATTTAGTTTTGCTGCCATTGTGACAGAGAAGAAAGTCCAAGGAACTGCAATCTGCCCAGGCTTCCCTGGGCACATCTCACATTTGTTTAAGATATCTGTTAGCTCTTTGTCAGCTCTATTAAATCAGAGCAGTAAAGCATCATTGGTCACGCTCTTGGCACAAGGAAAATGAAAATATCCTAGTGGGGGATGTGGTGTTGCCACCACAAGCTGTGATATTAGCTCCCATCAGCTGCTGCTGGTATTTCCCTGGACTGGTTTCATCACTCACAGCCACAGAGACACCCATCTGTCTGCTCTTTCCTTAGCAGGCTAGAGAGGTTGGTGTCATCACAGGAGATTTATTTCTTTCCTATTAGTAAATCAGCAATTTTAGTGGACAAAGCACTGCCACATCCATCACCCATGAAACATTGTTTGTTCAGAGCCAGCTCTTTCTGCCTCTCCTGGTTTAGGGCTCTGAAGATCACAGAGCCCTAAACCAAGGCTCTGATCACAAGGGAGAGTGTTCTGTTATGGCCTCTGTAATGAAGCTCTGCTTTTCCATCCTGAATAGCTCTGGTGGCTCTCCTGCCACAGCAGCTCATGCACAGCACTGCAGAGGCTTGGCACTGGCTGTGCTGTGGTGTCTGCTGGCTGTTATGTTGGTCTGTTGCAGTATCTGCACCCTGCTCCTGAATTCACTTTGATTTCACATCAGAGAGACCTCTGTGACCTTCTTGTTTGCACCAATGTCAGATCAACATGGAGGTGAGGATATAAAAGCAGCAGAGAATGTGTTGAGTTAGGAGAACGCCTGCTGAAATCTGCTTTGCTCAGTCTAGCACCAGAGGGGCAGGCTGGTCTGAAGTTTTACATTATTACCTTTTTCCTTTGAACTCACTGCTGTCATTATTAGCAGGCATCATTGATCACTGCCCATGAAAAATAAATAGCCCCAGTAAGAGCTCTGGTTACCAACCCAGGGTTTCATCTCAGAGCTAACTGCAGCAGTAGGGACCTCTGACTGCCTGGAACCAATCAAATGATTTTGCTCTAAGAGATGACTGAAGAACATAATGGACTCCTTTCATCTCTTATCTAGCAGAATTGATGAATTTGCATTAAAAGGAGCAAGACCCAGAGTCCATTCTCACTTACAGCAGTGTAAATCATAAGTGACTCCATAAATGAACAGCATTACCCTAATGGAGCAAGCTGAGCACTGCTCCTGGCAGAGACAGCTTCAGGCATCCCACACACAGCTTTGACACTCCCAGCCTCCGGGTACCAACAGGCGCAGATCAAGGGCACACACCTCCAGGAGTCGGGGGTGCTTCGCAGGGCCCAGCTCATCAGTCTCCAGGTGGTTCCTGCAGTGACCCACAGAGCTTCCTCCAGGGCAGGGGCACTTGGACAGCTTCACACCTAATGCTGCAGCATCAAAGACCCTTGCAAAGAAGCACAATAGACAAATAGTAAATATTGCTCTGTGTGGTAACAGCTCTCAGCTCTCCTTGCTCCCAGGACCAGGGAGCATCCATCTCAATCCATGGCTTCCAGCCCCCACCTCTGACTCAGGCCATAGAAAGTCTGTCCACAAATCATCTGTGGCATTTATGGTGGAAGGTGCCAAACCCTTCCATAAAGTATGTGTCAGTGTCTCTAGTTTGTGTATTTCAGGAGAAAATGTCCATTTTTTCAGGCTGGGCAGTCATGATGCAGAGCTGTCTCCTTCAAGGGGCTGGTGATGAAATGGCAGCCGCAGTGGTGTCAGGAATGCCACAAGGACATTCTAAATAAGCCTGGACTCAACGACACAGTTGTGCAAATGGTATCCCAGCAATCCTCCCCCAGGGCCAGGATCAGCTCTGGCCCTTTCCTGCCCTCTGACTATGTAACTGCCACTGAAACTCCACTCCTGTCCTTCTACAGAGAGAGGGAGCCTGAGAGCCTTCCTTATGGCTTCCTCCTTAGGAACAGCTAATAAACTACTTCCTATTTTCAGACAAGTCTCAGCAGAAGCCTGTGTGGTTTATGCTGTGACCCAAACATAACAGCTGGAGTGGGCAAGGTAGGAAGAATATGTGTAGACAATTTAAAAGATAAAAGGTTCACAGCCTCGCTGATCCATACCCTCTGCCAATCCAGAGTTTGTTAAGTGCTTCCAATCCAGATGATGCATTTAGCAAAGGATGCAGCTCAGCAACACAGGACCAGTGAGGCCCAGGCCATAAAGGCACTAGGGAAGAGGACTCTGCTATATGCCATGAATAATATTTACATTCAATCAGACCATAGAGCAGAGATCACACTTCTGCCTAGCCCCTGCCACCTCTCCCTTAAGCAATCATTGTGCCATCATGGCTCCTAAGTGATAGTAACAACTCAGCCTCCAACAAATGCTCTGCTGAGCATCCAGGCTCCTAGGGGTTGTTTATGTTGACAGGACAGAGCAAGATTGTCTCTGAAGGTTTCCTAGCTCCTTTTCTTCATCTAGCTGTAACAGCACAGGGCTTTTAGAGAGCCAGCCCTGCTCCCACCAATCGGAGGAGATTGCTCTTTTGTTAGAGACACTTAGAAGCCCTTTCAAACTGTGTGTAACTCCTGCTGGCCCAACGCCACAGGCACATCAGAGCCACGGGCAAGTTCTACTGCTAACTGCAAAAGCAAAGCAGGAAGTGAAGGATGCCTAAGCAAAGCACAGCACAGTACAGGGAGGGAAAAACCAGGTGTGAAATCCATAAACTCATCCCTGCTCAGGACAAACTTCAGACTGGTTCTTCGACATCTTGCTGCTGTTGAGAAGCAGCTGCCTACAGATGGAGTGGCACTTGTGGCACCTGCAGAATAAGGTGACATTTGGTACCCAACCGGGTGGAACTTGCCCCCAAAATTATATGTCACCTGTACAGAGCTAGCTCACTTCTGAAGGGACACAGCTGACACAAGGATGCAGGAGACAATGATCCCTCCTGCTGCTAACTCACAAGAGTTTCACAGAATCATACAACAGCCCACACAGGAAAAGGCCTCACAAGATCTCCTGGCCCAGCCTTTGCTTTCTCAAAGGTACCTGGACTAGAATACAGAAGATCCTGCTTCTGTAGGACGTGGGGGTAGAACCACTCGGTGGAGAGCATCACCACAGCCCTCAGGTCTATTAGTGGTGGAACAGATGATCAATCTCATAGATTACTAAAAAATAACAGTTCCTGCTACACATTTCTCCATGCTACCATCCAGTGCTGATGGCATTACAGAATATTGTCTTCAAAATCCAGATCTGAAGCAAGATATTAATTTATGACATTTTCAGTTCTCCTTAAGCTAATGCAATAGCTCCCAGGAGAGGCAATTATTCAGCCTTCTTCATCCCTTCTCTCCCAAATGCCTCTGCTCAGTTCATAACTTCCCCTTTACATTCGAATGAAAAAAACAAAGCCAACCAAAGAGGGACCTGCTACCTACTTACATCACAATACTGCATTGAATGAAAAAACAAAGCCAACCAAAGAGGGACCTGCTACCTACTTACATCACAATACTGCATTGAATGAAAAAACAAAGCCAACCAAAGAGGGACCTGCTACCTACTTACATCACAATACTGCATTGAATGAAAAAACAAAGCCAACCAAAGAGGGACCTGCTACCTACTTACATCACAATAGCGAACGTCTAGATGACCTCAGCTTGCGCCAAAGACCTTGCAGAGTTCATAAAAAATCCCGTAATACCTCTTCAGAGCCTAAGAGAGGAAGAAATTAAAGACAAACTGTTGCAAGTGAAGTGCCACTATCAAATGCTCTGCTTGCTCCTTCTAGGAGAGCACTACAAAGATCCAAGCAAGCCTCAGGACAGGAGCGTCCCCAGGGTGCCACCAGAAGGGTCAGAGGGCAGAAGGCAGCTCGGGCAGCAGCTGGTGAGCCCTGCAGGGCAGTGAGCTGAGGCACGAAGGAGCTGTGGCAGCGCTGCCTGCGATGCTCGGCAGCCTGCGCCGCAGCCCCCTTGAGTTAACGAGGCACAAAGCGAGAAAGAGGAGAGCTCTGGGGAGGCACCCCCCGGAACCTAACTGCCAGCAGCCCTTGCTTCATCTTTGCTGTGTCGGAAGGAGCTCCAGGGAGCTGCCAATCCGAGCAGCTGGAATTGTGGAGCGCTCCCTAGGAGCAGGGTTTGACCCAGGGCACCTCCGTCTGCTCCACGGCAGTCACAGATTCCTCACTGGTCTCCAGCAGGGCACAGCTCAGGCTGCTTCATGGCTTTCGTATGTAAAGTAACTCACCTGATGTGCTTGCAGCCCCGAACAACAACATTACAGCCTTAGCCCATTGATTTCAGGCAAATAAAAGCAGCATTTCAGCAAAATATTCAGACTTAAGCTACTTTGGCTTTGAAGCAATAGTATGGATTTTTCTTTTGAAGAAATGTTATGAACTTTCTTTATCATCTCTTATTACAGCTCTGAAGGGTTCTACAGAGCATTAGACAGGGATGCTTTGGAGATGATCTGTCTTGATTCAGCCTGCCTTGCATGCACCCATCCACCTGGTCAAGCCATCAGGGATTCTGAAGGCCCACGAGGCATCAGCAGATAAGAACACAGCTTCTATTAATTTTTCCATCCCTCACAGAGCTGAGAAGTAAAATACACTGCCAGGACCTGAACAGAAAATAGCATTTGGGACTATGAGCTCCATCTTAATACTGCCCCTGTGGCTGCTGAAATAATACAGCTGCAGGCTCAAACAATCGGAGAAGGTAGGACACAGAGAACAGAGGTAAAAGTTCAGACCTGAAAGAAGGACAAGGCACAGCAAAACAGCTCCAGGGCAGACAGGGGTGATCCGTGGTGTTCTGAGACACAGCCACACTCCTCCTCTGCTTCCTGTCTGCTTAGATGGACGTTCAGAGGAAAGCACAGGAAGAGCACTTCTGACAACTGCAGCAGAGAATGGGTTAGACCCAAGGAACGTAAAGAGCACAGAGAGGGATGGAGGAATAAAGCGGAAGAGGAGCGAGGGCCTGTGCGAGGGGGGAGAGCACATCAAACAGGTTGAGTTTTTCCAACCCATAGGAGAGAACTTTTCAATTAAATCTTGAAATAAACTGGAAGGCAGGAGAGGTGCTTGAGCAAACGCTGCCTGTTTGTGAAAACAGAGCTGCCTACAAACATCCACACGCAAAGCCAGAAAAAGGACACCCAGAAAAACAGTACTGGCGGAGGCAAAAGCAAATCCTGCTTGGGGACCAGGCTCAGAGCTTTGCCATCAGCAATTCTTACATCACCTTTAAACACACTGTCCCTGGTGACCCTGATGGTGAAATTTCTATTGAAAACGTGCAGAAAGCATCAGGAAAGTTAAAACAACCAAACCAAAGTGCACAACTGCATTCTTTTCCCCAAAGCTCCACGCTTCTGTTCCCTGCCCTCTTGCACTGCCCTGGTGCTTTGCCTCTGTGAGATGCCCTGTGCCACAAAGCCAGCTAACCAAAGCTGCAGATCCACAAACATGACATGGAAGTGCCAGGTGTTAGCAGAAGTTCCATGTTCAGAACTGTTTGGTAACTTTCAGACTGCAGAGGCTCCATTTGGAGGCTGGCTGTGGTCTGCCCAGGACACCTGGAGAGGAGCTGGGCGTTTGAAGTCTGGAGAAATCTGGCTGAAGTAGGTATAATCTACAGCTGCATGAGTGCCCCAGCTCTTTCAGTCTGGCTGGTGCTGGTGTTCCTGTCAATCTTTCAATCAGAATGGTTTCCACTGGGCTTTATGAATAGAAGAATCTTCTGCTTAAGGAAAGGGCTACACCTGAGCAAGACCTCAGGCACTGGGCTGCTGGCTGCTGCCTGTGAAGGGGTTTATCTTTAGGTGTTCCTTGGCATAGCTGAGAGAAGAGAGACAACATTCTCTGGCATGTAATAGCTCTTTTATGCTCACCAACTGTTTGCTTCCTGACCAAGCACCCCAGACCCACCTGGTCTCCAAATACATCAGCTGATGAACAGCAGTGCCAGCTTGTTCTGGAAGCCTTCAACCAAACACAAAAGACCTTTAGTGCAACAAAAGCAGTGATCCCACCTCTTCCTGAGGCACTCTTTTCTCATACACTCACATAGGATTTCAAGATCCCAGAACTGGAAAAGGACTTCCTTGCTGGAATTGTTTCCTTGGAATTCAGGGGGATTCACAAAGTTTAGCAGGAGAACCAACTGGAGGTCCCAGGCTTTCTCCTCCACTAAAAGCAGTGCCTTAGAGCAGAATGATTTTGTGTTACACACACACAGACTAACTCTGCCCTGCAAATGCTGGCGTCAGAGCTGTGTCTGTATAGCTGCAGCTGTGCTGGACAGCCAGAAGCAGCTGCAGCAAAGGAACTACTACCACAAGGAATGGCTGAGTGCTGGAGATTCCATAGCATGTTCCTATTGCCCATGACTTTGAGAGGAGAAGGGGAAGAAAATTGCTCACCAGGTAGTAACCTCAGCACCACAATCTCATTTTCTACCAGGCTGAAACATAGCTGAGGGAGAGAGAACTGCACATTTCCCATGTTAACTCATCATCACAAGTCCCTGGGCTGGACCATGGCAGAGGCAGTGCCTGGGCTGTGCTGACCCAGCTGGTGAAGGCACACCAGCTCCACAGCCTGCCTGCTCTGCCAGCCCAGCACCACCTAAATAGCCTGGCTGGGGCCTCCTGCACACAGCTCCAAGCTGCTTTTGGGTTTGCTGACTCCAGCTCTGGGCACCTGACTCAAAAGTTACTGAAACAGGTGGAAGCAGATGACATGAGCAAAGTGAGGTTTAGCTGCTGCCTGTGCTTACTTCCAGTGTGTTGTGTGCTCCTAAACTCTTTATAACACCTTTTGCTTTTCAAGTTTTGACATAAAACCCTCCTAGCATTAACATGGTCCCCTTCACAAGCAACCTGAGCTCTAAACTTCAGTTCCTATTTACACTGATTGGATATCCCAAGCTCAAGGAGCCCTTAAAGGGGTTTTGTTTCTACAAAAGTAACCCTGGGAGTGCACTCTCCACAAAAGCTGCACCTCACTGAAAGGGCCCAAGGAATTTCTTTCTTGTAGTCATAGCTTGTGGCACAGGATCAGCACCGGGGCAGAGAAGTCCTGCCAGCATCTGAGCCTGGGTGAGTTCTGGATGCTTAAAGAGAAGGAAGAGAGAAGCAGAGTTGCATTGCTAAATATTTGGAAAAGGGAAGGCATTAGGATATGCTTGGGTGGCTAAACAGAAGATGTAGGATTTAAACACTGTGACTGGAGAAGAAAGTTATGCCAGAACTCAACCAACTAAAACAGCAGATGAAGAGCAGATGTAAAGCCAGAACTTCCCCAGAGCCTCCAGCTGACAGCTGCTCCATTTCCCCCTTCTCAGCAAGTAAGTGCAGACAAAAGTAGGAGCATGGGGAAGCAGAGAGAGAAATGGGCACCCTCACTCCTCCAGTAACAGGACTCATCACACCACAGCAGCTTCCCTGTTCCTTCTTGGCCTTTCCAGTGAGATTTCTCTGCTGGTCTGTGTTTCAGATTTTAAACGACGTCCCGCAAAGGGAAAGGTGTCAGAAGAGCATTTCTTGTGTGTGAGAGCAGTGCTGGAGAGCCTGTACCACAGAATGCTAACAGCTCTAATGTTAAACAGGCCCTGCCTGCACTCAGCTGTGTTCACATGAGCCCTTGGACCAGCCACACAACTCTGGGACAGTTGTAAACGTCCACAGGATCCTCTGAATGGGCAGGCACTCACCAAGCCCTGAAACAACAACAGCCAAAACCCAAACTAGAGCCCAGGAACTCAGAAGAGAGGAAAGCAGCAGATGTCTGTCCTGTCTTCCAGAGCACTGTCACCCTGGGTTCAAGGGGCTGCCAAGTGCCTGCTCTGCTTGGGAGCTGCTGTTTCCACTGGCTCCTGCAGTCATTTTACTGCCTACAGATTGAGCAGGCTACAGATGCCTACTTCACTAAAAAAGCAGTTCAAGTGGCAGAAGAAGTCAGACGTTACCAGGCTTCACCAATGCCACGGTGGCAGCAGCAAGCATGGAGCAGACTGGTTGTGATGGCTCTGATTTGTCTTGTGGAGGGGGACTCCAGCAGCACACAGATGGAAGGTGTGCTGGAGCTGAGTTGGATGAGGGACATTAAACTTCTGACTGGGGAAAGTGCCCTCTTGTTCTAAACCTCCCCAGACAGGGGGACAACAGAGGAATCTGTCATGGCCCTCATCCATCCCAGCACTGTGCTTACATTGCTCTAACTCCTTCAACACCAGAGCAGCTCCTGCCAGGCCCAGCTGGAGCACAGCAGAAGCTCTCAATCTCTTACCCACCTCAGTGAAAAATAGCCTGCATGGCTCCACTGCTGCCCATTTCCCCACAGCACAGGCAGTGGCAGTGTGGGGTTGTGCTGCCACACAGCCCCATGCACCCTGCCTTGTCTCTCTGGTGCTGCTTCCATCCAGCCCAGCCTGCCACAGGCAGCACAGAGGAGGCCAGAGACACACCATGGCAGCTCTGCCTTGCTAATGCCCTGTGCATTTGAAGGTATTGATCAGCTGCAAGGAAAACAAACTGAAGTAATACAGGATTTGAGAAAGCTGCTGACTACAGACATCCCAGTCTGTGAGCTTTGGGTACCCTGCTTTGTTTCAGCTTATTTGGATCTCTGGGAAACCACAGAAAGACATTTTCAGGCATTCCAGAAGAAAACTCTGCTGTGCTCTAATCTCAAGCAAACTGCACAGGAGCACTGTGAGTACAAAGCTGAAACCCTGAAAGCCAAGGGGGCACGGGTGGCAGAGGGCACGGGTGAATGGCACTAGCATCCTGTGAAGCTCAGTGGCCTCCACAGAGTGCACAAGGGACCTTGGTGAGTGTACAGCCACAGCACCTTCCTGAGCACACCTCCTTCTTCCAGCCCGTGCTGTTTTGTCACCAGTGATGGCACCAAGGTTTCATTCCCTCCCAAATGCACCTGGTCCCTTTTGAGTAGCCCTCCTGGAAGCTTCTTCTCTGCCGCTCAAAACCCTTCACCCAAGCATTGGTGGGACTGGGGGCAATGGAACTCAGCTAGAAATGGGTAGATTCAGACTGGATGTTAGGAAGAAGTTGGGGAGACTGGGGGTTGGAACTGGATGATCCTTGTGGTCCCTTCCAGCCCTGCCTGATTCTGTGATGACAATCTCTGTCCCACTTGTGTCCACAGGTGGAGGAAGCAAAACTACATTATTAGACTGGATACCTGGTCTAGTTGAGGATGCCCCTGCTGACTGCAGGGGGGTTGGACTAGATGACCTTCAGAGGTCCCTTCCAAGCCAGACCATTCTATGATTCCATGCTCTTCACTGGCAATATAACTGGAGATGTAAAAATTGCCTTGTCATAGACAGACTCCAGCACTGTTCCCCCTTACAAGGAAGGCTGAAGCTTATTTGCAGGATGGGTTTATCACTTTTATCTTCTGCTAAAGAAATGAAAGCCTTTTCTCAGGTAGTCAGTCTGATCCCCTCACTAGAATTTAGTTAGGAGAAAAACCCATTTAATTATGAGACAGTGGAAGGAGCTCAAAGCTCTAATCAGGGCTCATTTGGGGAATTTGTCAGAGGTCATCCAGCCCTTCACTCTCACTCCTGTTGATTCCTGCTCTGTGAAGTGCATTTTCTAAAGGCAGTTATGATCATCTATTATGATCATTTTCCATGGGGTTATTTCTTTCATCTTGCTCTCATTAATTTTAAAAAATCCTGATGTTCTCCCCACTTCACCTCCTCTTTTCTTCCACTCTGTGCACCTCATCATCCAGCAGCCCTACTTCGGATGGTAGAATCTGTGTGTTTACCTCCTGCTCTGCTAAACGGCAGGTATTTACCTGCTGGTGTCCACAGCTCAGTCCAGAAGCTCTGTCAAACTCCACAATGTGATGCTGCAGGGTAGTATCCTCCAGCAGAATGCCTGTTTAGCAGCGAGGCAAACACAGCTTTGGGTGCCAGGCTTGGCTTTGCTCTAGTCAGTGCCCTAACCTTCATCCTGACCTTTGCCAAGCATCTCTGTCCCTTCCCTTGCTAACTCTGGCTAGTTTCTACAGCAGCAGGAGCTACAAGAAGGTGATTAATATTTCTATTTAAAAGGGAGAGGTACATTCTGCATGGAGTTACCCCTGGAACCAAGCGAGGGCTTTTGTGCAGGATCCAATATATTCCATTTCCTATGGAGTGAGTATGCCAGAACCAGTTAAAAATAGCTTCTCCCATTCATTAGAGTCAGCAGATGGCCATTAATCTTTCTGAAAGTATTGATTCAAACTACTCTCCTCCACTTTCAAGGCCCTTCACAGAGCACCTTCCCCCCATCTATCATCCCTCCTCACAGCACTGAGGTGTCTGGCTCTGCAGCAAGGGGGGACAGTTACAAACCTGCAGCCTCTCCTACACACTGCCCCTCACGTCTGCAGGGAGCCCCTACACAGCATTAACTAAGCTTTTCCATTTGTCTCCTTTAAATGCCTTCCAAAAACTTGCCCTTGCCCCGAGGAGCACAAAAGCATTAGGTGGTTAACCAGCAGTGTGGAGGCACCAGAGCCTCCTTGGGACACAGGCTTGCCAAGGACCACCTCCACACCACTCTGGCACCTATCTGTCCCAAATGGCAACGTCTCCTCTTACTCCCAGACTGCAAGAGCTTGAACAAAGCACAGAGAGGTTATGGACTGTCTAGCAGAACATTTCCCAGCACACTGCTGCTGCACAGACAGTTTATTAGAGACAAATATTAGCTGAGGTGGTCGAGAACTGGAAGGTGCACCACAGAAAGGTGCACAGTGCCAAAACCTCACGGACCAGGGAAAGCCAAAACTGGCAAAGCAGCATGGCAAGCACCAGCCCTGCAAGGCTGCACCTCAGACAATGCCAGTGGCTCTCCATGGAAACCACAGGCTCAGTGTTAAGCCCACATGAAGATATTTCACCTAGCCCCTGAGCTGCCATCAGGTGGGTTCCAGTCCTGCTGCTCCCAGTGGTGCTACCCACAGCAGACACCACCATGACCCCAGAGCACAGATGAGAGATTCACTTCTCCTTCTAGAGCTGTCTTCTGTTGCCTGCTCATTAGCTGACTGCTCCCTGTGGTTCCTTTTCCCTAGAGACCAGCACACTTGGCTAACATGTGCCTCCCTTCTCCTCTAGTTTCAGGAGCTTCCCAAAGCCACAAGGTTTTTGCTGGCAGACATCTCCTGCACGTTCTCTTGCAGGAGGTGCTCACTGGCATTCATGGAGTAAACTCGGTCAGGAGTTCCTCTAGTGACAAGGGAGGCTCCCAAGTGCCCACTTTGCTCCCTGGCTGCCTTTTCCAAGGATAAATCAACCCAAGGCATCCCTCTGGTGCGTTCCTAGGGCATTACAGGACAGCAGCTCTCCCCTGCACAAGTGTCAGAATGCAGCTAGAAACGTTTCAGCTCAGCCTGCCAAGTGAACCCCAGTGCTTTAATAACACATAACCAGCACAGCCTGAGAGGCTGCAGAACATCTCTGACACTCTGCCCAGGCTGGTGGCACCTGTAGCACAGCATTTGGTAATGCCTGAGGCTAATGCTCTGAAAGGTGCAGTAGTGCTGTGAGCCTCCTTACAGCCCTTATCTGTCACCCTGCCTCTGCTCCCTGCCCTGTCTGTGCTTTAGGGGTGCTGCATCCACCACACAAGGAAAACACTTTTGTCTTTTCCCCCAGCTCCGTCTATTCTCCAGGGCCTGGCTTATGGCACTGTCTGAGAGCAGCTATTGGATTTCCTGAGTGCTCCAAAGTAAAACTTGTCCCTCCCATCCTATAACACGCTTCAGGCTCACCACAGATTCTCCTGTGAGCACCACTGGTGTGCTTCCTCCTGAGAGATCTAAACCAGAAGTCTGAAGGAAGGCAAGGACTTAAGCCACACTTGGCATCCTCCTGCTTACTCCTCTACCCAAGCTGACTGGGTGGGAAGTGCCTGCTTACTCTGACTGGAAATGCAAAGACACTCCTGCAGAATACAGCAAATGATTTAACTCCATCTTGGACTAATTAAGGACCAGACTAATTCTAGTTTTCAGTAGTCATGAAAGTTGTGGGACCTGTGGAAGGCAGAGTCATGCTCCTGTAGAAACACAGCCATGAAAAGGTGAAGGCAGCACAGGTGACACTCGATAGGCTCTGCAGAGGGCATTCCAAAGCCCTGCTTTCTGCTCCACAGGCAACACACAGCTCTGCCTCGGCACCACAGAACCACCACTCAAACCAAACAACCTGCAAGAGAACAGAAAGTTGGAGCAGTCAGGAAGCACAACCTCAGGGTGAGCAGCTGGATGAAATAAGGGGGAAAAAAACCCAGGTAGCTGACATGCCTCTGTTCTGACAGTTTTACACCCAAAAAAGCTGTACCAATTCAGTCCTTCCCCATGTCCTATGGCCACCTACAGCAGATGTCTGGCAGTGCATGGCAGGGACATGAGGATACTGCCCGGAACAGCCTCCTGGCAACTTATGGACCATATCCTTCCAAACAGCAAGGAGATGCCTTTGAGCAGTGCCTGTTCAGCCTTCCCAGGCCACAGCTGGCCTTGTGCTTCCCTATCCTATCTTCTCAGCCCACACCTTTCCCAAAGACCTTCCCTCTTCACTTGTCCCTTGTACAAAGCTCTCCTGTCTCTGGTTGCCCTTGACACCTGCCCAGAGCTGGGGGAGCAGGCTTGAACGGAGTATTTAAGACACAGCCCAGTGCAGATACAGACCACAATAAAGTCTGGCACTTGTGCCCTGCTCGTGTCTCAACAACCCCTAACACTGCATCTGAGGAGCACTCAGCTGACACAATCCTCCAGCACAGCCTGACCTGGCCAGTGCCTGCCTTTGCATTGCCCACACAACCTCCTTAGCTTGTGTGCGCTGTGCTGGGTGTTTAGTTCAGAGCTGGGCTCTGCCCTGCTGGCTGCTGCACCTGCACATGAGCTGGTTTAACTGCACTGGCACAGCTTTAACCCTGTCTCTGCCTTCCTTCTCTGTCTTGCATGCCAAAGCAAAGCTGCAGACCACAGCTCTCCCAAAGGCAAACCTGACAACTTGCTGTTCTCTTTCCTTGCCTCCCTCGTGCTGCTCTGACTTCACCTGGGCATTGAGGACAGTGGCTTCATGCACCTTGGAAAGACAATTAATAATGGAGAGGCACTGTACAAGACAAGGCAGGCTGCACTGCTTCACACAGCCTGTCCCCAGCTAGCTGCCCTGCAGAGTTCTCAGGGGGGCTGCAGGCAATGCCCTCACACCTCTGAGCCTTGCCTCAGTGCTGCATGTCCAGCACCTCACTGGGACCTGACTCACTACAGACCTGTTATGGAACATCTCTGACCTGGAACCCATTTGCTGCTGGGGCTCCCAAAGGGGCAGGAAACAACAGAGCACCCCACAGTGACTGTACAGAACCCATGAAAGTCCATAATTCCCATTTAAGGGAAGAGAAAAATAGGAGTTGGGGATGCTTCCCAAAAAGCCCTTTCCATGAAAACAACACTGGGCTGCTCCATTTGCCTCTGCAGGCTTTAAGTGCCCACCTGGCAGCAGGGCTGACCCTTTGCAGCAGCATGTTCCCCTGTACTGCTGCTTTGTACCATCCAAAACCACTTAGCAGCAAAGCACCACACCAGCCCGGCACAGTTCACAAACGCTTGTGGAAGGAAACCTTTGCTCCCTGCAGATGCAAGAGGCTCTGCAAGAGCACCGAGGCAAGCAGTACACTTCTGTCTCCCAGGTAAACCTCGCTCTCATGCTGCAGCCCTCTTCAGTTTTATCTCTTGCCGTTCCCCAGTAGGGGAGTGGGCTTGAGCACTTTGCGGCTCAGTGTCACCGTAAGAGCTAAAGCACCACCTGCGTGTCTGACAGCTCAGCTGCCCCTCACGGCGGGTCAGGGCCAGCAGGAAGGGCCCCGGGGCGCTGCCAGCAAAGCAGGGGCACAACGTGCCCCAGTGTCATTGTGCCCCAGTGTCACCGTGCCCCACGCTCGGGCAGCTGCAGGCTGTGTGCAGCCACCCTCCTGCCGGACAGGCAGGCACACCTCATGCACTTGGAAAGCAAAAGCAGTGCAACCTCTCCCCCAGGCTTTCCTTGCCCCATCTCCACCAAAGCACCTTAGCCAGTTCTGCCTCCCATTAAGTCCTAAAGCAAGCTCTGCACAAACCAGCGCTGTGCTTACCTGAGCGCAGGAGGCAGCCAGCTCAGGCAGGCTGCAGCAGCTGTGCAGCACCCACTGGGGCAGCCCCGCGTCTGCTCAGGACTTAGCAAGCCCTGGTGCAAGCCTCCCTGCACAAGGGCTGGCTGCAAGCACAGCACTGCAGCTCCAGAGAGTAGCAGCTCCCTGCGGAACAGCTCTGCTTTTCCCTCTCTCCTTTTAAACCCTAGCCTGCAGCTTGCCCTAATGGCACCAAACCTCAAGCACCTGAGCCTCTGCCCTGCTCCAACACCTGGTAGCAGTGCTTGAATTCCACAGGCTTTGGGAAGCTCAACCCTGGCTGCTCAGCTGCGCCTAAAGCAGATCCATTTGGCTGTCCAGACCACATCATTTTTAAACATTCTTTTCTTCTCACAGCTGTACACTTCAAGTCTCAGCTGAATCACACATGTCTAATCCCTACAGCCCATCACATCTGAACTAAGTGCAGCCTAACGACCCCCTCGGCATGCCTAGGATGGCTCTAAGCTGTATCTAGTGAGGTTTGTGTTCCTGAGCATTCAGATCCTCAGCTGGGCAGCCTTGAAAATGCCACAGCTATAAATGCTGAAGTACCTGAAGAGCAGATCTAATTCCACATATATTTCTTTGTGTTATTTGTGCCAGAAAAAAAAAAAAAAAAAAGGTTTATTTCAGGGTACCTTCTTGGAGCTTGTCTCTCCCTGCAGTTGGAGGGTCAAGTGCACATGCAGTGGCTTTGCCTGGTGCCTTGGTGATAATCACAAGAGGTGAGGAGGTCTTCACCACTTGAACTTCATTTAAATTATGTGGTGCCAGAAGAATTTCTCCCTCATTTAGCTTTCCAATTAAGCAGCCCCTTGCCAGGTTTAAGGCAAAGCGTGGTACATTAGTTGTTGGGTTTTTTCCTCCTGTACAATCCTTAAAATGAATGATGCTCTGTTTCACATCTCTTTAGCTTCGTTCTGTGTTTTCCTTGGAATAACCTTGCCTAGCTCCACATCCCTTACAACAGACAAAACTCTGGCAGGAAAGTGTGCCAAAGCACAACATTTTTCTCTGTATCCCCTTCCCAACTGCAAGGAAAGACATTTTTCATTCTGTCTGTGAGGAGGGTTTTTTCCCAAAGGCGTGGGAGCCAGCTGACACTCAGAGCTTGCTCTGTGGCTGCACACACCACTCCTGAGAGTCAGTGACTGTCTTCTACCTTCAGCAGCCTTCTCTCCTGCAGCTGCCATACAAAACTACCTCTCCCTAGAGATGTCAGGTGTCTGCCTTTGATGTCAGGGGGTTAAAGCTTCCTGGCTCCCTGTGCAACAAAGACATTAGGTCCATCACCATCACATTTCAAAACCCAAGCACTGCCTCTTCCAGGAGCTGCAGTACAGCTGTGGGCAGCACACCTGCTTGTCCCCTTCCACAGACTGACTCTGCATGTTGCACTGCACCAAGGAGTCATTCTCTGACTTGCTGCTTTGTTTGCAGACCTCACACTACTTACTAAACGTTGCAGTTGTTGCTTAGATGTTTGTCATTTTGCTGACAAATCCCCACACAACCCTTCTGTGCAGAAGAAAGACCTCACCTCTGCTTAGGGCAACCTCTGGCAACTGCTAGGGCTTGCTGAACACCCACAAGCTCCATCTGTAGAGATGAATGGGCAACATCTTTGGTATTAACTACCTTAAAATGGATACCCCAGAAGGTGCATGCTGAGAAACTAAACATGGTGATGTTGAAGTCATTCCCATGCAGACATTATGCAGCCACTCATCAGTTGGTTCTGTCCCCAACGTGGCTCCTCCATCAGTCCTGCAGTGTCTTCCTCAGTAGCCAAATCACCTGAGCTATTCAAATGTTGTGGAGAAAGCAGAAGCAAGAGCTGTGCTCACAGGCACACAGAAGGTGACATCTGAACTGTTTGCCTTTGTTCCTGTTGTTTTCCTGCAGCAGGCTGTGAGCCATCATGTGAACCTGTCTAGCTCAAAGCACCTGCTCTTGTCCTCACACCTTTGTGGTTCTCACTGTGAAATGAGTAAGTGTGAACCTATTCAGGAGTTCCTCCTCACTACATCTTTCAATCTGCATGAAATTTGGAAATAAGGAAATAAAAGAGGAAAGGAAGAAAAGGAAGGAAAGGAAGGAAAGGAAGGAAAGGAAGGAAAAGAAGGAAAAGAGAGGGGGAAAAATTGTCTAAAGAATCAGAATGTGAAAACAGAAGACAGCAAAAAGCAAAGTCTTTGCAGGCTCTGAGTTTGTGTAAACATGCACAAGTTGAGATGTTCATCAAGCCTGAGGTCACACAAGGAAGCCCACAGACAGAAGCTTTATGCAGCTTTCTAAGCTGCTGTGATTGAGGAGTCTATTCTCAGCACACACAACAGTGAAAATGAAGCTGTTCACTATTTCAGAAGCTCCAGCCTCACAAGGTAGCTTCTGCACAGGAGAACAATTCTCCCTGGTACTGTGGAGATGTGCTGATTTGCAGCTGCCACTCTTTATTGGTTCTGTTCATGGAGAGCTCAGAGTGTGTCCAGCCCCGTGGCTCCGGTGGCAGAGATGAGGTCAGTGCAGCTGCCCACAGTGCTCACCCCCCGAGCAGCTTCCAGTGGTCATGGCTTTTAACTCTACACATTTCTCTCAAGGTGAGATGGTGAGGCACAAAGAAGGGTTTGGCTTTTGGAGTTTTTCAATGGAATGCAGTCAAATCTGAACTTAAAAATGCAGTTTATGGAGACGGGAGTAGGACAGGGAGAGAAGTTTAAGTCAGGACAACATAAGACAGGAAAAGTGACTTCTGGTGCCAAGTTATTGAGACCACATCACTTCTAACCCAGGAGGGAAGGTGGGCCCAGAGGGGTGAGCTGTCAGGCACAAGATGGCAGCTGAGCTGGCTGTGAGCTCTTTCTGTTCCAGGAGATGGCTTGTGGCAGTGCAAGGCAGAGTGCAGGCCAGCGTGCAAGGGGAAGCCCCACGTGAAACAGCCTACTGCTGCCAGAATCCACACTGCTCCTCCTGCTGCATCTCATACCTGCTGAGGGCCTGCAAAAGGCATCCACACAAGTGTGCATGCTGAGGGGACAGCCACCTCCACCCATGGGTGCACACTGATAAGGAGAGGGCTGGAACTCATTGGGTGTCTCATCAGGACTACTCATAGTTGCAAGCCCTGTTTTGAATAGGTACAGATCACAGCTTCCTCTCAGGGTGCAAGTGCTAAAAGCTGGGGTAGATGTTTCTCCTCCAAAGGCACAGCAGCTGCAGCATTCACCTGGGACAAGGCATGCAAAATAGAGCAATACCAGAAAAAGCAAGGACAAGGAAGATCTTCACGAGTGCCAGGGCTCAGGGCTGCAGGGGCAGCCTCCTCTGCCAGAGTGCCTGCTAAATGGCCCAGACAGCTTCAGCCTACATTGCCTTTCCTGGAAGGTGAGAAATGTCCTTTCAGCCTTTGTCTCAGGGAGATTGCTGTTGCTGCACATGATGAGATGACCTATTGAGGACACAGAAACTAACTGGGCTGAGATCCAAGGCAAATGACTGGCACTGCCACCAGCTATTCTATATACACTGCCCACTATCTCCTCCTTTCCTGATGGAGATTAATCCCTTGAGTTCTGCAAATGTGTTTCAGGATGGCTTTGAACAGGATTATTGCACGAGGAGGACAAGTAACAGCAGCAGAAGCAATAATCTCCAGCCCAGAAGAACAGGAGCAGGATTTGTTTCCCTGTCAATACTGGAGAGGTGAAGGACTCTTGGGCTCGTCCCTCCTGTGCACCACACAGAGTATTTTGGGGGTACTGTCCAAGCTTCCTGCCTCAGGTGGTCAGATAGGGGTCTCTGGATGAACACAGATAGAGAACCCTCCCCAAAAAAACAGAGACCTAGGGGACTTTACCAATGGAAATATAAACCCTGACAGAGTGTGGCCAGCTGAGGACCAGCTAGGACAAGGAGGCAGCTAATCCAGACTCAGCCTTGGCAATGAATGAAGCCCACCTCGACTTCAGAAGTGATTGCAGCTCAGTCAGAAAAGCCTCTCATCTACACTACAATTCCTCTTTTTTTTCTCTCTTCCAAATTGGCTTATTTCTCCTTTAGCTCATCTGAAACATTTTAGTGTCCCTTAATTTATTTAAGCTTAAATATATCTAATTTATTTAATGGGCTATTCTGTAAGATACCAGGGGGAGGGAAGAGATTGTTTTAAAGTGTCACTCTGCTTTTCAGTGAAAACTTTATCAGATTCCTCATTCTTCACACTTTGACTTCCCAACTAAACTAATTTGCAATTCTAATGCTACCTTTTTTTTTTCCCCTCAACAGTTAGGTACCTGCTGCACAGAAATCTGCAAGACAGCTTTTAATTCCTGATGCCTGTTTTATCTAGAGCAATAACAGATCCATAAGGAGGCACAGGGAGCCCAGCCAGTGGCTTTGTTGGTGATACATGAGCCCATATGTTGTGGGAACCGGCACAGAACAAAGGGAGGCTTTGCAGTGCACACTCCTCTCAAGCACCGCAGTGCTCTGCTCAGCCCAGGCAAAGCAGCAGTTACAATCCTGTCTCCAGGTGGCCCAGGCTGTGTGCAGTGGGGCTGCCCTTTGCTTCCTTGGGATAGCGTTTGGTGAGGACACCAGAGCAGAAGCCAGTCAAAGGCAGGCATCAAACAGACAATGCAGGTACATTTCACTGCACACCCTAAGCTCTGCTCAAACCCCACTGCACCAACCAGTGCTGCAGCACAGGTGTCCAGCACGGGCTGCCTGAAAGGTGGCACAGTGGCACCAGCAGTGCTTATTCTCCTGCCATTTGCAGCAGCAGGAGAGTGCCTGCTCCAAAACCTTCGCAGTGGCAAGAGACTCACTGAGTCCTGTCACCTCCACAGGCAGCTGCGTGCTTGAGTCTGATGCGGCCAAACCCTTGCACCCTCCCCGGGGCTTCTACAGGCTGCAGTGCCAGGCAGGTAAGGGCCTTCTGTTCATCATCCTGATAAAGGACCCAGGCTCCAAGTGTGAACAGAGCCATTAGCGTCCCCAGCCCTGCACAGAGCATATCCCTGTGCTGACACCCTGTGTGCTTCTCTGATGCTGCAGACTGGCACAAATCCACACAGCCTGGCTGCTGAGGGCATGGTGAGGGAGCAAGCACTGCACCCACAGCTACCTGCAGCCAGGGAGCCTCACTAGCAGCTGATTAATGCTAAAGCATGGCTCCACTCCTTCTGCACCCTCTGCAGTGGGCACTCTCCTGTTTCACAGCAGCTGATGTGCTATCTTCAAACAGCTCTCACAGTGGCACCTACCTGACCATTCTGAAGGGTAGTGGATGTGAGACAGCTTCAGAACTTCTTCGTATCTCTGCTCAAAGATCTGATCAAACACATCTCTGCCTGACACTGAGCAGGACCTGGTTTTGAGTCTCAGTCCCAAAGGGGATAGCTGTAGAGTGAGGCTAGCACTGTCTTGGGCTCCCTGCTCCCTTTGTGCCACAGAAGTCAAATTAATGAACACTTTATTTGCCCTTTAGCTCAAGCAGAACGTACAGGAGAGAGGAACCTATGTTTAGGGCTCAAAAACCTGCAAGCCCCCTGTGCTTACAGCACTTGCCTGTCATTTTTTGAGCATGGTTCTAGTTACCCCTGCTGAATGTGTAAATATAAACACACTCTCATTACCGAACCTGAGCTAGCTCAGTATTAAAAGTTCTTCTCCCTTTCCCTCTCTCTTTTCTCTCCCTGGAGTTCCTAAGATGAATGCAAACCCAATGCATACTTTTGCAAGTGAATGATCTGCACACAAAAAAAATCTAACTGCAAATGGAGCTTGCTGAAAAGTTTGGGTTTGTGATGTGGGGAGTGAAGGAGAGAGTGAGAATGATACAGATGCTGTCATTTGATGATCTCTCTCTTGAGGTTCAACATAAAGAGGACTCTCAAAGTCTAGGTGATTTGGAATTGTTATCCTTAACTGTTAAGGTTCTTACAGAAGTAATACTTGAAAATAGAAATCTACATGTGTGGAATATGGGAGTAAAATGGGGAGATAGGGGATGGGTGCTGAAGAAGAGCAAAGCCCTTCCTTCTACCTTATTGAAAAGAAGGAAGAAGTAGCACCAAATCATTTTGGCAAATATTGAACACTGATCTGTACTTCACGGGCAGAAGCACTTGAAGAAACTCTTTAGATAGTCACAAACCTAAGAGGTTCTCAGGATATTCCCATAATTTACTTCTCTCTAAAAGAGAGCCTTAGGTGCAAGGAGACCTGTCCCACATTCTCTACACAAATAAGAGGAGCAGGACCTCCAGCCAGGCATTTGCCCACATCACTCCTGCAAGAGATCTCCTGTAGCCCAGCTAAGGACAAAAGCCTCTGGTGAGTGGAGTCCTCTCAGAGGCTCCTCAGGAGCCTGTCTGTGGCAGTGCTGATGCCCTGTGCACAACCTCTCTGCTCTCCTCTCCTCTCCCATCCATGTGCATCCCTCCCTGTAAGAGCAGGGATTGCTGTGCCTGTGCCCAGGGTGCACTGGCAGGAGGTGCCAGAGGAGCAAGTTGACTCCCGCTGGCTTTCCAAGGTTTGCTGTCTCATAAACAGTTTTTCTCCTTCCAGTGCACATTCAGCAGAACATTTAGTCTGGATCTGGGCCGTGGCTGCTGCCCCTCCATCAGAGCACAGGGAGCAGTAGGTTGTGTCCAGCCCAGCTTGTTCATTAGAGCAGCAGAAGGATCTGCTAGAATCCTCTCTAAATACTTCATGCATGCAGAATGAGTTACACTTCTGTTTGGAGATTAATTCATTGCTTTGCATTAAAGATTTGGGGGCGGAGGGAACACACATTAAAGCCAAAGGCAGAGCAGCTGACTGAGCTCCTTACAAATATTCCAAGATCATACTTCCAGCTTCATTAAGACAGTTGGTTAAGGACACCTCAGCCCTGCCTTTATTGCTGTCCCTCTTCACCTCAGCATGGGCACTCAGATACAATCCTCTCTTCTCCTGGGGAAAGAGGCTCCACAGTGCTCGCACAGCCTCTCTTGCTCCACAGTATCTGTCACCCGGGCAGCCTCGGGGACCTGTGTGAAAACTCTCTGTTGCTTTTATTATTGCTTAACCAGTTTGAAATTGGCAAGAGGGGAGCTGTGAAAACAACCATTCTTGGCAGGAAGAAGCTGTACATTTCCAGAGCACTTTATGTCTCTGGCAGACAGGGGAAAAAAAGCGAGTGAAAGATTCCTTCCAGCAACAAAAGGCCTCTCAATCCCCTTACTACAGCTCTCCCCTCCTTCAGCAGAGAGGCTCACAAGGCACAGCACTGCCTGGCTGCACAGGACACAATTGAATAGTCTGTGCTGGCAGGAACAAGCTGGAGGGAAGAAAGGAGGAAACAAACTTTATGTTTGGTATCTTGTTGTTGAGGTTAGAGAACATTAGAGCAATGCTGTTCCCAGCTTTAAGCACATCACCACATCTCCAGACACGTCAAAGGAAAGAGAGGTGATGGTGACTGCAGCCTGGCAAAGCACAGCAGGTTCCCAGCCACTTCCAGGAGCTCTACGAGGTTCTGTGGCTCATCTTGCTGTACCTTCTCTTCCAAAACCTTTCTGATATGATGAAAATGGTTTTGTTCTGTCCAGTCTCAGCCTCCATCCTACTTCAGTAACAACTATATTGTGGAATCATAGACTCACAGATGGCTTGTGTTGGAAGGGACCTTAAACATCATCCAGTCCCCAACCCCCTGCCACAGGCACCTTCCACTAGCCCAGGCTGCTCAAGGCCTCATCCAAACTGGCCTTGAACACCTCCAGGGAAGGAGCATCCACAACCTCCCTGGGTGTCTCCCCACCCTCACTGTCAAGAATCTATTCTGGATCTTCAGCCTCTATCTTCTGGCCTGTTTTATTCAGCCTAGTGCTTTAAACACTGCAATCAGAGACCTGTGCCAGAGACAGGAGAGGACGAACACAAGCAGAAGGCAGGTACTACTATTTGTTTACTATTGCTGGCCACTGATGGTCAGTAGGTGACCTCACACTGACAGCTGCCTGAGACAAAATGAACAAGGTGGCAATTCCTTCTGAGGGGGTTCCCCATTATTTTCATTACTCTTCGCTCTCCAAATATGAATTTTCAGTGTCCTGAAGTCCTTTTACCCTTCCAGTACAGTTTCAAAAACCTCTGACAGCAAATCAGCTTGGCTATGTGCTTGCACTGAGCTTCTAACCTTAGAAATTTGGGGTGGATTTATCAGCTGCCTAATAAAATCTACCAAGATAGAGTGAGCAAACTTCAGACTAAGACAGACAAGCCTGAGTAAGGTATTACATGCAGAGCAGCCTCACTTTCTTGATGTTTGGGTGTGTTGGTTTGAGCTAATTGGAGGATTTGAGTGAGAAATTAGACTATTGTCTGAGAGACATAAACACAGTGTGTGCCACTTCACTGAGTTTTACTGAGGAAAGAAAAAAAAAGTTGTTTTAAGAACTGTTCTAAAAACAACCAGATTAGCAGAGGGCTTCTGTCTGTGCTGGCTGTGCCTGCTTCTCTTTGTCTCTCTGTCTTTTAGCTAATTCAGAGTAAAACTACTAACTCCTTCCTATTACTAATCCCTCTGACTGATCTTCAGCTTATCTGCAGCCTCAACAGGTGGTGAGATAAGGCTGGAGAAGGAGGGGAAAGGTGGTAGGGGGTGTCTGGTTACCCTCTCTTGGGGATTTTGGTCTCTGGGAGGGCTGTGGTGTCTGTATTGCCTTTTCACTGTATATATCTGTAAATATCTGTAATATTCTGCAAATATTTGCTTGTATATTTGCATTGCTGTAAATATAAAGCTTCATTTATTAACTTCTAGTGTTTTTTCTGAGTTTTAGCTGGGGTTTATAAAGGTGGGGGGGGCAGGTCACTGCAAACCCACTACATTGGGGAAACAATTGTGAGATGGGAAATTTCCCATGAACCATAAAAACTGAGAAATTGACTTTTCAGCCTCAATGATCTGAACAAAAACATTACCTTTCCTGATCTGCCTGAAATCCAGAGGTTTTTCAGGTTGGTCATTCAAACCCAGCAGGGCAGGGCCTTGCACACTTACTCTGACACCTGCTAATATGGATATGAACTACATCAGCCAACCCTTGGTCTACAGCTGGAACAGGCTCTGACGTGGAGCTAGAGCAAGGAGAAAATGGAATATGAGATGGAAATGAATAGCCACTCTGATATCTTTAATTGAAATAGCAGAATAACAAACTCCTGTGCTCCCATTGCACATTCGTGGTGCCACCTGTGCAGAGCTGTGTTGTTTTTGGTTTTTTTCAGTAGGAATCGTGTTTAGAGGCAAAGATGAAAACAAGAGCAATTCCTTTCTTGGCCACTTACCCTTAGGCATTGTTTCCACTGCTTTTAGGTATTTGTCTCTCCTTAATATCTCACCTGCACGGACAGAGGAAAAAAAAAAAGACATTTCTGTTTGCTTTTGGCAGCTGCTCAGCTGAAGGAGATAATGAAATCTAAAAGCCATGGCAGCCTGTCAGGCAGAGATTATTTCTGCACTGAGCCCAGGCATGCTGCTGGCTGATGTGCAGTGCACAGTGACATCTCTTAGGCTTTTCACTCCCAGCAGCCAAACCCGGGCAGGGCAGGGCAGGGCAGAGGAGCAGCATCCATGCCCCTCATGGCAGAGCTTTCCTCTTTGCTTCCTCGGTGTACAAAGTCACTCACCCTGAAAGCCTCTCTTGCGCTGTACCTAAATAAACTTCTCCCAGACAAAGTGTTCTGGTGGGCTGCTGGCTGCAGAGCAGGGGTGCACCTGCTGCAGATGAGGAGCAGGCAGCCACGGCCCAGCCCAGCTGTGTCATGCTGCAGTGCAAGCTGTGCTTAGTGCTCACCACCCCCCCGGGTCGCTGCCTGCTCCCCTGCCAGCCTCACTGCCTGCTCCCCTGCCAGCCTCATATCCACGGTGCAAGCCAAGAGAGGCAGCACTGGCAACCGTGCACCAAACGCACCCTGCCTTGACACCCAAGCAAGGCTGCTCCCCTGGGGATGCGAATTCCCGGGGGAAACGAGCAGCTGTGGCAGCCCGGGGACAGCGCTGCTGTTCTCAGGCTCTAGGGCATCGCTCACTCTCGCTCCTGCCACATCCTCACCCGAACCGCAGGCAAAGAGATCAGATTGCAGTGATTACTACAAGTGTTTCGATAGCACTGCTTTAGAAACAAAAGCTAATAGCAGCTGACTTTCGTTACGGAGAGATGGAGTGAAGAGAGGGTGAGAAAAAGGGAGGAAATTGGCGGGAGCGCAGGTTTGTCCCTGGCTACCCTCTTCTAGCGAGCTCATCTCTGAGCAAAAAGGAAAGCCACAGCTCCCTCTGGAGCTCATCACCAAGCTAAGGTCACAGGAGCGGTGCTGAAAGTGCTGAACATCCTCCTCCTCTCTTCTCCACAGCACCGAGCCCACCTGCAGCCTGACCTTGGCCTCTCTTTCGGCACTGAACCTTCTTGCTGCTCACCTGGCAGCCGCCCAGAACCAGCACCCATGCTTCTGCACGCATCTATTTTATCCTGCCCACTCTGCATCACACAGATCCCCACACTGGCACCAGGACTTTGCAGATAGGAGCTCAAGGTTAGGAGCTAAGTGGTTCTCCATTTCAGTAACTTCTGCAGGCAGGATTTATAGCCAGTATGCTCTGCTCTGCATAACTCAGGCCCATCCTTCCAGCTCTGCTTGCTCCTCTTCCCCTCTCTGTTTCCTTCCTGCTGCCATGAGGACTTTACTTGCATGAGAGCTAGAGGCAGACCAGTTGGGAATGTGAACACCGAGTGTGGAAGGCAGCTTTTTGCTAAGCAGTGTCAGATGAGGACAGTCATTGGTTGCCCACATTCCAGCCTCCCCTTCCTGTAGGTTTCTGCCCTGCCAGCTACATCAGTAGGAAGCTTTACTGCTCCACAAATTAGAGTCCTGCCAACAAGTGCTGTGCTCTGCGGAGCACCTTCAGTGGGTAGGCAGATTGAGTCCAGCTATGCAAACCCAGGCAGGCTGCAAGCCAGAGGTGCAGCAGGAGAGCAGCACAGCCTCCCGCACAGCTGAGAGGGAACAACCCACACACACCAGTGCCACGGGAACCTTTTGTGTTAGACTCACTTTGCACACCTCAAGGATGTGCTCAACAGCACAACGACCTGCCCCAGACTTCTGGAGGGTCACTGTCCTCAGGCAGTGGGCACTGGAAATGGGCAAACAGCTGCTCACAGCAGAGATCTGCAACTTCCTGCTGGAAGCACCAGTTTGGTAGCAGGAGCTGGCTTGGTGGCTGAGGCACTGCTGCACACACAGGAAAAGGAGGCACTGTCCCAGTCCTCACTTGGGTTTCCAGCCCATGTGACACAGTAGCTTCACATTAGAGATCATCTTCCTTGAGTAGGATATATGACAGAAGACAAAGAACAAAACCAAATCAGGGCTCCTGCTGTCTTTTCCATTCAGCTGAACAGAGCATGATCCATGCATGCTGCCCGGGGGGAAACAGACAGCTCTGACCTCCAGAGACAGGGAGACAACCGGAGACAAGTGACTCAAAGTACAGCCTGGCTTGTGGTCTGCCCTCTCTGAGGAAGGAACTGTGATAAACCATGAGCTGACCTTTCTTAAGAGCTGCAGTTTGTTCATAGCTGAGTAGATGGTGCATTTATTTCAATAGGGGCTTTGAGCACTCGCAGTTGTCTCTTAATTTACTTTGCAGGGAGAGAACAAGGATGCATCAAGGTAAGAGCTGAATACGTACCCTAAATAAGCCTAAAAGTCTTATTAAATTTTCATTCTTTCTACAAGCAAAACATTCACAAACTACAGCCTGGATTCCACTGGAGCAGCAAATCCAGGTTTTGAGGCAGTATTTCCTTACCTGTCTCTCCAAGGCACTAAAGATACTGCTGGGTGTAAATGCTCCAGTAAAGAGCAGAGCTTCCTGACTTCCTGCTTGTCTCTGTGCAGCGTGCACCTGGGTGAGGCTAGATGCTTTTCTCCACTGACTGATTCAAGAAACAATACTTTTGGGGTCTATTTTTAATTAAAATGCTTTTTAAATGTCTCTTTAAAAAGGGATGTGGGATCTACCACTTGACAACCCCAGAGGATGGAGTCTTCTGGGGATTAATGCTGTCTGTTTATCCTCACAAAGACACTGGCAAGAGAATCCTCTCCAGCATCCACTTCCTTCCAAAGGCAGATCCGCCCAGGGTGACTAACAGATCGGTGCAGTGCCCCCAAAGGGGCTCCCACCAGAAGTCCTTGCTCTTTGGCTGGGTTATTGGCTGGACCACAGTGGCTTGTGGTAGGTCTTCTTGGCTTGAGATTGTCTCCCATGCCACTGAGGTTCTCTTTGGTCACTCTGCCTTTTTCTCTGCACAGACACTAAGCCAAATTGCCCCAAGCAGAGGAGCTGTCTCAGCCCGCTGGGTGCAGTGAATACGTGCCCCAGTGGCAGGGCACACGGCAAGCACAGGAGCTGCAAAAAGACAGCAGAGGAAAACAAAGTATACCAGAATCCCCTTTCACTTCTTATTCAGGCATGACAAGAAAGCAGCTCAACAGAACAATTTGTACACATAGTGCAACGGTTCACTGCCCTAATAAAACACAGAGCGTTCTGCAGCAAAGAGAAACTTGCCAGAGCCAAGGCTCTCACAGGATGGGGGCATCAGCCGTGCCCACATCCATTATACACTAACAGTGGCAAAGATGAGGGCAGAGTCTAGCTGCAGCCCCTTTCCAGTGAACACTGTTGCAGTCGGGCTGAAATTAAACCATGAACCAGGAAAAGGTTTTGTTAACCATCTCAAACCTGACAGCCCCTAGCGGCACACTCCCCAGACGCATCCCTGGGCACCTGCACAGGCTGCTTACGGTGGATTTCTTTCTGAAAGGTGCTGAAACATTTTGTATCTCTACAAAGCTTTTCACCTGGTGAGAGACAGCTGCGGTATGAAGATCAGGAGATGCAGAGGGAGAAGCGTTTCAGTCCCCTCTCTGCCCTGGAGTGACTCAGCCACACATCAGCTCCCACAGCTTCCTGAGGGGTAGGATTCTTGGCCCCCGGTCACTGGCAGGGAGCCTTTTAGAGGGTGGGATGGAGAGATCAGGACCTTCTGAAACTGACAGAAGAAGTCACTGTCTGCTGAGAGGGACAGGGCAGCCAAGGGGGCTGCAGAGCACTGCCCAGCGACCCTCAGAGCTCAGCCCAGCTCCTCGGCAGCTTCGCCACTCACCACTCATCGCTTTCCCCATTTTTCCTGAACTAATACCTAAATTAGATTTATTTCCTGCTTTAATATCTCTAAAAGGCCCCATAGGTATATCGGAGTACACATCAGAAGGAAGAGCAGACATAATTAGGCAAAGCACTTGCACTGCTTTGCTGTCTATACAGTCTGCAATTTTTCAGCCTATTTTTGCTTGTGAAACGTGTCCTAGATCATGCAAACTAATTCACGCTGCGAGGGCCGTGCGGTAAAATGAATATATTATCAATGCAAACTGTCACCACACCCATCACAATTACATTTACAGCTCCCTCTGTGTCTTGTAGTAATTTGTTCTCCCGCACTGCATCCCTCAGAGGTTTCTACCAGATTATTTTTACTATTCAGAAAGGTAATTTATTGAAGGAGTGCTTTGCGTCTCTGTCAGAGATACGTGAAGCAAGAAATGGGGATGAGAAAACCTCAGAATGATTGGTAGCTTGATGTGGATAAGGAGATGAATTTTAGAAGAAGCTTGCAGGGAAACTACAAACAGTTTTATTACCTGACAAGCATTCCTTCTCCTTAGCATTTAATTACCAACACTCGGTGGATGGCACAGCCCAGGTTACTCTGCCGCAGCCTAACGTTATTTCTTTATTTACTAATCCAACACGAATGAGGAGTACCAGAGAAAAGCAAGCTCTGGAACAACAGACCTGCCTGAAACTCAGCACAGGCAGACTCGCTCCTCCTTGCCCTTAGAAGCAGAAGAAAGGGGACTAGAAATTGCCTGAGTCCCACATCCCCAATGCACTTCCCTGAGCGATGCGCACCTGGGACCTTCCCAGCAGCAGCTGCTCTGGTACATCCATCTCGCTAATGATCTGTTGAGCATCACTGATAGCCTTTGAAGTGGAGAAAGGCATCTTCCACCTCCACTGCTGCCTGCTAGCGGTGGAACAGCAGCCTCCAACCTATGGTGCCCTTCATCAGAAACACCCTTTTGGGGCCACAACAAAACCATTTCGTGATCCGCTTCCTTAAAGGGCTGAAAGTCATTCAGCAGGGTCCAATATTTATTTGGAGCCTAGAAGCATCCAGCCAGTTGTTTCCTTACTGCAGCCCAGGATAGTGTCTCATCTGAGCAGTGGTGCTGGGATGCAGAGTGCACCCAGAGGAGATGAGGACCCTTCCTTCTGGTGGATGTGCTCCTTTGTCAGACTGCTGGCCTGACCTTCCAGGCCCTCTCCTGCTACAAAGCTCAGCAGCATCCCTGCGTTTCAAGGCTGCAGTTCAATGATTTTGCCATTCCTGGCACAGAGCTTCTCCCCATTTTCTGTGGCTGATCAATCAGTAGTGTACACAAGCTATAAACATTGGAAAAGGACTAAAGTGCCCCTTTGAACACAAGCCCCACTGCTCTCATGTCAGCTGGTGATGGTTTTGTTCTCAGCTTGTGCTCTGTGGTCTGGATTTCCCTGACAGGAGCAGTCAATGGTATCTGTAACTCTGTCCTGTGCTCTGTGTCCTTACTGTGCTGTACCTCCCCCAGCTACAGCTCTTTGTTTTTGAAAGTACCACAGCAAATCGAGACAACCACAAAGCTGAAAGAATACAAAGCCCATTAAAGCAACAAGTGCACACACAAAAGCCACAACTGGCACTGATCAAGCTTCCTGCTCCTCCAAGGAGCAGCGGAGAGCAAGTGGGAATGTGTACCCCACCCACAGAGAAGTCAGCCCAAACCCAACAGCAGCCAGAAATAAAAGCAGTGCCTGTGAATCACAGATCAGTGACAGCTCCAGGATGGTGACTTAAAGATGGTGAAGTATTTATCTAGCAGGAGGAGTTCTTCTGGCCACAGCTCTCTGTGCTTTGTCAGTAAAGCTGGAGCCTGACGCCTTACCTTAGCTGGCCCACACAGATGTTACTGCTTGAGGCTGTTTTCTCTCTTCCATCCAGAAGCAAGGCAATTTTCTCAGTTTCTACAGGGCACACAAAANAAAAAAAAAAAAAAAGAGAGAAGTTGTCTTGAAAAGCAAAGCACATCTTCTGATGGCACTGCAGAGACACAGCCTCCTCAGCAGCAGCTGGCTGGGCATTCCCGGCTCAGAAACAGCCTGTGAGGACATGGGTGTCCAGCTGCAGCAAGGCCTGCTCTCAGATACTGCAGAGGATCCCTTTCTGCCCAGGTTCTAGCAGCCTGACTGACTGCTCTCTCTGGTTTGACTCCATGGGTGTGGTGAAGAAGCCTCTCCTCTTTCAACTAACTTGCAAGCTTTTCACTACTTCTTACTCTCTGCTCCCAGAGAGAAAAGGCATGATGGGGTCCTGGCATCAAAAGGGGGCCTGAGAAGTCTTTTGCCTGCTAATCTACAGGAGCAGTGGGAGTCTGAAGGAACTGGCTGGCTTCTTTTAAAGCAAAACTAACCAAGTACTGCTGGCAAACCCTGGCTGCTAGAGCCAGCTTACTCAGCAGCTGCAGGTATGTGCAGTGCAGCAAAGCGTGTCCTGTGCTTACCTTTGCATAGCAGGGATGTTCTGCTTCATCCTGTGCACCGTTTAGGGGAACTGTTACTGTAAATCAGTGGCAAGAAAGGGCAGGCAGAGGAAGATACTGAAATTGCAAGTGTCCATTGTTGATACTACTTACACCAGGAGGACTGCCTGACTTTACACACAACACTTAAGGTGCTGGTTGGAGTTTTACAATGTTAGTAATGTCTGGAAATATTAATTCTGCAGGACACTTCTTCCCTTGGGCTAGCAAAGCTGGAGGCCTGGCTAGGTGAGAGGTGTTGGTGCTGAGCAGCTGAACTACAAGGCTGACAGAAGGGCTGCAAGCAGCACTCCCCTGGGTCAAGGCAGCCTAGAAGGGCTAAGCTGTAAAAAAGGTCACAGGACATTTCAGTGACTGTAAGGTCAAAATGCATTAAAACCATCAAAGAGAAACAGCTGCTGCAGAAGCAGAAAACTTAGCACCTTGTGGATGCTTCTGGGTGCGGGCTGCAATGCCTGCATTTTGTGTGGTGCTCAGTGCAGCAGCAGGGCTTTATCTGAGCACCTGCAGCTGCTGCCTACCTTATCAGCACCACCTGAAGCTCAGGATGTAGTCATGCTGCTTCTTTAACCTACATCATCACCTGCAGCATGGGTTCACCTTATCTACCTTACCAGTTTGGGAAAACACAGACCTGTGGAAGCTCTTTCTAGCTTTAAGTGGTGGCCTTCCAGAACTGTGACCTGCTGTAGCAATGAGGAACTGCCCTGCATATGAAATTCTGTGCTTCTCTTCCCACTGAAGGGCATGGAAATGCCCACAGTGACAGCAAGGGAAATGTTATGAGGGCTTTACTGACACTGACTGCCAGCAAGCTTGCAACCAGGATGTGCTGGCACTACAGGACTCTCCCTACCCCCTGCTAACCCTCCCAAACTCAGCACAGAGAAGACAGCAATGTCTTTATAGCCGAGCCACTGGGGCTAGCCCCCGAGGCAGGTGGAAAACTGCTCAGTCCACTGCTGCCTGTGGGTCAGGACACCAGGACTTCGATGGGGAGGGGAAAGGAAGAAGTGTGAGTCTTTGCAAAGTCAAGGCAGTGCCTGGGAGGACTGCAGTAATATGATTTGCTCTTCTAGTGCCTGATAATTTATTTAGTTCTCCTGTGAGAGGCTGTAATGTTCTTGTTTGCTATTTTGAAATTAGAGCTTCTCCACAGAGGCTGAGGAGTGGGACTAGAAAGGATCTGAACTCGTTATCATCAACACGTTGTAGTCTACCTGACAGGCATAGAGATGGAATCGTATTTAAGGCAGGTAAAGCAAGGAAGGACAAGGTGCAGACAGCAGAGGTTAACACTGCCCTCACACAAAGGTGCTCCTGAACCTCTAGCAAAGCAGAAAGCATCTGCCCACACAGCAGGCAGTCAGGAGTGCCCCAGCAGCTCAGGAGGGGCTTGGCGCTTCCCTTAGTTCACATTGAACTGATCTTCTGTGGATTGACCACCCAAGGGAGAGAAGCCCTAAGCTAAATGAAGTTTGAACTGATGAGTTTCAGCCAGGCCAAGGCAGGACCTCGCCTGTTCCTTAAAGTTCTGTTGAATTGCAATGCAAATTGAGCTGGAACAAATTCAGTTCTCCGAGTTAATGGTACTGGTTTGAGTGCCTGTAACTGCAGAGAGACTCTGCTGTTCTACCCTGTTACAAGTCTGCTCTCAGAACAAAGCAACCAGCAACATCTTACAGTGCAACTGCTTGTGGGAGATTAAAAACACACAGAAAATGTCAGAGGGAACAAATAATAATGGCCAAATATCCATCTGCACAAGTGCTGCTGTGTCTCCAGTTTCTTCACTTCTTTTTCTCTGGCTTTATTCCTAAGGGGTAGGGGGAAGACTGCCCAAGTTTCATAAGATCTCAAAAGCAAATCTTTTGCCCAGTGAGGTGGTGGAGGCCCTGTTCTGGGTACACTCAAGGTCAGGCTTGATAGGACTCTGATCTAGTCCCTGCTGACTGCAAGGTGTGAAGACAGGATGACCTCTAGAAGGCCTTTCCAACCCAGTGCATGTTATGATTCCATGATTTTCAAATGGCTTTTGGACAGCAGGATAGCACTGGGACACTACAGCCCATGAATATCACAAAGCATAAGGTCATCTGAAATCTAGAACCAAATGTTGTGCTTTGGGCTCATCCTTTCCAAATTCTGAGTATCTGAGCTGAGGAAGGCAAATACAACACCACACAGACTGCAGGTCTGAAGTCATCACTGGAGATGTGAGATCAAAAGGGAGAGGAAGAGGAAAAGGGAAAATGAAGGATTAACCAATTTCAGAGTTGCAGTTGCCATGGCACTTTGAACTCATCAAGTTTCTAACCAGTGGCTGCAGCACCTTTTCATGCTTCAACAATCACTGTAGAGCCCTGTTAGACTTAGGAAGCAAGGGCCAAGGCTACAGCACAGATCAGGAGAGGCTGGGAGAGAAGGAAAAGAGGGTGACAGGTTAAGGGCTTGGATCCAAGCAGCCCTTATGAGCCTGGGTAAGTCTGACCCACCTGAGGGCAGGTCACCATGCTGAGGGATCCAGGAGGCTTGGCACAGAGCAAAATGCAGATGTGGCAGCCACCCAGGAGCAGCAATGTAGCACCTAAAGCTGCCAGCACAGCAGCATCTGCATTGAAGGAACCAAGCAGCACACAGGAAGCTGAAAGAGCAACATTTCAGGGCACCAGAGCACTCCTACAGTACTCCACTTTCTACAGCAAAGGTGTGAGGTGGGGTTGCGGTAGTTTCAGAGCTCACAGTGATGAGCTGAAAATCAGAATTTCTGGAGCATCAGCATCCAAGTTCTGCTCTTACTGCCAGTGTGCCAAAAGATGGCACACCCCTAGGGCCAGTAAAGGCACCATGATGCTACAAGCTGTCAGCTGTCAGCTCCCTGGGTGCCTGCAGAAGCAAATGTCCTGCTGCTGCTGGTGAAGAGCCAGGTGCTCAGCAGCCACTGCAACTGGCTGTGGCTGTCACTGATGAGTCTCTGAGACGTCCACTGTGCCTGCAATGCTCCAAGCATGGCAGCAGCCACTCACCAAGTGTGCCCTCAGACCTTTGTTGTTGCACTCACACTCCTGCCCAACCATGTAGCTAGGTAATACTCTGTCCTCCACCTGCTATCAAACACCTTCTTCCAGCTAAAAGCCAAATCCTTCCCACTCCCATCATACCAGCACTTACACATTCTAAACCACACTGTCTCTGATGGGTCCTTGCTACAAGGAACCCTTCACCTGCAAGGAAAAACAGGAGAGGAGCGGTTTGGGTATCTGCCTGTGGCATCTGCCAGTACCAAAGCCTGCTGGGCTCACTGTGAGATTTGACTGCTGGGTGTAAAACAACTCTGACAACTGACAAGGCTTGACCTGCAAAGCTCAGCAGTTAGATTTCCAAGGAGAGCTGACCAGCATGTGCCCTGCCTTCCTGTGGCTGAGAGAAGAGCTTAGCTTTTCCATCTCACTGCTGTGAGAGAACCAAGGGAAACAGGAAGGACTTGAAGCATAACGGTACCAGAAGGGGACGGGGGAATAGATGTGTTTAGCCTTCAGGCTGCTGGATGGAAGCACTCCCAACACAGTGTGAGAACAATGAGGAAGGTAAAGCTCTAACAAGTGTTGCACCTGTGCACGGCTGCCACAGAGCCTTCTGAACTTGTTCTGTGACTGATGCCTCCCTCGATGGCCTGGCCAGGCAAACCTCTCCAGGGCTTACCCTAAAGGGCTTCCACACAAGATACAGCACCTCCCGGATGGATTTATGGCAGCTCTCAGGTCTCTGTGGTTTGGGTTCTCCAAGCCAAGTTACTTTCTAGGTTTTCACTCCAAGGGACTGAGCCTTCTGCACACAGTCAGTAAGGCTCTGGTCAAATCTCCCCATCGCTTCCCACCTGCCTTGCTCCCCCTTTCCATGTCACTGCAGGTGTCTGTGAGCCTCCAGCCACCAGCAGCTGCCACCTGCTTGTGACAGTAAGAACGGCAGAGTGGGTAGGATGGGTCCTGCTGCCTCAGCAGCTGGCAGGAACTCTGCTTTAACCTCTGCTGCTCGCAAAGGGGAAACGCTGTGTAGGGGAGCCCTGGCTCTGCTCCATGCAGCTGCCTGTTCTACATCTTGCTATAGAAATTAATTTTTAGAGTGTTAAACCTGAAGCATTGATTTTATGTTCTAAAGGTTTCACCTATTTTGTTGGATTTCACTGAGGAACACCACCTATCAACTACTGAAAGCCTGCTAGGGAGCCTCCCGAACCGCCAGGCTCTCGGGGTCACCAGACACATCTTGCTGCATAGCTTGCAGAAGGAGCTGCTCCTCCTCTGCAACTCCTCGGACAAGGAGCTGCTCCTCCTCTGCAACTCCTCGGACAAGGAGCTGCTCCTCCTCTGCAACTCCTCGGACAAGGAGCTGCTCCTCCACTCCAACTCCTCGGACAAGGAGCTGCTCCTCCTCTGCAACTCCTCGGACAAGGAGCTGCTCCTCCACTCCAACTCCTCGGACAAGGAGCTGCTCCTCCTCTGCAACTCCTCGGACAAGGAGCTGCTCCTCCACTCCAACTCCTCGGACAAGGAGCTGCTCCTCCTCTGCAACTCCACCAGACCTGATGACAGTTACAGCAAAATGCAACTCCAAACAGCCCCTGCCCTACAATATTTCTCAGGCACATTTTTCCTTAGGTGGCTCTTCATTACCATGAGGATGACAGATAACCCAAATGGATTTATAATCAGGATGACAGGCTGTATGCAAACCAGATTCAAATGCTGGCTCTTAACCTTTGGGTGGTGACAGTAGGTATGATGTCAGCACCAGTGTTTGGGAATTACCTTATCAACAATGCACTCAGAAGCCCCAAAGGAAGCCTGCGCTCTGCACACCTCTCTCCAGCACAGGCCTCCTTCAGCATACCACAAATGGCTCCGATTCCACTGTGAGAATCCATCCCTGTATCAGATGGAACACAAAACACAGCAGACAGGATGCATCTCATGCAGAGTGCAGTGAGGCAAGGCTCAGAGCCAGCACAGCCCCCAGGAGCCAGTGGCCCTTGGGTGGCGAACACCAGAGCCTGGAGCACTGCCTGCTGGCCAGCCCCATCCCAGCTCTGGAGAGGAGCCTGTGCAGGCAGGCCTGGCAGGACACTGCCCGTCCAGACACATCAGCTGCCTCCTGTCCCTCTGTCCAGCTGCCTGCCTGCACGGTGTGGAGCGCAGAGCTGTGAGCCCAGATGAGGGAGTGAGGCTGTGCCGGGAGGTGCTGCCGGACCCACGACTGCTGCTCTGCTCACCACAGCCTAACCACAGCCTCCCTGACCTGCCTTCTGCTGAGGCAGCTCCTCCTGTGTGCAGGGCCTCACCCTGTGCTGGGACTGGAGCATCCTCCAGGTCTTTGCCAGCCCAATCGTTTCTGTGGTTCTGCCATGTGCAAAAGGCAGCCACAGCATGGCCAGCACCTAGGTTCTGCCTCTGGTTAGCCAGAAATGCCTCCTGCTGCCAGGAACACCATTACCTTCAAAGACCTTTCCAGACTCAACATCAGCACCTGAAACAGCTTTTAATCACGTGGGTGCTGAGCTTGACCTGTTGGACCAAATTAGCAGTCTTTAAATTAAATCATTTGACATCAAGGTAAGAAAAGAGGAGCCAGGGACAAAAGGAAAAGGAGCAGCCCATTCTATGTACCTGCTGCCTTAGGAGCCTGGCCCCATCAGTGCTACATATCCAGACTGACCACTGAGACAGCAGGGAGTGTATGCAAGTGCAGGGACTTGAAGAGCTGGGACAGGAAAGGATCCATTGTTGCCTCTTCCATCCAAGGTGAGCGCAGCTTGTGTCTGTTAGCAGCTTTGCAGTCAAAGGGCAGGAGGGAAATGGCAAGGCATTACCCCATGAAGGGCAATCTTTCTTTCCTCTCACACTCACAAAGCATAATTACTTATGGAAATCTTTTTGTCAGTGAAGTCCCAGTGGCTCTGTAATTGTTTCTTTGTGCCAGCTGTCTGCTAGTTCAAACATGGTAATGTTTAAAGTTATTTATTAGCTGCTGACATATTCTTCATTAAATAAATAAAGAAGTCATGCTTGTTCCTGGGAAAGGCAGGCAGGGCTCCCTGCCATCAATAACTCCTGCCCCTCTAGGCTGCCACACAGCCCATGCAGCTCTTTGGCTTTACATCTGTTTCACCCTTTCACCTGCAGGCTTTGGCTGTTAAACTCACCAAGAGAGCAAAACATAAGAAAGGGACAGCAACAGCTTATTCATGGTATTCCAACGTTATTTCATAATCTATGTCAATTTAGTTAATTACATACTGTACAAAGAACGTTCATTGCACTGTGTACACCCTTGTTAATTCATATATCCATTAATTATCTTCTTCCACATGAAGCTGAGCTGTTTCCCGTTCAGAACACAATCATTCCATCTCACTTCACAAGCAACAAAGCAGCTGATAACTTTTCTCAGGACTCAGTGCCCCCTCCCAAGTACCCAGGGCTGGATTGTGCCTCTGGGCCTTTTCCCAGGGTAGGAGGAGGAGGCTTGGTAAACCCAGCTTCAGCCTGTGGAATGCTGCAGCTGCCTTATGGAAATGGCAGAGATGGAGATCCAGGTTTCATTCACACACTGAACCAACTTTTCCCTCATTAACTCCCAGCAGAGTGACCAAACCAAAGGACCTACAGAAACTTCCACTCTTTTCTAGACATCTCTTGGAATGAAATAGTTTCAGTCCTCTGACTTGAGAGCTAGCCATGGCAGGATACCAACCCAACAAAAAGACAATGGACAAATCCTGACAATTCATCTCTGACATCTACTCTTGGCTTGTCTTTGGTGAGAAGTCAGAGCTCACCTCCCTCAGTGCAGTCTAACTCACAAAAGCCTAAGCCTAGGGAGACAGGTCAAGAAGCTCTTTGGAGTCTACAGCTGCCACCAAAAAACCTCCTCTACATCTTCTGCTTCATGTCTTCCACCAAGCCAGGGGAAGGCAGCCATGACAATGCTGTGCTAGAGCTCTCCCACAACTAATCTCCATACTCACAAGTGCAGATGCTGATAGCTGGAATGCACCTGCCAGCTTTCAGCAGGCATGAAGGACATAGATCCCTATCACAAGTGACAGCCCAAAAGGCTTCAGCTCCTCAGCAGACAGCTCCACTGGCAGTAACTAGAGCAGATTCTCAGTCCTGTTACAATGAAGATTGGTACTGTCTCAGGCAGAATAACTTCATCTGTAAAGTATCTTGAAAATGCTTCAGAGAGCAAGGCCAGGCTCACCTGGCAGCAGTAAAAGCAGAGACTTCTAGGGGATGCTGGTAATGAACAAAACACAACAGACTGCAAATAAAGAGGTCAGGCAGCAGAAGAGGATTGTTCTGTAACTGAACAGAATAGCTTGTGAAAGAGAGTCAATAAAATAGGTGGTTGGTCCCAACAAAGAGGGTGTGGAGTGGAACACACTCATTACCCAGGATAAATACCTGCAGCTGCAGTGGCCATGGTTTAGAGTCATGGGCAAGTTTCAGGTGGTACTGCAAAGCTACTTCTGGAGAGGACAGCTCAACAATTGTCATCTCTCACCTACAGAAACAAGCAGCTTCATGGATGAGGCTTCCTGCATGGCAAAACATAACCTGCCTGACTCTGGACTTAGCTTTCACAGCAGAACTACAAATGCTCCCAACCCTCCCTCTCTGAAAAACCCAGACACTGTCCCAGACACACCAGTCCTCAGCAGAGATCTCCAGCTCCATGCCCATGGCTACCCTCTGCCTCCTGCTCAGCCAACTCACATCTCTCTTTTTCTCAAGCCCAAAGCCCTGAGAGTGCAGTCTGAGAGCCCTAATGGACAGAGCCAAAACACAAAGCAAGAAGGCCTCTGGCCAGGCATGTCAGGCTGCTGTTTAAGACTCTGAATGCAGGATCAAGGCATCATTCTAATTGTTAAAGCATCAGAAGGTTACAGCTGTGAAGGATCTTCATCTTTAAATTTCATGCAGCTACCTTCTGTTCTAATATTATTGAACCCATACTGCCTGCTTTTTATTTGCATGTTACAAGTGCTCAGCTTTATACCTCATCATTTCCTCTACATTCCTCCTCCTCCTCTCTCTGTCCTGCACAATATCTCACACAGGACTCTTCTGCCTTCCCTATGTAATGCCTGCAAACCTTGAGAAAAGGAAAATCTCAAGCCAGGAGGCAGTTTGCATGCAAGCAGTTCTAGCTCTGTTCTTTTACTCCTTTCTGTAATGGGCATTTATGGATTATAATTTTATCAGCAGCTTGGCTTGTTAAATGGCTTTGCTGAGTCTGAGGAGGCAAATGGATATGTGGCCTGTGTCACTTAGTGTTTAGTGGACTCCCCTGTAACTCCAGTTCTTACTATCCTGTGTGGCTTTAACTCACATTTTCTTCCAAAACAGCCTTAACTTTTCTCCTACCTGAGCTCTTGTTTCTCTGAGCACTACAGCAGGGAGCAGTTGCTGGAGGGAAGAGACAGGTAGGTAGCAAAAGATCAAAAAGGAGGAAATCTCCCTTTTTTCTTTTGCTTGCATCAAGTGGGAATTAAAGAAAGAGGCAGAAGAACGCCTGGCAAGGTGCAGCCTGCTGCTCTGCCTCTGCATGCCAGTGCAGCCCCAGCTGCTGCAGAGCCTCTCCTTGCCTTGCTCTCCCTGCTTTGTCCACTCCCAAGCAGAAAGCAGAACTGCTGCCATCTTCCCACAGCCCAAGGTCACACCAAGTGAGTACTAAAAAACCATCCACTGGTCTGTCTCCTCTTGCTCTGCACAGGGGAGCAAGGCTGGTGGGGCAAAAGGAGCCCCTGCTGCTAACAGTGCCCTGTTGGGAAACCCTTTGGTTCCAGGGAATGAAGCTGTGGTTTCCCAGAGTAATCCTGAGTTCTCTCACAGCTCAGGGAGGAGCTGAGATGGCAGTGGCAGGTGATGAGCACACTGCTCTAGCTGCAGAGTGCCTTCTCTGCCCCATCCCCGCTCAGGGTTCAGACCTGGGCCTGCCCCTCTCAGGAGGCATCCAGATGCCTGCAGCTGGCTCCTAGGCAGCATTTTGCAGCAGACACCTGGCAAAATGCAGTCTGCTTCTGGCACCCTCACTTCAGCAAAGCAACAGCCTTAGGTCTCCCACAGCACATTAGCTCCCATGAGGCAGGCTGCTGGCTGCAGGTCACACTTGGCACAGCTGCTGGCTGCAGGTCACACCTGGCACAGCTGCTGGCTTTGTACAGAGCGGCAGTGCAGGGCACCAGCACATCGAGGGCTCTGCCTGGTCTGCCTTACAGACATGGTATGGGTCACGAGGACACAGGAGGAACTCTCATTGCCTGACTCTGCTTGTAAGAGTAGCTCTTTGCCAGCTCTTTGTTTACAACCTCTCCTAGTAGATGCCTGGGGAGGCAGTAAGTCTGCTTCCTCACTGCTCTGCCCCAAAGCCGTTAGGTGTGAGGTTCAGTCCTCACATTCAGGGTTTAATAATCTCTACTCTGGCAAAGTCTCAACCTCCTGAGTGAGTGCTGGCTGCCACGACAGCTTGGTAATTAAAAACCACAGTGCAAACTCCAGCTGTTTTGAACCATCTTGCTGCTGGCCTTGTGAGGCTCAGGATCTCACTTGGTGTGTCCTAGAGAAATAAATGTCACCAGAGAAATAAATCAGCATCTGTGACCTCAGACTGTGGCACAAAGAGCTGAAATTTGGGTCAGAACCAGAACCTAAGCCTAGCAGACTGAAGTTGTACAATTCTGTCCCTTCAGCAACCTGTTTGCTGGGCAGAAGCCCTCGCGGGGAGAACTAAGCCCTGCCAGACCTGCTGGAGCACGAATAGATGGCACTGGCCTCAGACATGCATCTGCTGCCAGATCTGCCTTAGCTGTGCACTGCGCTGCCTCTGCAGCACAAGACACACCAGCAGCTCCTCGGGGCACGTCTGAGCAGTTGTGAAGATGCTCACTCTGACCTCCTGCAGCAGGAGATGACATTCTGGCAGCACTGGAGGGAGGCCTCACTCATGAGATGTGTGCTCCTCTAAGCTGCTGTCCTGTGCTCTGCCTCTTCTCCCTCCTCTCTGCACAGCAATGCAAGCTGCTAACAAGGATGAAACCCTGGACTAATTCAATTGATTTGGGGTTTTCTCTCTTTAAAAATGTCTAAGACCACTGACTCTTATTCAGAGAATAGCTTCAAACAGATGTGCTCCTGGAAGTACACTGCTCCTCCAGAGATGAAAAGGGTTTTCTGGTTCCTTTCTGCTTGCAACAAGCAGCTCACTACTGATTCTGAGAGACCACGAATTTGCAAGGTTTTATGTCCTGGTTTCCAGAGGTGTAGAGTGTGCAGTTCACTGCATCCCCCCTTTAAGGCATGGGGATGGCATCACCCCTGGGAGTCCACCTTTAATGTGACTTTTCATCTCCGGTCCAGAAGGGATCTTGTAACAGCTGTTACTTTATTTCAATTGGAACAAAAGAAAATCAGCTTGGGCACAAACCTGGCCCAGAACCTAGCCTGGCTTTCCTAATTAGGCCCTGCACTCATCCACTCCAACCAGTTCAGGACAAGAAGGAAGCAGAAGACTTTTCCCCCTCTGCACATCCAAGGTGCAGTCAGCACTGCAGAGAAGCACTCAGCTCCCCAGCCAGCCTCACCTCACAGGGGTGAGGGCTGCTTGGCACACTCTGCAGTGACTGGCTGCAGTGGCACCAACAAGCACTGCTTTGATGTGGAGAAGGGAAAACTCTGAGCAGAAGAGTGGGCAGGTTTGCTTCAATCTGTGAGCCTTTCTCTGAGCTAGAGTCAAAGTCAGCAATGAAAATGGTGGACTTGATGGAGTCTGGTTGCAGTGACAGGGCTTACACTGGATGAAAGCAAAGGAGCTGCCCCTCTGGAAGTCAAAACCACGGGAGCTAGTGAAATACAAAGCTCCCTCAGTGCCATGCATGACAGCAAACTCTAAACACAGGTATTTGTGCCCAGTAGAGAAGCTGGGGTGATAGGCCTGCCAAGAGCTCCTTGATCAGCCTGGAGCAGGCATAAGAAAATGATCAGAACAAGCATTAATCAGCTCCCACGACCCTGTCAGTTGTGGGAATATCACCCTTCAGCTAAGCAACTGCTCAAGTGTTTAACTGCAGCACTAGAGCAGAGCCTTCTTTCCCTAGCGCTGAGGAGCAAAGCAGGCTGTGCCCAGCAGAACTGGTACCTTGGGTAACCTCGCTGGGCACAGAGAGAAGCCAGCACAGATTGAGTTACAACATTTACACGTTTGGAGACAGAGCCTCTGCTGCCTGATTTCCCCCCCACTCACCTTTTCCTAAGCTAAATCAACCAAATTCCAAGCCCTGTTCGCTGTTACTCCTGGCTAAACTCTGTCCAGCTTCTTTATCCCCCTCCTGGCATGCTGCAGCTCAGCTCCCTCTCTGCCCAGTCTCTGATTAATGCATTTACAGCAAGATTTACACTCTCCTGCCACAGCACTGCAACCTGCTCAGCCTTTTCCACGGCGCTGATACCTTATCACTTACCCCACTGGCCTTTCTGCAGCTGACTTTTCCTCGGTAAGCCACATCTTTATTGGCTTTACTTACTTCTGTCTTACAGATGTCGAGCTGTCTCACCCATTTGTCACCCAGATTGCACTGCCTCCCACTGTGACATTGCTCAAAAATGTGACATCTCATTGTCTAAGGCATTAATGAAAGTAGCAGAGAGCAGAGAAATCAGGGCCTTGATAAAGTCACCCCTTGATAACACTTCCTCCAGCAGGCCTTGCCCCTCACTTGTCTCAGCTGAGTCTCAGCCCTCGACACTCCTGGCTGAGGCATACCAGCAGCCTCCCTGAAGTGAAATCCTCAGCCCTTGGTGGATGGAGCTGCTGCTTCCCTTACCAAGCTCAAGGGGGTTATAAGTGGATTGTTTAATCATTTGGGTTAGTTTCCTTCCAGGTACCAGCTGTGTCTGATTCTCTGCCTGCCACCCCCTTGCTTTCCCCATTATTTTTTCTCTCACTGCAAGGCATGCACTCGCTTTGCTTGGGCTATTTCACATCCTTTGTGGGTCCCCAGGGCACAGCACTGGTGGCTTAGAAATGCATCTTTGAATCTGCTGGTCCTGTTGGCCTGGCAAAGGTGCTTCGTGCACAGAGCCTCTTGCATCCTGACTTTCCACAGGGGCACTTCATGCACAGTAGCTAGCACACCATAAGCTCAAATCCCAGCTCATTGCCTAGTTACTTAACCTTCTAAACAAGGCTTATATCAGACTGTTTTGAACCTCAGCACTCCCTTCCCCGCTTTTCCTTGCTCATTCTGATCATGTTAAACCTTTTGTCACATCTAAGTGTCCCACGAAGGCTGCAGAAAAGGCACAGGGCAGGTTAGCCTTGCCTCTGCCACCTGCTATCTTCTCTCCCTCCTGTTAGATTTACCTCCATGCTTTGCATGGCATCTTCAAATAATGGGAACAATACAGCAGCAGTGGCACAGAAAATCTGTCAAAGCCTGAGTGGAGCAGCCTCTGCCCTTCCCTCAGCAGCAGCTGACAAGGGATGCTCTTGGTGATAGCACCTGCAGCTGAGTCACACCTACCTCCCTTCCCCAGGGAAGGAGGTGCAAGGTAGTTACTACTTCACTCAGTTTAGGAGACTAATTTCCTCCTTTAAACTTAATTTCTGGTCTTTAACTTGTTCCCACAAAATAGGAGTGACAAATTCATTTCTAGCAGTGTTTTCTGCCAGAGTATAAGCTGAAAACACTCAGAAGATGGACACAGGGGGTGTGCAGCACTCCTTTATTTTCTACAAACTACACAATGCCTGGAGCCTGCTTTTGCCAGTGCTTTTGGGAAAGCTGGCTGGCCCCTATTTGCTTCACCCAGTTACTCCTCTTTCTCTGCTGTCATCCCAGGTACAGTTCCCCGTTGTGCAGTCAGGATTCCTGCAGGAACAATACACATTTTCCCAAGTTATTCATCCCCTACATCCTAGCTCTCACGTTCGTATTGCCAAGTGATTTGCAATTCATTTTCTGGCGTTGCTTGTTTACGTTGGTTTGGACCTGTGCTGAGGAGAGGCTGCCAGGAGCATTCCTCCCCAGGCTAATGAGCTTGCTCCAGCAGCAATCACTCTTAGAAACCTTCTGCCTACTTGGAATTTGTATTGGCTCTTGCAGAGACCCAGAGAAGGGAGCAAGTTTTGTGGCAGGCATGAAGACAAATGCTCCAGCTGACTTTCACACTCAGAGCAGGCAGCAGAACACATTTGCTCAGGGCTGGAAGGGGCAGCCCAAACCAACAGAGCAGCCTCCCGCTGCAGTGGGGGCAACGAGCCCCACCAGAGGCATCACTGCCTCAGCTCTGCACCAGGGAGTTCTGCTGTACCTCCTGTGTCTTAGCTGATACTATCACACTCTCCTTGGGCTCTGTATTTTCCCCTGTCTAAATGGATTAAAGTAATCGTGTTAATTAAGCCAAGATAATTAATTTAAGCTAAGCAGTGTTATCTAGTTAGGTATCAATGGTACCCAATATTACACCACAAGCCATCACGGTGCTCTGCGCTCCCAATAAGTTGGAATGCTAAACTTGACAGTCTGTGGAGCATCTATTCCCAGGCACAAAAGCAGCAAGAAGTGCAGCAGAATGCTGTAGACAAAGCAAAGCCATGGCTGGAAGTTACCAGCAAGGAGCCCAGCAGCTGGACACGCCACTGCAGGTGTTGTTAACAAACACCTCGCATTAGCCACCCCTTGGCTGCAGCTGGTGACCTTAGCACCACCACCCTTTGTTCACTGACACACTAAATGGCTTTAGGCCACAAGAGCTCAGGTCACACAAGCTGTATGCAGCGCCTGGGAAGACACAAGCAGTCACCTGGATGGCATGCCCAGCCCTACAGTACTTGACAAAGACATTGTGATAGGAGACAGAAGGAGGACAGCAGGCTACAGGCAGTGCTGAGCTACAGCAGCAGGCCCACCAAGCAGGCACACTGGCTGGCACTTCCCCTCCATCACTGAACACCCTCAGCACACAGCCCTGTCCTGCACTCAGGTTGTGCTCAGAGGCATCCTGATACACCAGTGTCAGTCAGGACCCAGGAGCACTCAAAGCTTGGGCCTCCAGGGCTGTCCAGGTAAACCCACACAGATGTGCCCTACCAGGTGAACTCACCAGCTCAGGTCCCTGCCAACCTGGAGGTCTCCAGGTGTGCTCCATCCTCTTGGTGGCAAAAGCCTGCCACTGACCCTGACAGGATTTATGGTAGCTGACAGTGTGAACCCTTGGATGCTCTTGGAGCATCACAGAAGCTTATGCAGAAAGAAAACTTGCCCAAACACCCCAAACTTACCGTTCCCCTGCAACAAAACAGATGCATCCTTTGTCTCTCCTTAAGTCTGAAGGGGACAGAAGAGCAGTAGGGATGTGCAAAGTGCTCTCCTGTAGCTCTCACTAGTTCTGTGTGTAGACAGCAGCAGTAAGTCTATGGAAAGCCTTCCCTGGCATATTCTACGAGTGCTGTGTGGTATGGACATGGAGACATTTCTGCCCTGGCTGCTGCTCAATCTCTGCTCCAACTTTTTTCACTTGCTTCTACCAAAAGAAAGCAGGGCAAGGTCTTTGCATCTTTATGGTGTGTCCTATTTTATAATGTCCACATGCAAAGAGCAACACAGCTGGTGAAGTGTCTAGAGCAGCTGAGGGAACTGAGGTGGTTCAGCTGGGAGAAAAGGAGGCTAAGGGAGACCTTCTGGCTCTACAACTCTCCAGCAGGAGGCTAGAGTGAGGCTGGTGCTCCAAGGTGTCCCTTCTGTGCATGCTTTGGGAAGAGCTCCGTTCAGCACCTGGCTGCTCAAGCCCTTGCAGCAGCACACTCTTATTCCCTGGCTAACACAAGCTTTGGTTACCTGAGCCAAAATTGTGGGGAAGAAATGTGGGCTGTGATTTTGCCATAATTGCATCAGAATTCCACAGCAAGTACAGGACCTACAATAAATCATTTCAACACTTGCACAGAATGTCTCTTGCGTGACACCACACACATGAGGTTGGTTTTCCTCTAGTCCCTTAAGCACCTGAATCCTCATTTCTCTTTTCAGCTCCCAATAGGATGAAGACACCAGAACAGCAGGACAAGGAAGATGATTGTTTGGGTATTGCCAATCTGGCACTGAGCACGTTTTCCATTTGGGAAGGTACAGCATGAAGAAGTTGCCAGTTCTCTCCCTTCTACCCTCCTGTAACCACACAGAACACTTAAATACAACCTCCTCAGAAGTCAATAAACCATTTCTGCTCAGGCTCACGATTGTGGCTGCAGTGACATCAACTGCTCCTGACACCAGCCAGATTTTAAAGCAGCACAGGCCACTTCTCAAAGGTCTTTAGTGCCTCCTTATTCTGCTTCCATTTAAACCTAAAGGCACAAACACATTTCCTCCCTTTGTTTTTAACCAGCTTTGTTTGCCCACAGTCCAGAGAACAGTGAAAAAACATGACCCAGCTTCTGCCCAGGGATTTCAGTGGCTACCGAGGGACAGACCTCACCCATCTTTAACCAAGATGAGCTCCAGCCTGTGGGGTCTGTCCCCTGAGTCCCTGCTAAAGCCAAACGCTTCGGCTGCTAACCTGTCAGCACCTCTTTGTGCAGCTATCAATGAACACCTGCTGAAATGCTGCTTTTTAGCTCTCCACCTGAGAGCTCCTTTGCCCTCTCCAGTGGCTATGCATTGCTGCCAGGTGAGCTCCTGGTTGACATGCTAAAGACACACAAAATCCTGGAAGCATTTTAGGGCAGGAGAGGCACAGTGAACAGCTGGGAAATGGAGGAGCTCTCACAAATGTGCACCTTCAGTCTGAAAGCTGCAGAACTCTGGGGAGGGCTCACCTAGAGTGGGCAAAAGATGAGCCACGTGTTCCAGTGGAACTGGCATGGGTGGAGAAGCAGCAGGAAAGCTGGGGGGAGAAGGAAGCAGTGTAAGGAAGGGACTGAGGACACCAATTATAAGTCCAGGTGGAAAAATAGAGGTTAAACTGTCAGCTTGATTAGCTCTCAGGTTCAGGAGGTCCATTCCAAACCACGCTCTGGGCATTCACACTCTCCTTTTGTTTGTCTCACTGGAAGACTGAGAGCAACTATTGACCAAAATCTTGGAGTACTGATGAAGGAAAAGAGAAGTTCTGATATTGCCTCACTCCTCCAGGGGCAACTTCAGGGAACGATGGCACAAGTAAGAATGCTTTGATGGAACCTTCAGGGCTGCAGTAGTAACTATATGTAAGATTTCACCTGACCCTTACTGTTGGTTTAGAACTCTGAAAAATGCCATGAAATCTCTAAGTACTGCAGATGAAGTGTTCAAAAAAAGCTTGGAAGAACCCTTGGTAGCACAACTCACAGGAGCATTCCTCCTCCCTCTCACACAGCACTGCAGAGAAGCATTTCTCCACCTCTGACTGATGGAGCACCCAGATTTTAAAGCACCAATCTGTTCCCTCTGTTCTTTGGTTTTTAGGTTCTGGCTTTTGTCTGCAGTTCTGAACTGCAATGTAAGAGCATCCCAAACTCAAGAGGTTAAGCAGCAGACTGTTCATGCCACTGCTCCCAGCTGCCTGCTGCACTCAGGTCAAGGTGCTCATGCCCTGCTCCCAGCTGCCTGCTGCACTCAGGTCAAGGTGCTCATGCCCTGCTCCCAGCTGCCTGCTGCACTCAGGTGCAGACACTTGCTGTATTTGACTAGTGCAGAGTGGCCTGGTCATAGGCAGCAATGTCAATATGAAGCCAAGGTCTAGCACTCACTTTAACAGTTCCAGGAATGAATTAATGCTAACTCAGGAGCCTGGCACTAGATGACTGCCTAAGATCACATTTTGAGTGACAATTATGCCTCTCATGGAGTACAGCTCCAGGCAGTAAAAAAGATGTCTACTGCTTGCCTCCATTATGGCTCCAAGAGGCAGTGCCAATAAGCAAACCCCTTGCCAAGGCTGGACTCAAAGCCCTAAACCACCTTTCAACACCTTGCAGCTTCTTTCCGCTCTTCTAGAAGCTGCTAATTGAGACAAGACACATCCCTGTCTGGTTTTAGACAACTGGGAGGCTATTTTGCACCATTGAGGATGGTTCATTTGAAGACAACTCAGATGTGGTGACAAGACAGAAATAATTGCTGACAAATAACAGTGCTGGGTTTCCAGTATCTGGTATCCAGCCATGGGTAACCTACAGCTGCTGGAGCCTCACAGACCACTCTGTGGCACAGGAGTTCTCTGAAGGATCTCAACAGTGCTCCTTCCCTCCCAGGCACTGCAGCACTTCCTTGACTTTCTTACCTCAACTGCTCTCTGTCCTTTGCTGCCCAGTCAGTAGGTATGATGGTGGCTCTGAGCCCAGCTTGTGTTTTAGATGAGGGTGATGGAAGAACAAAAATATTCCCTACAGCTTCCTGTGGTTTGCATTTTCCTGAAACACAAAATCTTTCTCCACCTTGTTTCATACTTACAGGCCACTTCTTCTACTCATTATTTGCCCAAAGGGGTTTAAGGCAGGAGTCAGCCCTACTAATGGCACCCTACCAGCTCAGCACAGTCACTTGAAGTGATAAGTTACTTAGTTCTAACTTCTAACTGTCATTATGACTTCCAGTACTCTTTGTTTGCTCAAGACTTACTCCAAAATCCTGTTAAACCCCAAAATAAATAGGGTACAATAAATCCTGAGCTCCTGTTACGGGAACAGCAAACAGAACCATCAGGCAGCAGGGAGAGTGTTTGGGCTATTTGCTAAATGTGACCCTTTTTAAGAGCACAGCACTGGCAGCCTTAACTCACCCATGGCCTGGAGCAGTCACTCATGTGGGTGTTCAAACACTAAGACCCTGCTCTGTTCTTCCTGTGTTCACAGGGTTTGTGCTGTTTTCAAGAGAGATGATGGCACCAACACTTCTACCTAGAAAGCAGGAGACTGCAACAAATAGGGAAAAGTTGGTTCCTGTGCCAGCTCTCCACCATTGTCATCCTTGGCCAGGCATATGTGAGCAGGTGCCATGCTCCATGGAACACCCACAGGCATGCACATACCATGCATCCATCCAATGTTAGCCTAAAGCCTCCAAGAAACTGCTGTGAAGCAATGAAAATTATCTTGCTGGAAGAACACAGTGCCTGAACTGCTTTGGCTCCAGAAATGTCTCACTTCTGGGAGATGCCATTGCTTAGTTTATCCAGAACTAAGTGCAGCAGCAGCTCAATGGCAGAAGGCACTGAACGTGTCCTAGGGAGAGCAGCCACAGGAGAGAGAAGCATTGTCTGGTCTCTCTGTGCATTTAACACTCAGGCTTCCTGCAGCACACCCTGTGCTGCACAAGTCACTGAAAACCAGCAGGTGATGGCTTGGACTGAGGACATTCTGGGGCTGGGCTCAAGCTGATGACACCCCGAGAGGGTTTGCTGGCTCACAGATCACGTCCCAGGTGGAACAGACGTTGCAATATGCCACAGAGATGAATAAGCACACACTGGATCCTGCATACAATTATTGCCACTTCAAATTACTTGCCCAGGAAAGCTGCAGAGCATGGTGAGCTCTGTGCCCTGACACCACACCCTTATGCTAAGGAATGCTCTAACACTAAGAGGGGCTGGAGAAGGAGCAGGACACACCAGGGTGCACATCATGTCCATAACAAGGGCAACCTCTCAGATGGGCTTTTATTCTTCAGCAGACTACTCAGCAGCTGTAGTCTGCTGCCACCTCCAGAATTAACACTTGTGACTCAGGAGGAGTTTCCACTGTGAATAGGAGCTCTGGGTCCAGTCAGGTTTGGAAAGGACAAAGATCTGTGCCTTAGAGCATGCAGGCAGACATTACTCTCTTTGCCTCCTGCTTGTATCAGCTGGGATTTGGGAGACCTCTCATTAGCTGCTGTCTCCTAGGATAGCTCCAAGCCCTGTCCTCTGGCAGAGCTGAAGTCCAGGTCCCGTGGCACAGCCCATGCCTGTCTTCTCTCAGCCTTCCTTACCCAGGAGGATCTGTTCTGCCTCTCTGTACTCCTAAACTGAGCTGCAGACTGCCCCAGAGGCGCTTCTCTGTTCTGAGTCCCAGGAGCTCGGTTCCAAACCAGACATGCCAGCCGAGCCTGAGTTCAAAGAAGGCAGTCTTCCTCTGTGCTACAGACAGTTCTGTGTTCCCTCCCCACTTGACAGGTAGCAGCTGCCCAGGCTCTGCAGCTAACCTGGCTTGGAGAAGCCCTTCCCATAAAACTGATCAAAAACCAGAAAGTGCTTCTGAGCAAAACCCCTAACTAGAGACATCCACAGCCTGAGCCAGGCAGAACTTGTACCCTAATGATCAGAAGTTGGTCAGAAATGTTTGTACCCACTTCACCCTTCTGCTGTGGAAGTGTTCCTAATGGGCTCAGCCCTTTCCCAGCTAAGTTCTCTGACTCCTGGCTCAGATCTGTTTCCCTCCTGTTTGATCAGGACATGTAACTTGCTGGCACTGTACTGTCAGGGAGATGGGAATGGCTTGTGAGGAAATAGAGACACTTTGAGTCAGTTTGCAGAGAGCCAGAGGAAGAGAGAAACATCCTCATGGGGTGCTCAGACGTTGCCCCACACACACCTTTTCCCTTTCTCTTTTTCCCCTGCATTAGCCAGGACTGAGTTATTAGACTGTTAGTGCTGGCAGAGGCCACATCAGGGCTAGGACAGGCTTGTCATAAGGGTGCAGCAAAACCAGATTACCCTCTTCAGAAGCCTCCTGCTCCCCTATGCCCTGTGCCAGGCTTCCAGTAGGCAACAAAGAGCTGCTTACCAACAGGGATGTCTCAGAGAAAAAGGATCTGAGCCCTTGTGATGAGCATTATAACCAAACATGGACTTCAGTGGGCACCAAACGCAGCAGCCTGGCTGCTTAATGACACAAGCCACTGTCAGCCTAATACCTTCAGCTGCCCTTTAAGAGAGAGACCATTTCAAAATCTTCCTCCTGCTATTAAAACACTTTTTAAAAGCTTATAAACCCAGCAATCGCTCTCCCCTCAACAGCTACCACCTGCCAGCACTTTACAAGGCCAAATAACTGAAGTAGACTGAAGCTTCATGAAGACAAGTGGCAGAGATCTTCTGCAGCAGAGAAAAAGGACCAAAGTGCCATTCACACACAAAATGGAACTCAAACCTGGCTTTATTCTGTTTCTTCATCTAGAACAGAATCTGTCCTGGCACCTTCTGCTGGGAAACATCTGAGAATCAAGATGCAAGCTGAGAAATAAGCAAGGAGCTAAACAGAACTCTTTTAAAGACCACAGCTAGGAAGGTGGAGGTGGAAAACCCTTAGCTACTGAAACTATGCAAGGGTCAGGCTGTGCTAAAACCTAACAGTGTAATAAACAAGGTGGGGGCTGAAGGAGGCAAAAGCACAGAGATTAATACTGACATGAGGATACAGAGACATTGCAAAGTAAGCCCAGAATATTGATCTCCCTTTTCTTGCCACAAGCAGAATAAGATGAGAGGAATGGATCCAGAATAAACCAAAGCAAGCCAGGCTCAGTCTCAAGGTAGCAAAAGCTGAGACTGCATTTTTGAGTCAGAAGGTAAGCCTGGAAAAGAACCTGAGCAAGGTTATGGCAGCAGCAGAAAGGAGTTGAGGGAGGGAAGTGGACAGGATCTAAATCAGGAGCTGTTACTCCATCTTTAGAAAGATAAAGAACGTTTACATGAAGTAATAGGAAATGATTATAGACCTCTGAAGTGCATTACAGTCTACACTGGGAAATCCTTAGTTGTGAAGAGTAGTCAAAGGTGCTGGGGAGATTCCCACTGGAGAGGAAAGGAAACTTGTTCACAATGAGAACAACCAGCCTGGAATAATCCCCCCAGGGAAGTGGCATCCCCAAGAGTGGACACTCCCAAGATGCAGCTGGACAGCTTGTCTAGACTGTGCCTTGGCCAAGAAAGCTTGGACCGAATGACCCCTGAGGGGTCTCACCTGGGACTCTGATTCTGTGGAGTCTCTTTAAAAGGCTGCATTGTGCTGATGTTAAACAGAGGGGCTCTAGCAGGGCTTGATGTGTACAACCAAGGTCCCTGTTGTGCTCAGAGTGAGTGGGAGAAGCAAACTCTCAGGCGGTGACTCACCTGGCATCCATGGCCCATGGGTGCTTCGGGATGCGGCTCTGCAGGACACACACAGCTGCTGCTCACACCTTGGCTTCTGCACACCTGACCCAGGGGCAGAGAGAGCTGCACTTGTGTAAACCAAGGCTACAGCACAAACGTGCACCAGACCTGGAAAGGGCCTCGAGGCTGTTCTTCCACCTCAAGCATTTCTGGAGCTCCTCAGGAAGCTGAAGGCAGTGGGACAAGGAAGATGGGCTTTCTCCAGAGCTGTGAGAGGCACCACAAGAGGAGGGACCTGAGCTGTGTGCTAGATGAACAGACAGTTCCTCACAATAGATACACAAGAAGTGGGCAAAAGAAACACAGCTGTGAGATGACAAAACAGATACAGCAAGGCAAGGACCTGCCAGATCAACCATTCCTGCACTGCCAGTGCAGTGAGCCAAGAGAGAGCCTGCAAGAGACCAGAGAGGTGACAGATGTGGAGGCCTCCATGGCCCGAGTGGAGACAGAAGCAGCTTCCAGTGGGGCTAGAGGAGAGCAGAGGCAGCAGTGGTGCTGCTCACAGGGCTTTCTGGAGGCTGGGGCTTTCTTAGCAGCCAGTTCTACCAAGCCAGACCAAACTATTCCAATACCAGCCTGGGGCCAAGAGCCCAATACAGATCTCGAGTCCTGGGCTGATGTTCTTAGAAGAACACCATTTTTCCTCTCTGAAGATACTGATTTGAGATTGCTCTTGACTTAGTAAGAAAAAATACCACACCAAAAGAGCAGCTGCATCAAACAAGTGACACTGAGCACTGCTCTAAAGCTTTCACTCCTTCAAAGAGGACATGGGTGGTTTTGGGTGTCAGGGCAGCCCAACGGGAAGATAGAGCTCAGGCAAGCCCAAATCAAGGCCACGCTGCCACCACTTAGTCCACAGTTGAGCAGAAACAAACCTTAGAAAGCAAAGTCCAAGATGTTTCAAACCCAGTTGAAGACCTTAGGTGCAGTGAACCCAAAGGCATTTGCCCATTCACCCCAGCTAATGAGCAATCTAGGAACTGATAAATACTCCACAGAGCTGTAAGAAAAGCTGCCTGTGCCTAGAGAGAAAAGTTCTGTGCCAGCAGCCTGGCACTGCAGACTGCTTCTGATGTTTGTGTGGTGCTTTGTGTCCATGAAAAGAAATCTTCATCTGCAATTTTAATACTGCACTGACAACTACAGTTCTGCAATCTGCTACTGCCTGGGAGAGCTTTGCCTCGATGCTGTGGGCCAAGTCCTGTCCTTGGGTGCAAGGGCACAGCAAGATGCATCTGTACACTGGAGAGCTATATTTAGAGGAAGGAGAAAAGCCCATGTGAGATACACAGTTCCACTTTGGATAGCTTCATGCTTGGATTTGCAGTCAGCAGCTTTAAATTTCCCTAGTAAGAGAGGGCAGCTGCAATACACCCAATGCTGTGCAAGTTAGGTGAGTTCAGAGAGCCACAGCAGGCTGCTTAAGCAGCAGGGATCTGGGCACGGTCTGTGCAGAACTGCTAACACACGTGGAGGGAACTTAAAACAACAGCAACACAAAATAAGCAGCTGAGAAAGTTCTCTGGCTAATGTTGAGCTCAAGCTTTCTCAAGATCAAACAGCCTCACAGCCCTCAGGCATGCAAAGGAGGATGCCTGAAGGAAAGCAGAATCCCCTCTGCCTCCGCAGCTGTGCCAGAAGCTTGCACCGTGCCTGCCCTACTGAAATCAGGCCAGAAGTGCTCCCAGCTCCTCGCTTTCCTGCAGCTCCCCGTGGCCCCTCAGTGCTTTTCAGCACCACTTCATCTCTGCTGGCATTTCAGTTACAGATGCTCTGGCCCATACATCCCACGGCCTGAGTGTGCATCAGCTGGCACACACCAGAGCCACCCCCTCCTTGGGCTTCCTGGAGAGCCAGCACCAGAAGCTCCAGCCCAGGAGCTTGAGGGAACTAACAAGTGAACCTCATCAAAGAGAGAATCTCTTTGGTTTCAAAGGGTTACCTGTTTGTATAAAGTCACAGGATCAAAGTTGGGAGGAAAGAAGAGCTTGGAACCGAGTTCTGTGCTGTGGGTTTGTCAGGCTGTAATAGCAAAACAGAGAACCTGAAACTATCTGCAAATCAGAAAGGTTCTGACCTGGGAACTGCGATGTGCAGGCTGCACTCAGGGTACGGCTGTGGAAAAGCACAAAGCCACCGGCAGGGACACCAAGCAGAGATTTCCTGAGATCAGTGAAATGACAGCAAGAGGTGCCCAGGTTGAAAGCTGAAGCGTTAGCAGACAATGCACTGCCACTGACAGGCACCAAGCACTGCTTGCATTCTGGGCCAGCTAGAGGCTGCTGCTGCTGCACACAAACCCAGGTGGACCTTCACCGGGCACCATGCACTTCCTTTCTAATTAGTAGTTCAGAGGGGAAATCTTCTGACACAAGCAGCTCCAGCCTGCCCTTCGGATTTCCCAGGAACGAGTTCAGTTCCAGTGTGTATTATGCCACTGTTTCAGAGAATGACCAACAAGGGAAGGGAAATATTTACCTGTGTCTTTGTAATGGGGGAAAATATTTCCTGTAAAGAAAACATGACAGCTCAGGGCACCAAAACACAGAATGGGCTTCAGCCAAAACATGTAAGGAAAAGGAAATCCCCCCCGCCAAAATATTTGATGATACGGTGCCTCTTCAGCAGGAGAGAAAGTAACCACCCTTGCAGCCAGCTGGGAGCTGCAGAGTGTGAAGCCTTGCACAGTACAGGGGGCAATGGCTCCCAGTTTGTGCAAGCTTCTACTGCCACCAAACACACCTCACCTCCTATCTCCTCCCTTCCATCCACTCTTGGGATCAGCAGACAAGCAAAAGTCTGGGCTTGAGCTGAAGGCATTAACAGTTAAAGCTGGAGGTTATCAATCCCTTCAGTGGTGCTCAGGGGTGGGACAAGGGGCAATGGGCACGAGCTGGAACCCAGGAAGCTCCACCTCAATATAATGAAAACTTCCTTGGCGTGAGGGTGCCAGAGCCCTGGAGCAGGCTGCCCAGAGAGGCTGTGGAGAGACTTTCCAACCCCACCTGGATGCAACCCTGTGCAAGCTGCTTTAGCAGAGGGGTGGACTCCAGGGTGATTCCCTCTCCCACCACTCTGGGGTCCTGTGAACCCTCCATACCCAAGCCAGGGGCTGCAGCAGGGAAGTCCCTCAGCTTGCACCACCTTTCTCATTCAGAGACTTAGCACAGCTTCTTTTCCTCAGACTGTTTCTCACGCTCTCCTCTCCTCCCTCTTGCTTCCACACTGCTGACCGTTCTCACTGCTCCCCTCTGCACCTGCCTGTGCCGTGGTGGCAGGTGGCACCAGCACTGCTGCAGTCCTTTGCTCTACAAGCCCAGAATGCTTCTTGCCTTCTCTGGGGCAGGGCACCACTGGCTCACCTTGTCTGTGTGAGCCCTTAGAGTGCTCCGGCCCTGCCATCTCCCCGTCTGCTGCTCAGGCTGTTGGCTGAGCCTGCTGCCTTGTACTTTCCACTGTGGAACAGCAGCACATCTTTTCAGACAGCTGTTCCAATTAATTTATTAAACCCATTTACAACCCTAACCTGCCTGCCAGCTTACTTGCAGCCCACTGCACTGCTGTCTAACCTGCATGTTTTGCAGGCAGGATCCCTGTCCCACCACCCCAGTCAGCAGCAAAACCAGGCTGACATTAAACACAGAGCAGACCTAACAGAGCCTTGTTAGCAAAATGTAACTTCCCAGGTTTTCCCCCTCCTCTGCTCACAGGGAACCACCTAGAGCACTTAGTTGTGAGAAGTTCTGCCACAGCTGCAGATGAGCATGAAGCAAAGGCACACAGCACCCTCCACAGAAAGAGGCAGCTCAAGGGGGTCTTCCCTGAATAACCTCACACCAGCTGCTACTCATTTCCTTCTTAGCAATCAGGTTACACAGAGAGAGAGCACTGCAGGAGCTGGAAAGGCAAATTGTGCCCACCAAGGGCTGGGTAGAGGATGGCCCACAGCATCATGCAGCAGCACTGCTCAGACCCCTCCTCACAGCAGGAACAGTCTGAGAAGGGTTGTTTCGTGCCAGGCTTGTCCAGACTGGCCAAAGCCATGCCCACAAAGCCTCTCTGGATGCCGGGCCTGTGCACATCAGTTCACATAAGACTCTCTTCCCCACCCGTGGGCACCAGCACCGTGGGGCTGCCAGATGAGCTGCCTGTGTCTGCACCAGGAGACAGGAGTGCAGCTCCAATCTGTGGCTGCAGCTGCTGAGATGGTGCTGGCAGCTTGTGCTCTCCTAAAGGCAGCCCATTCTGCTGTGCCAGGCAGTGCCAGAGCCTTGGGACCTCCCCACTGCCCTCCAGTGTAGCTCTGGTTACAACACAGACTCTGCTTTTTCACAGGACCCCTGCTCCAGCTGATGCACTGCAGGGACGTGGGACTGCATGCAGCATGACAGACACCTGTCACTTCTGGCCACTCAGCACAGAGCAGATCTGCTCCTCCTCACCCAGTCACCTTCCCTGGTTTAATTCTCATGGAAAAAAACCCCAAAGCTTTCAAAGTATTAATTTTGCCTGCAAGATGAAAAAGCTGTGGAAACAACCTCTGCTGGAGATGCTAGGGGTGGAGAATGAGAGGTAGGTAAAAAAAGTAAACAGGGAAGGGATAAAGAACATTTTAAACTTGAGTGCTTGCAGGCTTCACGTACAAATATGCAACCAAGCTGCAGAGTTATGTTAATCAGAGCAGAGTAATAAAGTGTTGTCTGCTGATCTGCTGAATGCTAAGTGCAGCTGCCAGCCCCACACAAGCAGACCTTGTTATCTTTTAACATCCCTTAGAGACCTTCCACTGCCTGGACTGCTTTCCATCACATTCTCTCACAAGCACAGTTTTCCAATTAGTTGGGATACTTGGAAGAAGTTTTTTATCCCCTTAACTTAAAAAAAAAAAAAAAGTCAATATTAGAAGCAAGAAAAAGTTCCAAAGTGAGGTGGCACTTTGCTGGATTGGTTCACCCTTTTCATTAACTGATCTTCACCTGTTAGGTGAATCAACACAGGTAAACATAGACAGACAGAGAAAAAATAAATTGCATTTCATTTCCTGAGCTATGGCACTTAAAATCTGTGTCTTGCCTGGTAGCTGGACAGCCTCATTCTTCCTAAAGGGAGGCTGAAGGTGCAGGCTCCTGGCACTGCCCGGGGCAGGGTGGCACTGGGCGCTCGCTGCCTGTGCCGTGCCTGTCACCAGGACTCACCCAGCACTCGTCCCCTCTGCCGACTGTAGTCACATTAGGACACTTCCTTTGGTTCCCAGATCCTTTCCTGCAGGCTGTGCAACCTACTTCACAACTGCTGCCATTGCTGAATGTGCAGCTGATGTGTCCCAAATGGCTGCTGTCCGGATGAAGGCAGAACTGTCTGGTGCTAACAGCTGACACCTCAAGTGCTGGCCTGCCAGAAGCTGTCACTGCTTGGCTCTTTCTCATCATTTCCTCTGGTTTCAGATGACTGTGAGACAGTTATGCCATCCTTAATTCTACTTCAGGTGGCATTTACAAAGACAATGAGATAAATCCTTTAAGTTCCTGATGTGGTTGGCACCCCTGCTTTCTACCCCCGCTGAAGGAAAAGTGTTACCAAGAAACCCTGAGTTCATTTTTGCTTCCTGTGCTTTCATCTGTGATGTGACCCACTGACAGGTGGCAAAGTCACTCCTCCCTGGGAGCTGGAGTCCAGCATCAGTCCAACAGAATGATGCAGGATCAGTCTGCAGCACTGCCAAGCCCACCTAATAAAGGCTACTGTCACAGAGTGCTGTGGACTTGTAACCTCCATGGCAGCAAGAGGCAGGAGGCAAAAAAAAAGCTGCAGGTTTCCTTCTTTCCAATTTCCCATCTCTATGAACATTGGTTCAGCTCCACTGGTTTGTAGCAAATTGAAGCCTGCAACTTCACAAAGCTCCAATAAAATGCATAATGCTCAATTTCTCCTTTTAGAACCCCCCTTTCCATTGCCACAGAAGACTTTGGTGCACACCACTCAGCCCTGGAAGTATTTAACCACCAGAGCAGACACGCCTCGAGGACAGGAGCAGGCTGCTGGTGTCAAACACCTTAGGCAAGCTATGTGCCAGGAGCTTGATGGGGCTGCTGGGCCTCCAGTGCCCACCCACAGCACAGCCATCGGATGCCTCCCTGCTCTGCTCTGGCCCAATGCAGCTACACCTTACTAGGACTGCTCTGTTGCATGATGAGACCTAAGGCTTTTGAGAGATAACTGGACTATGAAGGTGCACCACAGCTGCTGCTCTCCAGAGGATGTGGGTTATGGCACATCCTCTACCTGCTCTGGGAATGCAGCCACACCTCTGCACAGCCCCTAAAGGTTTGCTGTAACCTCTCAGACCTGTCCAGCTATTAATATCCATTTCCTTCTCTGTGCCTCTGCTTAATTTACCACAAACACCTTTTCAGCCTTCTCATGTGACAAGCTGAACAATATTCCATGCAGCTGAATATTTACTCATTTTGGGGAGCTCAGGCTCAAGGCTCAGCTGAAGGAAGCTACCCTTTGGGAAATATTCTCTTTAAGAGTGATAAATTGTCCTTCTCTAAAGAGATTTGGAGGCAGTAGCAATCTTGTGACAACACCTTGCTTGCAGCAAGGGACAGCAGTTGGCCACTCTATTGAGGTATGTGCTGCCTGCCTGCCTGCCTGCCTGCCTGCCTGCCAGGTGTTTGCTCTTTGATTTGTTCCTTTCAGAGCAGCATCCATTCTGATTTCTTTCATTTCCCAACATGCATGCCTAGGTCTCATTTACCATAGGAGAGAGCAGAGGGCATGGTAGGAACGAGTCCAAAGTACCTTTCATGTTGGAAGACCCTGCCAGGCTCCTCTTCCCACAGGGCTGACTCAGAAAGACTGTTAAGACTGCATAAGACTGACTTTAGGAGTATGGGAGAGAAAACATCCATTTTAATCCTAAAGCTGCCACACATCTGCCACAGACCTTCAGCAAAGGCATTAGAATGTTCTATACCTCAATAACCTCCACTACTAAGGTATATAAAGAGCTTTATTTATTTTGAAACTGTTCCCTTTGAAGAGATGAAGAACAACTCCCTCATGGTCTGCCAGTTCTCCAGGCACATCTCAACATTCCCTTCTGCAACAGTACCTCCAGAAGCATCACCCACACGTAAGGATTAGCAGTCAGCCAGACCAGGCCTGAACACCTCTGCCTCTCTGTAGGTCCTTCTCTCCCCAAATCCACATCCCAGTGGCACACAACACCTGTGAGCCCCTTTGCTTCCCGACTACAGCTACAGCAGTCTCTGTCTGACCTGAACGTGACAACTCCTGCTGGGCACAGCATGCTCCAGCCTGGCACCACTTCCCTTCCCCACTGCTTTTGATGCTTTCCAGCAAAACACCCAACAGCTGTGGCCAGAAAGATTTTATTGTGACTGGCCAAACGCCTCTTTACCAAGATGTGAGCTCCGTGAGCTAACCAGCAAAGAACCAGCAAAGAAAGGCTCTGGTGTGAGCACAGCCTGCAGGGAGAGCCCAGCAAACAGGAGGTCCTGCCTCGATGCCAAGGGAAGGGGAAGGGGAAGGGAGTTGATTCTGGTGACAGGAGGATGGTGAGAGAGGAAAGAAGGGGAAACAAAGAAAAGCAGCATTTCCAGAGGTCACCCAAGAGCCATGAAATTATTCTCTGTAATTGCAGCTTCCCTCCTTCAATAATCCCAGTCCTTGGGTGAGCTTCCTCAAAAGCTCAGACGCAGTCAATGCACAATCAAATTAGCACATCATTAACCATGGTTTTTAAAGAGATGTTAGCTCAATAGAACCAAACCAGGTCTGACAGACTAAATTCCTGCTGCCTTTGGACACATTTCAAACAACAGGCACCCTCCACAGGTGAGCCATGAGCTCCTGGCTGCATTTCTCACTGAGCTACATGTGGAACATTTCCACAGCATGTGCTCAGCCTCGGAGGAGACTAAGCTTCACGGGAGAAAGAAGAAAGCTTAATTAAAAGCAAACTAAAATCATTGCACTGAATCCTTTGAGAGACTTTCACCTAGTTCTGGTTTTAAATACAGCTGCAGCAGGACTGGCTGCAAGCAAAGTAGCTGTAAAACTTTCTGTAAGACTTCTGGTGCACGGAATTCCAACAGCATCTCTGGCAGCCAATTACAGACAAAATGCATCCCGTAGGAAGAGCACATCAGGCAGGAATCTCGCTGTTTACCGAGATCAAGTTCAAAGAGCAATAAATTCAAGGTGGTTAAATTCTCGGGTAGGGTTTTGAGGCTGAAGGACTTCATGAAAGTCCAAAGAAACCAAGGGAAGAGTTTTCTTCCCAGCGGTTTTACAGTCTGTACAGACTGGCTGAGACAGGCTGCCACTGCTGACAGCAACCACTCTGTGCTCTGCAAGCCTTCTGCAGCTGCATTCCAGACTTCTGCCCAGGATGGAACAAGGAATCCCCCAGCAAGCAGCAGCCAAATCCCATCAAGGGGATGTGGACCATGAGAGGTCCTTTTCTGCCCTCTGGACGATGGAGCCGGTGCCAGCCACGTAGCCCACCCTGCAGAGAGCCTCGGAGCCTCACACTCTGGCAGTGCGAGCAGTGAGGGAACAGGATGGAGATGCCTGCCCCCGGGGAGCCACAGGCTGCACCGCCTGGCCCTGCCTCAGCTGGGTGTTGGTGTCCCTGCTCAGCACCAGCCAGGGCACTGCCCACAAGTTTCCCATGCTCCTGGGACAGCTGCTCCCCCACTCCAGTGTGCTCTTCTAAACTCTGGTTGATCCATTACACTTCCAAGCTAAATTGCATTGGTGATTTTATCTCCTCACTTTCCCGACCTTCACACGTTGCAGACCAGATACTTAACCTAGCATTAATGGCAGGGGCTTTACTGCACCAAATCACACATTTAAAGCCATTATTGTAACCTCTGCTCCTAGCTTTAGAGGGCTGGGAGGCATTCAAAGACATCAGGAAAAGGACTGGTAAGGGAGAAAGGAAACCTTTCTGGCCCCATCTCTTTCTTTCTGACTCTGTTATTAAGCTCTCCCAGTTAAAACCCCAAATGCTCCCAGCCCTCCCAAAGCCATGTGGATGTTTCTAAGGCTTGTAGGAGTGGTTGTTGTGGTGCAGACAATGGTGCAGTGTTAACTGTGGGTCATATTTCTGGAGCTAGGCCTCCTCTTCACAAGCAGAAGCTTTGGCATTTGCCAACTGCATGCCAAACTTGAGTAAAGGTACAACAAGTGTCACGCTGACCTGAATTTGTAAGCTCAGTTAGAGAAGAACCCAGTCCCAAACCTCATTTTCCAGGCTTTGTCTCCCACTGCCCATAGGCTCACAGCAAATCCTCCCACCCAAGCCTCGTGCTCCTTAAGGCCCAGGTTGCTGGAGGTGCAAGCTGCTCCCAGGCTGCCCTGCCAGCAGGGCTTGATGCTGCAGGAACCCCTCAGAGGTGCCCATGGTGAGCCACCATTGCCACGCTGCTCCAGAGTGCCGCCCGTGGGCCAGGGCTGCCTGCCACTCACACAGCTCAGCAGCTGAGCCTGGGTTTGAACTAATGCCTCCTCAACACCCCCCAGCTTTTCCTTTGTTTAGCTCCAACAAGCACTCTGGTTGCAGAGTTTCAGCCTCCAGCTGGCCCATGCTGAGGGGGACAGGCTTGTGTCCAGCAGCACCCAGCAAGTGCCGCTCCTGATGCAGCCTCAGCGCTGCCTCTGCCAGTCTGCGTTCAGGAGGAGCGCTCCAGTAGCTACCAGACCTCACCAATATGCCATGCAGGGTGGCAGCTCTTGCTCCTGCTGCCTGGCAATGCCAGACAGCCTCTTCTGGCTCCTGACCCAGGCTGCTGGTGGCTGTTAGCTTACTCCAAAGGGCAGCTTGCTGTGACCACCACAGCGATGCATTCTCCAGTGCCAGCTGCTGAAAAAAGGTGACCGTGTGCCTGCCACCAGCCCAGCTCCTAGCAAAACAGAGTGAGTGTAAGCTGAGATCGTCCTAGAGCACAGAAACTACTTTTCCTTTTTTCCTTTTTTCTTTTTTTCTTTTTTTTTACAGAATAAAAATCCCCAAAACTTGGAACCCCCCAACTTTAAATTTCATCGTATCCAGGGGCCATTATGGTTGCCCTTAGATTTCCTACTATCCTGTAGAGACCTTTAAAAGGCAGTGAAATGTCTGCCCCAGGTAAAATTGCCAGCACTTCAGAGCAAAGGTTTTGTAAGTGGTGGTTTATAATGCACGTGGGAGTCCAGAAGCACATTTTTTGTCTGGAAGATCACTCTTATTAAGCTGGCAAACCACCTTGGAGGCAGCAATGGGCTTCGGCCATACTTCAAGTGGGCACTAATGCTGTTTCTTGTAAGAAAGCTAAAAAGGAGGCTTTTCATCCTAGGTGAGGTTGATGCTTTCTGGCCCAATATTGTTACAGTAGGATACAGATTCAGGGGAAATATTGAGCTTCTAGGCACGAATGGCCAGTGCCAAGATAATTCACCAATACTTAATCTATAGTGAGACTTAAGTCTTCTTTTCACCCCTGTGCTTCCTTCACACCTTCACAAGTAAAGCTCCTTGGGGCACACAGTGCAGTTCTAAAATACAACATGTTCTAGAGATGACAAAAATCCCCAAGCAGGATCTTGAGTGTACTTCTAATTACACTCCATGTGAGTGCATTTTCTAAATGCTTCCAGGAGTTGGACCTGAGGGCTCGCCCTGCACCTCCACAGCTTGCCCCAGCCAGGCTGGGACACCCCCTGCACCCCTGGGCACAGGCACTGCCACCCTGTCAGCTGTGCTGCCAAAGGGAATGGCAGCCCTTCCAGCAGGCAGGCTGCTCCCACTTGTGTTGCATGGCACTGGGCACTCCAGCCAGACCTGCTGCATGCATGCAAGGGCAGGTGAAGCGCTGCAGGCAGCATCACAGGCGTGCACACTGCACTCGTCCTGCTGTCTCACCTGCAAAGGGTTATTTCCAGCACACCAGCTTGGCTTTACAGTATCATCAGTCTGACTACTCAGTTAGAACAATACCTCAAAACTGCTGCAGCAGACTTGGGTTTCACATGTGCTTCTAACACCACAGAAAAGACTCACCAACACAAAACCTCTCCTCAAAGGCTTCTGATCACAGGCTGGGATGGGATCATATGGGAATGGGACACAGCATTGTGGCTGCAGCCTCCCCAGTGCCAGCCCCAAGAGGCAATAACTTCCTTCTCCTGCTGCTGGCTGCAGCCCTGCTGCCACCCCCCAGCCTGTGCTCAGCTGTAAAGCCAAGCTGCAGACTGGTGGACATGGCCACTGGCGCCTCAGCAGTGACTCCCCAGCCTCAGCCATGCCATGGGCTCACTCCACAGCAGGTGCTGGACCTCAGAGTGGCCTTCCCTGGCTCTGTGAGGCTGCTGGTGGTCAGCCTCTCCAGCCTGTTAAGGCTCATCTGAGGTCCACCCTTCTCCTCAGCCACCCACCCAGTGCCTGGCACCTCAGTGTGGCTCCTGGGCTGTGCTGGAGTCGCTAATGTCAGAACAGCACTGGTGGCTGCTACCCTGCTCACAGAGGGGCTTGCCTGGCACCCTGCCCTGTGCACACCAGTGCTGGCTGCTCCCGTGGCCTCCTTGTCCCATGTGTGCCTGGACACAGCATCACATCCACAGAGGCTTGCTCCATGGCATCTTCAGGCACTGTAACTGCCTGGGTTCCCTTGCATGTCACTGATTCAGAAGCAGAAGGTGTCATTAAAATCTGAGCTTTTAGCCAGGGTCTATGTTACTAAAAAGAAAAAAAAAAGTTTTATCCTATTATCCTGAAACTTTCTTCTCCTTTTTCTTTCCTGTGTTGCCTGCTGCACCAGAGCTTGAGAGGAAGTCAAATAAGGCAGAAGACAACAACTTCAGTGGATATTATTTCATTAGTTCCAGAACCAACCCCACTAATTCCTCTGCCCCTTCCATTTACATTCTGGGTTTGCAGGCAGCTGCTGTGTCCTTTGCTTCAGCAGTCGTTAAGCCATGCCATGCATATTTACCACTTCATCATTCCTCATTAGTTCATCTTTCCAACTCCTGCCTCACCTCTGTGAATATTAATTGGTTTGTTAAGAGCTTTGTGCATCTGTGGGCCTCAGCCCTGCCTCTCTGGGAACCGAGGGACAGTTCCCATTCAAGGGAGCAGCATCCCCGAACCCAGCCGAGAGGTCTCTGGCTGGGAAGGAGAATCAGATCGTCCCTGCTCAGCTCCACTCCAGCACCTCTGGCCCCAACTGCTAGGGATGCCCCCAAGACTTTCAGGTGCCGTGGCTGACTCTCATTGTGAAGGAATAAAGCAACTTAGTCTCCCCATAAGCTGGAGGTGCACGGGAGCAGTTGAGAGTGTGTATTGGAACAGCCAGGTTGTCACACAACTGCCTGCTTAACAGCGTGACTATTGATCAGCAGCACAGAGAAAGAGCTAAACAAACTCTTTCTCACAGAGAGGCACAGCCAAACAGAGAAATTTGCCCCATAATTTTACAGGGGCAAAAAAGTGATGAGTAGCTAAAGCAAGCTGGCAGGAAGAGGAGGAAGAGGCACACCTCTGGCCTTCCAAACAAACTCTCTTGCTTCTGTCCCCACTTCAAACCACTGCAGTAGGCTGGCAGCAGCAACATCTTTGTGACCTAACCAAGTATTTTAGCAGGGTTTGCCTGGGAAAACACTTGGCTTCAGACTTGGCTTTCAAAATCAGATGAGGAAATCCATTTTCATCCCAGCTCAGCCTCATTCTCTCACCAAGCAAACAACACCTGATAGGTAAAGGTCCATGAAGAGGCTCAGCTACAACACCTGATAGGTAAAGGTCCATGAAGAGGCTCAGCTACAACACCTGATAGGTAAAGGTCCATGAAGAGGCTCAGCTACAACACCTGATAGGTAAAGGTCCATGAAGAGGCTCAGCTACCTTCCCACGCTGCGCAGTAGCTCAGCCTCCAGAGCAAGCGTGAGCTGGAACAAATGCAGCTCTCAGCTGACAGAAGTTCTGCCAGCTATGGGTCACCTTCAACTTCTCTATTGCAGCAAGCACTGATTTTTATGCAGAGTCCTGTCTGACAGAGGGGTTTGTACTTTCCTTTAGGATAAAAAACAAATGGTACTGAACTGCTTCAAGTCCCTGAGCTCATTCATTATGTCAGGAGAACCAGAATGTTAGTGCGGGAAGCAGAGCATCTCAAGAAGGAAATAGAGGTGCTTATGGGAGGAAAATGGGATGAGTTTGTTCCTCATCCTCCCAGTGCTCCCCACACAGGAGGGGGACATGGATCCTTGAGCAGGATCCTAGGTCTGCTGCTCTCTCGGGGGTTCCATCTTCCTCTAAAGCTCTGAGGAACACTGATCTCGTGTTGCAAATCAATCAGGCAGCAGGCTCACGGCTGTAACGCTGCGGCTGTGCCTTCACCACAGAGCCATTAGCCTGAGAGCTCCTACGGATGCCTTCAAACCAGAAACAGAGAGGCAGCAAACAAGGAGGACTCCTGGGGGTCACTTTTAAGTGCAGCTGTAGGACATCTGCATTGCCATGCCTTAAAGAAGCATTTTCCATTTGCGGTGAGAAAGAGGTGGGCTCAAACTTTGAGGCTGCCTTAGGTTCCAAAGAAGTGAACCTTTCAGAGCAGATTTACACTGGCCACTTGTGCTTGGGCATCATCAGCATCTGCAGGGAAGGCTGCAGGGCTGCCTTGTATACAGATACCCCTTGTGCTTCCTCTGCACCCCTCGTGCTTCCTCTACACACCCATTGTTCTTCCCCTACAAACTCCTCCTGCTTCCTCTACACACACCCTGTGCTTCCTCTGCACCTCCTGTGCATCTTCTACACCCCTTGCTGCTTACTCTGAGCCTGAAAAAATCAGGAGCACAAATAAGAGATGGAACTGAAGTCAGTGGAACTTCTGCAAGTGCAGCATTACCTGATCATCACAAGGGCATGGCTAATTTAGCTGCAGTCAGCGGGTAACACAACAGGCAAGAGTGGTGCCACAATTCATGTGTGCTCCAGGACCTGAGAAAGCTGTGCCAGTTGTAAAAGAATTCCCCTGGTTCTGCTAGGTTTGTGCATGCTTGAGTAATGGATTAGCTAATTAAATAAAATGGCTCAGGAACACTGGTACCAGGTTACAGTTAGGTGCTGGCTGAGGTGGTTCAGATGAAAGCAAGACTCAAGCCCTCCCAAAAATTCCATCAGGCAAGTCTGGCATGCTGAGCAAACAGCTGGTTTGTGTTTCTGCATTAATCAAAGAGAGGGAAGTAAAGGGCTAACAAATACAGAATTGCTCTGTCCAAGGTTCTCTAAGGGCTTTCTGAAGCATTCAGTCACTTAGCTTCCTAACAGCCTGTGAGGCAAATTGTCCTCGTTTGACACATCTGAACTGAACAGGGGTTGGAGCAGTCCTCACAGGGCCAAAATAGACAAGGACTCATCAGGCTGGGGATGGCAGCAGCTATAAAAACATGAGCAGCACAAAAATGCATTCTTCTTCAGATCACAAGGACTGGACTAGGAGGAACTCAAAACCAGAAGCAGAACAAGTTTTATAAGCAAGGAGAAACAACCTGAGGCACACAGCCCAAGCCACTGGCACCCTTCTCAAAGACCAGCAGTCTGGAAACAAGTCTGTGTAACCTGCACCCTGGAGAACAGCAGTGGAAGCAGGACAAGGACCAGGGGCAGAGAGAACAGCTACTGGGAAGAAGAGGCAGTGGGACAGCCTTCCTGACACACAGAAATAGCTGATTATAGGCAAATTAGGCAATTCTTTAGAGTAGAGGTGACCTGCAGACTACAGAGTGGCACACACAGCACTCTTGCACCTAATGCATTTTAATCACGCAGCTCATTGCCAAACAACTGTGTGGAAACTAAAACAATAAATTGATTTTAAAGGTATTAAGAAGAATAATCGGGACTGCCAGGCATGGTTCCAACATAGCCAATGCTCAGTAAGGCCCTGGGTTGAATGAGCACAGCAAGGGCAGGTTTGCCTTACACTGCTCCTCTTGCTCTTACTTAGCATCTGCTGGTGGCAGTTGCTGGTGACAGTGTTCCCTTTCAGCCCAGCAGTTCTTATGCTGTTACCAAAGCAGGACAAGTGACATCCTCCCCACTGCAGCAGCAGGTATCTGCCACTGCCATTTCTGCATCACCCAAAGGTTGATCCCAGCAACAGCTGTGCAAGAGCCACACACAGGCTCAGTCTCCTGCAAAAGAAAGCACTGCCTGGCCTCTCCACCAGCTGTATTTCAACAGCTCTCATATCCTCAGGCACCCATAAAAAAGACCCTCAGCAGATTTCTGCCCATGCCCCAAATTTCAGTATCTCTGATAATCTGCAGAAGAAACCTTCTTGCTGCCTGTGAGCCACTGTGATGCCCATTGTGGAAAGGAGATGTTTCATGGGAAGCTAATGTTGGGAACCCACCACCAACTGTGCCTGTTCAGCTGCCAGCAGAACCATCATGAGCTAATCAAGTCCACCCTGGGTGTGTGAGTGAGCTGTAGCCTGGCCACAGCTGTGTGAGGAGCAAGGCCTCAGCCAGGGCAGTTAACAGGGTGCAACCCCCATAATCTCCATGTGCCTCTCCTGCCAGCCCGGGGCTGATTCCTCCCTGCAACATCTCTCAGAAGCAGCCTCCTAAAGCCAGCAGCTGCTGCGGCATGGCCCCGGGCTGAGGGCTGGAAGGCAGCGTGCAGGGAGCCAGGCTCTGGCCCCCCCAGCCACAGCCTGCACGCAGCAGTGAATGGAGTTAAGGATGTCTGCTGTAGAGCATTGCCTCTCCTGCTGCTTGCTGCACTCCCTGTGCCACCCACCTGCACCCAGCACCCTCAGCCTGCGCTGCATCACCTGAATCAGGGGCTCAGCCTGTTGGGGGCTTCAGCGTGCTGGAGGCTTCAGCGTGCTGGGGGCTTCATTGTGCTGGGGGCTTCATTGTGCTGGGGGCTTCAGTGTGCTGGGGGCTTCAGCATGCTGGGGGCTTCATTGTGCTGGGGGCTTCAGCATGCTGGGGGCTTCATCGTGCTGGTGTAAGAGGTCCATTAGGTATTTCTCAACAGCAGCAAAGTGGCTGCAGGGAGTGCAGCTATCCTGATTACCATCAGCTAACTACTGTCTAGCTACTGCTGAGAGGAGACCTTCAGGTGCATTACCTGCAGCACAGCACTGGCATGAAGAGCTCAGTTCTCACCTAGTAGCTGCTCGTTTATCCTGGTTTGCTGTTTAACTTTCTAGCATGCATAAAGGGAGCAAATAAACACCAATAAACACCGGGGGAGAGCCAAGAGCAACAACGAGGCCATGCAAGGAAAGTGTCCACAATGGTTAGGGTGCTTTTAAAACTAAAATAGGGGAAATACAGCTTTAGAGAGCTATTTTTTTTTTAGAGCTTCTGCAACATTTTCCCTGTTAATAAACACTTAAACCACAAAAAGCTACTTGTAATCACACAGCTAATCCCACCGTGCACCGTGAGGCTCCAGCAGGGTGCTGCTCCTTCCCACCCACTCCAGCAAAGCACTTAACTCCAGCTTAAAACTAAGCACTCCAGAATCCCTCTTTGACCTCAGTGAGATTTAAGGATGATTAAAACCAAAACCTATCTTTAACCTGCCCTGTGGTTTGGGGTCCCAGCAACAAGGAATTTCATTTAAAGTTTTGTCTATGAAGAAGGAGAAGTCATGTTCCCGGAAAACAGGAGGAAAACAGAAGTAGCCCAGGGCAGCTGAGCTGCTGTGGCCTGCCCTGCTGTGCACTCCCTGGGTGCACTCCCTGTGTCCCTTGCCACATGCCTACAGACTGCTGCTCTCTCTGCTTGGCCCTTTTGTGAATGGGATGGACCTTGCCATGAGTTGAGGCCCCAGTTGAGCTCTCTAGATTAGCTTTTGAGTGCTGGGCCTACAGGGCTTTTTCCCAAGAAGATCCCAAATTAATTTTAAGGCATCCTGCTCTGTTTCAATAGGAAGTTTTCCCCAGGAAAGAGGATTTTTTTTTAGGGCTGCCACTGAAATAGGCTGAAGCAGTGCAGAGCAGGGAGCTTATTCCATTACTGAATGCCTGAGCACACTGTGAGGGATGTCTCTGTGGCTTCCCTCCGTGGTGTGGCACAGACAGCAGTGAGGGCAGGTGTGCAGGACAGGCAAAGCTGTGCTCAGCACACAGGACAGCTGTGTCCCTGCATTGCACCTCCCAGTGGTCCATTCCCTTATTGCCCTGCAATGCTGCCTGTCCACCTTGCCACTCTGGGTGACCACCCAACTGAGGAGAACTGCAGACAGCAAAGCCTGAGCTTCACTCAGTGCCTGGGATGCCACTGATGTTTTACATGCATGACCAATGAGCAGAGCTGCAACCAGCAAAGTGCTGAATATTGAGGGCAGTGCAATTCTCTAACCCTAGTTCCGAAGATAAAATACCATCTTCCCTTTGACAAGACCAGCTTGGGTGTTCTCCAAGCATACTGAAGCACAAAAAACTCATCAGAAACTTGAACCTGAGCAGCCTCTCTCCTTTGTCGTCAGTTATCTGCCTGGGACCCCCTGGCAGGGTGCACAGGACACAGTGACCTACCCTTGCCAAGCCACCCTCTTGCTGCTGTAGCCTTCACACTCCTCCTCCCACCCCTGCAGCCTGCTGCTGCTGTTGGGGGTTCAGCCCCTGCACTTTGAATGCTACAGAGACACAAAAGCCACAGATGTGAGAGAGCTGTGGAACGCAGCAAGCACAGCTCCTGAGCCCTTTCCAGAAGGGGTCACTGCAGTCACCCTGCAGGATGCCACCTGTCTGAGCTACGGCAGGGCAGATCAATTCAGTCCTTCCTCTGCCTATCCTTCCCCAGGCTCCCTCCAGGTGCTTGGCCCTTAAGGCAAGAGCTGTAGAGCAGGGGAGAAAAAGGAGTCTTATAACTTGTGAAATGTGTATCATCCTCTGTCTCAGGACCAGCAGGAGGTCTTGGTGGCCTGTACTCAGGGCCAGGGTAAGCACTGACCCACTCAAGCTACCTGTAGTGCATCCATCCCTTGCGGTAAATCCAAGCCATATTTAACCTAAGATTGACATTCTGCACTTCTGCTGAGAAGGCCAAAACCCTGCTGGACTCCAGAGCAGCTGCATGCAGCAGAAGAGCCTTTCCTGATCATCCAGGAGAACAATTCACCCACAACAGTGACTGACTCATTTGGGCAGAAGAGAACAGGTCAGGAGAAAAACTTTACACTCCACTGGGGAAGAAATTACATCCCTGGTGACACTGGGTCACCTTTTGCATCATTTCTTCCACTCAGCTTTATTTCTAGCCAAATCTCTTTCATGGAACTCTTTCTGTTCCAAGGGGCCTTTAAGGGCCACCTAGCCCAAGCCCCCTGCAGTCAGCAGGGACATCCTCAACTAAATCAGGTTGCTCACAGACCCGAACACCCTGACCTGGCATGGCTCCGGGAATGGAGCATCTGCTGCCTCTCTGGGCAGCCTGGGCCAGTGCCTCACCACCCTCAGTGCAGAAACTCTTCCTTCTCTCTAGTCTCTATCTCCCTCTTTCAGTTTCAACCATCACCCCTTGCCCTGTCCCTGCTGCAAACTCCATCCCCATCTTTCTTATGGAGCCACCAGAAGCTCTTCCCTCTAGGCTGAACAAGCCCAAGTCTGACAGCCTGGCAGCATTTGTCACTGCCATCACTCAGAGAGGTTTCTTTCTCCTACTGTTGTGCAGATGGTTGTTGTTCCAGCTCTAGAGCAGAGTGTTTCCCAAGGGGTTATCCAGCTGCAGGCAAGGTTCTTTTCCAGACACTCTCCATTTTCCCTCAAAGCTCCTCTTTCATTCCAGTTCTATTGCTGCAGTTCCAGAGCATGCTGACATGTGCACAGACAGGAGTAGGCATGCAGCTGCCTGGTAGCACCTTGCAAGAAAAATGCCCTTTCCCCACGCAGATAAAACCTCTTTCTGATGACATTCTCCTGTTTGTACATCGCAGTGCCCTGCAAGACAGGAGATGAAGAGAGCTGCCACACCTGCACATCAATGAAAGCTTCCTGGGACAGTCTTCCCTCCCTTGGCACTCTGCAGTGCAGAGCTGAGGGAAGCTGCACTGATGATGCAGGAAGGAGATTTGTGAAGCTGCCAAGCAGGAGCACAGGTCCTGGTGCCTCAGGCTGTGGAGGAGTGGACGGAGCTGTGCTTGGACTGCATCCCCTGCTCAAGCAGCAGTTTAGGATTCTTTTCTGGCTTCACTGTGCACTTTCTGTGGCCTGAACATTTTCCATTTGGCTCACAGATGAGAATTTAATGTCTTTGAACTCCAGACAGGGAAAATATGAGATAAATTTATTGGAATTCAGGGGGTTTTGCACATGGCAGGCGATGCAATAATTATCTCCTGAACTCAAGATATCATTACGATAAAATTGGACCTGGAAACTACTTGTTTATCCTGAAAATTGCCTTCTGCAAACAGAAACAGCAGATTAAACTGCAAAGACAGGTGGCAAATTAATCCAAATCATTACCAGAGAATTAGGTGAGTGTCATGCTTTAACCCCAGCAAGTCACTAAGCCCCACACTGCCACTCACCCACTCTCCCCTTTAGTTGGATGGGGGAGTGAGTCAGAAGGAGAGAACTGAGAAAACTGATGGGTGAAAAACAGATTAACAATTGAAATATAGTAATAATAAAAATTGGAATGTGAAGGACAATAAACAGAAGAGAAATAAAACCCCAAAGGGAACGAAGGGTGCAAAGGGAAAGCAGCAGCTCGCTGCCATCCAGCTGATGCCCAACAAGCTGCTGAGCAGCAGTCCCCAGGCAGCCTTCCCCCAGTCTCTATCATGACACCACTGGTCTGGAATATCCTCTGGACCCTGGCTGGGTTCCCCTCCCAGCTTCTTGTGTGCTCCCACTGGCAGGGCAGCTTGAGAAGGTCCCAAGGCCTCAGTGTAAGCACTGCCCAGCAACACCTACAACATCTGCGAGTTACCGATGTTACTGCCACCCTAAACTCAAACACAGCTCTGCACCAGCTACCAGGAACAGAATTAACTGTCCCAGCTGCAACCAGGCCAGTGTGGTTCCTCAGCAAGACTGAGGCAAGCCAGGCATGGAGCCACTCAGATATTTGCCAGCAGTGACCAAAGTTTGGTTGCCAAGCACTGGAAGAGCAGAAGGGACTGGCAGCCTGCACCCTGCTGTGACACAAAGTTCCATCAGCTTCCCACCTCTTCACTAAAGGTCCTCATCGCCGAGAAGCAGCAGCCCCAAAACCTGCTCTGATCCACTGCAACGGCAGTGCAGGAAGTCAGGTGCAAGATTTCACCTGCAGGTACACAAAGGTGTCCTGCAAAGCTCAGACCTGGAACCAGGTCCAGCAGACACAGGGCTGCATTTATTCCTCAGTCTGCTTCATGCACAAGGCACAGCACACGTGGCCAGCTGCTCACCTCCTGCACTTGGGTGTCCCTGCCTGTGAAGCCTGTCCTTGGGCAAGCTCTCCTGTCTTGCCCATGCTGCCTTAGGTGATGGAGCAGCTCATTCTGGAGACCATCTTAACCACATGGAAAAAAAGAGGGAGGAGAAGCCCACCTGGATTTACCAAGGGGAGATCTGCCTGACTAACCTGACAGCCTTCTATGATACCATGACCAAGTGGGTAGATGAAGGAAGAGCTGAGGATGTCATCTACCTTGGCTTCAGCAAGGCTTTTGGTGCTGTCTCCCACAACATCCCCACAGAACAGCTCAGGAGATGTGGCACAGACAGTTGGGCTGTGAGGTGGATCCAAAACTGGCTCAGCAGCAGAGTTCAGAGGGTTGGCATCAGTGGCACAGAGTTGGAGGCCTGTGCCCAGGGGTGTTCCCCAGGGATCAGTGCTGCCTCCAGTTTTGTTCTATGTCTCTCCTGAGTGCACCCTCAGCAAGCTCCTGATGATACAGACCTGGGGGGGCTGACAGCCCTCAGGCTGTGCTGCCATCCAGCCAGAGCTGCACAAAGGCAAAGCACAGCAAGTTCAATAAGGACAAGTGCAGGGTCCTGCATCTGGGGAGGAACAACAACAGGCACCAGGACAGGCTGGGGCTGCCCTGCTGGAAAGCAGCTCCGTGGAGACAGACCTTGGAGTGCTGGTGGGCAGCAAGTGCTGCATGGGCAGCAATGTGCCCTGGTGGGCAAGAGAGCCAATGGCAGCCTGGGGAGGGGGGCAGCAGGAAGAGTGTGGCCAGCAGGGCTGGGGAGGTTCTGCTCCCCCTCTGCTCTGCCCTGGTGAGACCACACCTGCAATGCTGTGTCCAGTTTTGGGCTCCCCAGTTCAGGAGAGACAGGAACCTGCTGCAGAGAGTCCAGCAGAGAGCCATGAGGGTGAGTGGGGGACTTGAGCATCTCCCCTGTGGAGAGAGCCTGAGAGCCCTGGGGCTGCTTAGTCTGGAGAAGAGAAGGCTGAGAGGGATCTGATCAGTGTCTGCAAATCTGTGAGGGGTGGGGGTCAGTGCCTGGGGCCAGGCTCTTTTGGGTGGTCTGCAGCAATAAGCCAAGGAGCAACAGCTACAAACTGGAACAGAGAAGGTTCCACCTCAACAGGAGGAGAAACTTCTTTAGAGCCCTGGAGCAGGCTGCCCAGAGAGGTTGTGGAGTCTCCTTCTCTGGAGACTTTCAAAACCTGCCTGGATGTGTTCCTGAGTGAACTACCCTGGGAGATCCTGCCTTGGCAGGGAGTTGGACTCAATGATCTCTGGAGGTCCCTTCTGACTTCTAAGGTTCTGTGATTCTGTGAAGATGATCTCCAGAAATCTATTCCCATCCCCACCATTCTGTGATTCTGGGATACTCAAGTCAAACAGTGTTTCAAAATCATGCATTTGTGCTGAAGCCTTTCTGGCACTTCAGTGTTGGCTAAGAGAATAAAACATGCAACAAGACTCAAACCATCTCCTTTGATAAGGTAAAGCTGAAAGCCCACAGTAACATGAGCTGGCTTTGCTCCAGCTGAGGAACAGGGCAGATGGAATTAAAAGTAGCCAAGATGCTTTTTGCTACAGTTATGTAAGTAGTTGAATTAATTTCAAGTTCGTGACACCTGGCAGCAATGAAAGTGGAGAGAAGTCATAAAGCTCATGCCCTTATTGTCACTTGCACCATCAGGATCAAGATGAGCAGCGAGCATGCCAGGGAGAGAGGAGTGCAGGAGTTTCTGCAGCACAGGCTGCACACCTCAGCCCTCACTAGAGCTCACAGCTCCAGCTCTGCATTCACACTTTGTGACAGTCTGACATGATTTCTGAGAGAGATTAAAGCACTGGGCAGACTTGAAAGGGTTTCTGATCCGTGCAAGAGAGCTTTGAAGGAAGGAGCAAGGCTTTCTGACCATGCCCTGGTGATCCATGCAAGTGAGAACTGGAGAGCAAGTACCAGAGGGCAGATGCCAGGGAGCAGATACTGCCACCAGCCAGTGCACATCCAGAGGGATGCAGCTGACTAAAGGGGATGTGGAAAGAGTGAAGAATCTTGAAGGGCAGGGCTAAAAAGAGGAATACAGTCATGGAAACTAAGAGAAAAGAAGATAAGCTGAAGCAATGTTTGGGTGCCTGAGAGGTCTGCAGTTTCACCAGTCCTGTTCCTCAGAGGTGATGCAGACACTCTGGGGCACCTGCAAAAGCACAGGTAGGGACAGAGTTGGGCACTTTGAACAATCTTTTCTCAGGCAATGACCTCCACAGGAGGGACCTAGGAAAAAATCTCCCCTAGCAATACACACTGTGTGCACTGCCCCCTCCAGCTTCTCCACCAGGATAGAGCAGCACTCCAAAAGACAAGGGTGCAGGTGATGCCTGCTGCTGCCTTGCCAGCACCCATACCCACATAGCCACAGCAACCAGCTCAGGAAGGGTGTTTCTTTCCTTGGCCTTTCAGGACCTGCAATATCTCCAGGGGGTTCAAGTTCATGCCAGTTTATCAGAGGGGCAAAGGTGAGTCACAGCCACTGCAGTCCAGAATCCCAGCTGCAGAGGCTTAAGCTTCAAAATACCTTGCAAATAGCAGTGGCAGAAGACAAAGGATTTCAGTTGCAGAGGGTAAAACCCCAAGGAATTCAGCACAGCAGTGCAGAGAAAGGAAAATGTGCTTTCTTTGCTCCCTGCAGCCAGGCAGGCCTGGACAGTGCCTGAGGAACAAAGCACACTGCTCAGGCAGCAGAGCAGCTCCAGCTCTCCAGTTCACATCTCTACCCCATCCAGTCCCAAGGATGGACATAAGCCTAGAGCGTCACAGCTGACTAAGGACCCTCACTGATGGGCTTCTGAGAACATGTTAAGGAGGGAATTGGGGGAAAGATGTCAGAAGCTCCAGGGAGGGAAACAAAAGAGTGAAAGATTAGAAAATGAAAAGTGATAATAGCCCAGACAAAGACGTAAAGGCAGAAAGACAGTGACGAGTCAGGTGAGCTACAGGAGAGAAATTACCTTGAGAAGAGTGCAAGGACATCTGAGACTGAAGTGCAGCACATTTTTGAAATCCCATTCTTACTTTGCTTTGGGAAATTCTTGCTTTGAAGAGGAAGAGGCTAAGAGTAAGAAGAGGTAAATAATGAATCCATGTTTGATTTATTAATAAACCAAACTAAACAACTTCTAGTTCAGTTGGGGTCCTTTTCAGGACTACTATAACATTAAGAAGAGGCATTTGGGACTTTTCTTTCACAGTTACTTCATTCTGCATTACCCTTGGCTTGGCTACCTATGCAGCAGACCTCCTTGATAGGAGCATGCACACTGCTCTCCACCTTGGAAGCCCTACAGCAGGCAGCACTGAGGCCAGCAGGATGCTCCTCTTTCTGTGGGCACCCCTGGAATCTTCATCCATCATTAGCTGCAGTGTATTTAAGACACCAGTAAGATGGGTAAAGATCTGAGATCAGGCTCTAGATACCAAGGCCCAGCTTGAGAAGATCAGGCTCCTTCTGAGTGTGAGGTACTGGGCACACAGAATTTGCAGCAAGCAGGTAGTTGAAGGCTGCTTAGTAATAATTACAGTAATTGGGGGAAGAAGAATGCAGGGCACAGGTGAAATGGTCTCTTTCCAACTCATCATTTCTCTCCAGTCTACGCTCCCAAAATAAGAGCAGTCTGCTCCCTGGGGGTGCTGCAACTTTCCTGAGAACCACAGGATGTCAGCCATACAGGTGCCAAAGGAGAGAGAAAAAAATGGCAATGCATTACAGATAGGAGATGAGAAAAACTCTCCAAGGGCCCTGTTACTCCACTGCTGCCTGCCCTACTACATGCCAGGGCAGCCAAGCCATGCCAAGCCCAGCAGCCCCTGCCAGCTGCCATCCTTCCTCCACTGATGCATCAGGAGTCACCAGCCCACCCCTTTCCTGCAGGTATCACACAGCACCCTTGGCAAGCAGCTGCCAAAAGAACCACACAGCTGTGCCACCAGCCTGCCTCACCAACGTGCCTCTGCCCAGCTCCCCTGCAAACCAAGCAAGTGCTTTTATTTCTAAGAAGAAGCTCAAGGCATAAGTGTAAGGGGAAGGCTGCAGAGGCAGGGTTTGAACAAGGACCCCACCAGTCCCTGATAGGTTTACACCACGGGCTCAAAGGTAGTAAACTTTCCAAAGGCAATAAACCTTCCTTGCTGTCTTCCTCCATTAAGAATAACAACCAGGACATCTCCAGGCTTACCTGGTACTAAGAAAACACTCATTAGCAACCAATGCCAAATCCTTCAGACATTGTATTTGGTCAATTTTATAGGGAAACTTGTGATGTTTGAGTGAAAAAGAGAAGGATTTTAGCCTACATAGCCCAAGGTTTTAGCTGGGTATCTTGATCATAAAGGACAGAAAGAAATTAGAAGCTTTTGCTTTTGCTTTGGGCCAGATGGGCCAGTACTGGCCTCAAAAGCAATCATTAGAGTCTCCAGCAAAATCCTAGGTGCTGAAGGGAAGAGTCATTCCTTATCTTGAGCATTGGAAAGTGTGTGGTCACCACTCCTGAAAAGGAGAGCTCCTGGTTTGGGCAGTCTGGAGTCCTGTCTTTATTTGCCAGAGCTACAGCTTGGTTCATCTTTTCCAAATCCAGAGCCATCCTCCACTGAGTACCTGCTGCTGCTGCTGCTGCTGCTGCTCGGCAGGAGGGCTGCAGGTCCCTGACTTCTGCAACACTGGAGATGCTTCCTAGGCACTGCAAAGGAGGACAAGAAGCTGTCCTGGCACTAAAACTTGGCCATGCTGCAAGCAGAGCTGCAGCACATCTGCAAACTGTGACTGCAGCTGGTCCTCACAAGCAAGGTCTTCGGTGTGTCCTGTTACAGCACAGACGTGAACTGGGCTGGGAGCCTGGTACAAGATCTGCTTTGAAGAACACCTCAGCAGGGCCAGGGAAGCAGCAGCCCCTCACAGTGGTTGCTGCTGCCGTTCCTCTCCTCCTGAACTGGACAGGGAGGATGTTTAGGGGTGATCAGAACACAGAGGTGCTTGCCTTTTCCCTGCCAAGTCCCTGCAACCACACTTGCTGAAGTGCAGTTTCCCTTAGGCTGAATCCCTGCTGAAAGCCTTTCTGCTGCCTCCTGTCTCCTCCTTCACCTGGCCCCTTGCACATCTTGTATGTGCACTGAGTCCTCATCCTCCTGTCTAAACCCTGCAGCACTTCGACATTTTCAGCTATGGAGGCAGCCTCCAGACTCTCTTTTTTTTTCTCAAACAGATATATTTTTAGTCATCAGATTACTTATTTTCCCTTTCCTGACTTATTTCTCTCCCGATTTCATTCCTCATTCGCTTGCGTAGGACCTGCTTGTACATGGGTGACATCTGTGCATCCAAGAAATCCTCAGTTTGTGAGGGCCAGAGATCATGTCCCCCATGTCACCTGGTGTTTCAGCCAGCCTTGTCTCCCTTCAGAGCAGGCAGCAGGCACACCTTCGTGCCTGCAGTAAGGAACCATTCTGCTCTCTCGACTCCAACATAAACCTACTGCAAAGTCAGCTCCCAACAGGAATGTTCCTATCAACTGTTTATTACTCAAATGTTTGCTGTTGCAGCATTTAAACCTGATCAGCTTCCTCCTTCAGGAACTCAGCAAACCTACTAAAGCAAAGCTCAAATATTAGACCAAGGTCTGGTATCTCAGACAAAGCTTCCACAGCTGAAAGCTGGACTCCTAAATCGGGTCACAGGGGACCTGCTATCTTAGGGACTCAAACCAAAACCCACCTCCAAAACAAAAGGTCAACACTTTAACCTGCCAAAGTCCTGTGGCTACCATCAGCAGAGATCATCTGGGACTCGATGCACATTCCCGTGGGCAATTCAGAATTGACTTTATCAGGCAAGTTGCTTTTACCAAGGCTAGAATATGCTCTAAGAGCTGTCTGCAAGGAACCTGATCAGAAATTCAACAAGTGGATGGAAAAGTTGTATGTAAGGATTAAAAAAATACTACTGCAGTTAAACTCCAAAGGGAATTGACAGGTGGGATGTAAGGGCAGCAGCTGGAACATGAGCTGACACCTCCTCTGCTGCAAAACGACTTCAGCAAGTATTTTGTCCTCTCAGCTCGACACTGCTAATGTGCACCGTGGCCATGTACCTTGCAAAGCTCTGCCAATTAAAATCCACTTTAAATCACTCCATTACCATTTTACTAAATGTGCTACCTGCACCTTCATTTACTATTCACAGGCATACTCTGCAATCCTGTTTATCCCCTTTGGACACCTCTGCCCTCACCTGCAGCAGACCACAGCCCTGCTGGCTCACTAATCCAGAGCAGATTAGCAGATTAGGACATGATGATAAGGCAGAAATCTGTTCCAAATTGAGTGCAAACAAGCCCTGCTTTAGAAAATAAATGAATGCAGCTCGTCCTTGAGTACACCATTCAGTAGAAAACAAAGCTGCTCTGCTGAGGAAGCCTGGAGAAGAAGGTGGTATGGGCAGAGGTCCAGAAAGGATCACACACTGCTCATCCTTCCCTCCTCTGCTTACAGTGACACTAACCCTAGGAGCCTTTTGCAGGCACACTAATTATAAACCTCAGTGAGGCTCCTGAGTCTCAGCTGTTGTGCTGTGCAAAGATCCCATTCTGCTTTGGATGTGGTCTATAAACAGTGGCTCGACCTGTTCAGTTTCCTGGGCTCTTGCTCTCCTGCAATCTGTGCACCAAAAAGGCCTGAAAGCTGCTCTAAGCCTTTCCCCCATAACTGCTCCTAGGGTTTCTTTGCTCCAGGATCCTTCTGTTCCTCTATAATCTCTTCTGCCCCAAAGGGACTCTTCAGCCCTTTATCCTTGCTCCAGTTAATAGGGCTCAGAGGATTTAGCAGAGTAATTCTCCATCTCTAGGAAGGGCTCAATAGTTCCCAAATGTGATGACTTCACAATATGCCTTTATCCACTGGCAAATTCCTTGCTCTTCTCCCTCTCCTACATCAAAATGCAAAATTCAGCTCCATCCATTTTAAGTCCTAGATCCAATTTTGAATTTAACAAACTACCAAGGGCTGTAGCGTCTCTGGCAGAGATGTAAGGATGCTTCCAGCTCCTCTGTGTCAGCTCAGAGTTGGGGTTCGAGCTCCCCTCTTCCTGTGCCTTGGCTGCTCTGGGCAGCAGAGTCAGGCACCTGCGATGACAGAGCACCATGGCAGGGACTGGTGAGCCTCTGGGCAAGGGAGCACGACTGTGAAACGCCTGCTCTGATTCTAAAATTAGCCTGATGTGACACCAAACACCCTTCAATTAACACCTGGCTTTGATGAGGGATGGAGGCTAACAGGAGAAACAGAAGGTTTAACTCCGAGTTGCTCCCAGGTAGGAGCCATGGAGGTAGTCTGGCTGAAGAGCTGAGAACTGCCAACCCTGCAGCAGTGGCACCAGCATTCAGACTGCAGTGCTTCCCCAGCCTCCTGCACCAGCATTCAGACTGCAGTGCTTCCCCAGCCTCCTGCACCAGCATTCAGACTGCAGTGCTTCCCCAGCCTCCTGCACCAGCATTCAGACTGCAGTGCTTCCCCAGCCTCCTGCACCAGCATTCAGACTGCAGTGCTTCCCCAGCCTCCCGCACCAGCATTCGGACTGCAGTGCTTCCCCAGCCTCCTGCACCCTGTGCCAACCTGGGACACGCATCTGAAGGAACGTGAAGAGCTCTAACACCTCAGCCCTTGGCCAGGCAAGTCTGGATGCTTGGACACCCAGCAAGTGTTTGTGCAGGTAGGAGCTGATGTCCTGCCTACCCTGCAGCCCAAGCACAGAAGCCAGCTGTGCCCTGCTGCCTTGCTGCCTACTCCAGCAGCAAGGAGCTCAGCACAGCCTGTGAGGTCCATCAAAGAGCAGGATAAAGGAACGGAGCTGCATTTTCTCCTGAAGTCAGCAGCCAGGCCTGGCTAGGACCTCCAGGCTGCCTTCCCTGCCGAGCTTCCACAGTTCACTGGTTCATGTCTCCCACCACATCCCACAAACAGGAGGCCTGCAGAGCTGTGGAGCTTCAGTGCAGAGCTGTTCTTCATTCTGCTGGAATCCCTGCCTGCCAGACTGCCTCTTCAGTGCAGTGCACTTGCTACAACCCTCGGTGCTGCGCAGCCTCATTCAGATGGATCACAAACTTCTGCTGTTCTGCTTCCCACCCTGCTAGGATCTGACTGCGAAACTGAAACCAGGCAGGAAAAAACCACTTCAGCTGCCAATTAACGGTGGTGAGAAGATAGGTTAATCTCAACAGACCTCCACACTGTGTAATGTGTTTAGATCCAAAGCCAAGGGGAATTTGAAGCAGCCACAAGGCGGTTCCCATGGAGTCACTACATCCCAACAGGATTAGAGGCAATCAGCCACTGTGCCCCAGCACACCTGGGGGATGATTACCCTACCCCAGCGACAGCACCCACTGTGTTCCACGGCTTCCAGGGGCCCTGAGCAGGCAGCAGAGCTCTGATGCCTCTGTGGCTGTCTGTGCCGCAGAGCAGGAGGGGGATGATTGTCAGGCTTTGTTTGCTGTGCCCAGGGACTTTGTACTTTACAGAACTTAAATCCCATTGGGAACCTACCAACGTAGCCTTTGCAAAGAATGTGTTTGGCTTCCAGATCACGACATAAATAGTCAAAATGAGGAGGCTCAGATTCCTCGTGGCAGGCTGTGCTTTGGTCATGCTGCCACAGCTTCCATTTGTGCCCCCATTTTAATGTTACTTAAATATGGAATTGTCCTTAATGTGTTTAGGAATTGCTAGAAAGAGAGAAAATAAAGGAGCTTTTCATGGGAGATTAGGAGCCATGCAGAATATTATTTATTTACTTTAATGACCAAAACCATAGAGTAATAAGTCTTAGTCTCTCCAATAAATGCAACCATTCTGCCTGATCGAATGTATTTATTTATGCTAATAAAAAATAACAGCTCCACAGGTATTGCTTTGCTGTTGTTCAGTGCTGCCAGTGGTATCAAATCAAACAAAACTGGGACACAGGCAAGGGCTCCACAGCACAGTTCTACACCACAGAGCAGACCAGCACCATCTGCAGCCTCCTGGGTTTGTCTTGTTAGAGGTGTGGACGGCAGCTGACCGCCCAGGGCAGCTCTGACACTGCAGCCTGGCAGGTGCCCTGCATCCCCACACAGTACTGTGTCTGTCACTGCAGACAGACCTGCTGGTGAGAGCTTCCTGCAGGCATCCTTGGGCTCCACAAGAGCATATCCAACTGTGCCAGCCCCTTCCTCACTGGAAGACAACACTGGGACTTGGGACAGCATCCTACACTGAGGGACTCACCCTGAGGGCAGGGGAACTGCAGAGGCACTGCTGGCACAAACCCCACATGGTAAAGCAAGAGAGACTTCTCAAGAGCAGCTGCTACTGGGTGGAAGGTCATGCTTTGGTCTTCTTGGCCTCTCTGAAGCCTGGCTTCCTGCCTTATGCCTCACAACTCTAAAGACCGCTACAAATGGTTGTCTCAGCCACTCCAGAAATGAATTATGCAGACTGTACAGGGAACTCAGCTGACCTCATATGCCACCATCTTTGGAGTGACTATTTTGCTTTGAATTACAAGTCAGAAGGAAATTTAAATGGGTATCTTTATGACTGCTTTAAAGAATCTAAAACCCACAACTAAAAAGAATAAAAAATGAAATTTGCATTTTTATAGCACGTTACTGCAGAATTCCCCAAACCAGCTAACGTCTGTGCCCTGTTTTACAGACAAGAGAACTGAGGCACAGAGGCAATAAAGAACAAGCCCACCAGAAAACTCCCTGCCCTCTGCAAGCAGGAACTTCTTCTATTGCTGTGCCCCACCTCCATGTTCCATTAGCAACTGGGACACCACATTCCACTTCCCAAAGCACCAGCGTTCCCGCGGTCAGGAGACAAGCTGCAGGTAAACCAGGAAACATCCTCCTGGCCCATGGCTCCCTCCTCTCTCCCAGCACCCCTCTGAATCCATCTGTTCTCTGTTCCTACCCAGAACATCTAAATGAAGGTGCTAATGCTGCACGTTTGAGGAGAATCAAAGCTGAAACCAAAGAACAAATGTCTGGCTGTGAAGCACCTTTCAATTTGTTCTGTGCCATTGTACAGACAAAGAAATAAAAGGCTCTGCACTATCAGCAGGGCTTTGTTTTAACCCCACATCACAGAGACCTGTGAATCTACTGGCATAGCTGCTCCCAGAACTCTCCCACAGCCAGGCCCCATCAAAGGCTGGATTAGAGGCTTCCAAAGGACTTATTTTATGTTTTTCAGTTCCTAAAGCTATTTATTTGGAGGGGCAGGCACCGCTCTGCCAAGCTCACACTGCAGCCAGCCTATGCACCTGGAAGGAGGGGAGGGCTTTGCTCTGCCTGCTCACACCTCTAAGTGCACCTGAAAGCAGCAGCAGCTGCTGGGGGCACTCAGAGCCTTCCCCCACGCTGCAGGCAGCAAAGACACTTTCCCCAGTGAGCTTCAGGACTCTGATCCACCTGTCATAAGAATCTATTCAGAGCTCAATATCCACATTAGTCCTGGTGCCATCTGGGAACACATTCTTCCAGAGGACTCAAAACACTTATGGAAGGATGACTTCTAGCTAGGCACACCAGGCCAGACCTTAATCTGCTCCATACCTTTTTGCAGGGGGCACGATGCCAAAACCAATCCCAAATCAAACAAGAGTGGAACAACAAACTGAGCCAACACAAGCAGCTGCTGCCAAGTCCCCTGGGAGGACTGCAAGCCTGGGTGCCCACAGACAAAACGGGTGGCTGGGAGGGCTCTGAGCCTCAGGTACTGCTCTGAGTTTCACAGCTTCCTCAAGAGTCACAACAGCAGCTCAGAAACTGAGGGTGAACTAAGGAAACCATCAGAGGGTCAAAATCTTGCCCTCTGTGTGGAGCTCAATGTGAGGCACGAGCTTCTTCATGAACCACCCAACCTGACTTTCCTTTGTGGTCCTGCTGCAGTGCTCTGCTCTTGCTGTCAGTAATGCACTGATCCTTCCTTGCTTCGGGGATCTCTAGACTTGTTCAATGGCCCTTAGCAGACAGGAAGAACTGGGAGGAGGAGAGATTCTGGTAACTCTGCTGGCACCACATTTCACTTTGCAGAACCAGGCTCAAGCCTCTTTCCATGTAATCCTTCCACCATCACAGTGCTCTCCTCAGGCTGCAGAGCTGCTCACAGGAGACAAGAGCACACTCTGGAGCTTTTCACTGGTTTTGGAAGGTGACTCAATTACAGTCTCCTGAAGGACATCTGGGTATTTTGTTTCCCCTGAAATATCACTTGATTTGTGATGAAACCACATTTTCTCACTCAGTTCTAACTTCATTTACACCGCACTGACAGTTCATAGTGCAAGCTGCAGATGGAGGCTGTTGCTCTGCCACCTAACCTACTCCCCAGGCCACCAAAGTCCCCTGGATCTGCTGAAGGTTCTGAGATTAAAAGCTCTTTTTTTTTTTTTTCTCCTACACAGGATGTGTTCAGACCTTCAGAAAAAAATTTAAAGTTTCAAAAAATGAAAAGCCCAATTCTGACAATAGTACCAATCCCTCAAATCCTCTTCCCACAGCTCTCCAGAACTATAGCCCAGGTGGGATAAACTATTTGGTACCTAAGCACAAGTCACCACCTTACCTAGCAGACCTGCCACACTTGCTTGTCTGGAGCATTCCAGCACTCTAGAGGTAAGATTCCAGCCTACCTTAGCTTCCTATCCCTGTCAGAGCCCAGAAGGGGCTTGGCAAGGCTCAGCCCATGGCTGCTGCCAGTCCTGCCAGTGCTCAGAGGTTGGCCCAATCAGTGAACTGCCCAGGGCCTGCCAGCCTCTCCTCCCCATCCACCCAAAGAGTCACAGCCCTCTCCATGAGGCATTTTGAAACTTAGAGGCTGCAAGGGAATTCTGCACAAGTCAGCTCTGTTCTCAAGTGGCTGCTGGCACTGCCAGCCTGCCTGCATTTGCACAAGGAGCTGAATGCTGGAAGTAACAGACTCAGAAGCAAGCACTTAGCTCAGTTACACTCTAAATAAGTCCCAGAGACATAAATGATTTTAAGGGTGAACTTCTCAGGTGAGTAATTAGATCATGTTGCTAATATTAATTACTACAGACTTCCTGATGCCCTCAAAATATGCATAAATGATAAGAGAAATTTAAAAGATTAAATGAGCACATTAGCAGTAACAAGAGACTGCAATTTACAAACTAATTGGGACAGAGAGGGGGTGAGAAAAAAAAGCATTAAAAGGCAGAGTTTGTAGAGTGATTTCTTACTGGCAAAGAATCCAAAAATGAAGCTTCAGCATGGGCACCCACATGTGGTCAGACCTGACACCTCCCTGCCACAAGGTAGCCTGAGGGCCCTCTTACCCTGGGGGAGCAAAGGGCCTGACAGCAGCGAGTGGGGCACAGCTGCTGGAGCTTCGCTCATGATCAGCAGATCCACCACAAGCAATGCTCTGCTTTGCCTGCTCCAGAGCCATGGAGGCTTCTGCAGGCAAGTGCCTGGGCCAGAGGACTCCAGCAGTGGCTGTGCCCCTGCACTTGCTCTAAAGAGGCTGCACCTCAAATGCTGGCTTTGTACAAGAAGCACATGGAGGTACCAGAGCATGTCCAGAGATGTACAACAAAGCTGGTGAAGGACCTGCACCACAACTCTTACAAGGAGCAGCTGAGGGATCTAGGGGTGTTTAGTCTGGAGAAAAGGAGGCTGAGGGGAGACCTCTTTGCTCTCTGCAGCTACACAAAAGGAGGCTGGAGCCAGGCAGGGTCAGTCCCTTCTCTCAAGTAACAAGCGACAGAAGAGCCACCTCAAGTTGCACCAGGAGAGGTTTAGATTGGACATTAGTAACAAATCCTAGCTCAGAAGGGTCATGAAGCCCTGGAACAGATTGCCCAGGGAAGTGGTGGAGTTACCATCCCTGGAAGTACTTAAGATATTGCCCTGTGTCCTGTCGCTGGGCACCACTGAAGAGTCTGGCCCCATCCTCTTGACACCTGCTGTTAGGTACTGATCAGCATTAATAAGACCCAAGCTAACCAATCCCACGTCTCAGCCTTTCCTCATCACAGAGATGCTGCTGTCCCCTCATCATCTTCACAGCCCTCCAATTGCCTCTCTCCAGTAGCTCCCTGTCTCACTTGCAATGGGGACCCCAGAACTAGGCACAACGCTCCAGATGCAGCCTCCAGCTGTGGAAGATATTCTTTGCTAAGCTGGATCTACCCCTGCGAACTACTTATTCCAGAACTAGGCAAAACTTCAGTGCTTTCTCATGGCAGAGTTTGATACTCTTTTCCTTTCTGTGCTTCAGTTTCATAATCTTCTAAAACTGCTCAAGGAAGAGGTCATAGATCATCATGAAACCCAAGCCAGAATGCTTTTATATTTCCATCTGCTTGTATCACACTCTCATTTTATGGAAAATAGTTTACGTTGCATCTTCTTTCTTTAATTTTACTGTCTATTTACTTTTCCAAAGCAAAATGGGGAAAAAAAATATTCCACAAACTTATTTAGGAAAAGTGCCCGAAGCACCAAAGAACCACAGCGGAGAACTGACATGAGAGATGAGCCTGTGCTCAGGGCACTGGAACTGCAGCTCAGGAGATGAGGCAGCAGCTCCAGCTGCCTTCCTGGCCTCGGGCAAGCCACTCGCTCATCTGAACTCTTCAGCTGCTCTCATTCCTCACAAGAGGATGATGATGCTGACATCAATATAGCCCTTGCTACAGCTGCCTTTCAAATCTCAAAGAACCTGCAACCTGAAGAGACTAACTCTTGGTATCAGCTCAGAGCCAGCATAGAGCCTGGGCCTGTAGCTACAGCTGAGCTACAGCAATGGCTCTTAGGAACTGAGGGTGCCTCACAACAATGCCATGGGCAGCAGCGCTCAGGGACACTGAGATTTCCAGGTGTCAGGAAGCTGTGCAAGCAGACACCAGGCAGGTGTGGGCACACACAACACACAGAGCCATGGCACAACCTGCCCAGGAAGTCCAGCAAAGAAATCTCAGCTGGCAGTGACTGCAGGGGTACCTGTAGGGAGCTGGAACAAGGCAGGTGTGAGCCAGTGGGCACCAGCTAACGTGGGGCTTCAAAAGACAGACCAGAGAATGTGCTACACCTACACTAAACCTCTTAGAGGCTAAAGCACAAAGTGTGCTTGTGTCCAGAATGCAGACAGGAGACTCGTCAAGGTATGCCAAGCAATTTCCTGTTCCAAAGGAACTGTAGCAGGAGAATCCATATTTATTCATGCTGACACATCTGAGCTGCCACACTTTTATACAGCGTACAGAATGTGTAGAAGCAGAGATGGCACAGCAGGCAGACCAAGCTCTGCACTCAGTAGAGAAACAAGGCTGGCACTCTTTACAAAGAAATAAAGCAGCAAACTCCTTGAGGCACAGAAACATTCTGAAGGGGGCAGAAAAGGAGAACACTGCACAGGACATGTCACCTCCTATGGCATGTGTAAGAAACGACCAAGCAGCTAGGACTGAGCAAGCCCAATGCAGTCAGACATTCCAGACAGAGGTGCTTATTTTTTTCCCAGCAAGACTTAAAAAAACATATGATAAAAAACCCAACTGGCCTGCAGTGTGAACGAGCACACTAGGAACTGCTTAACTCTGTCTGAAGGATGAGAGCACTGCATGAGAGCAGAGAGGCTAACTAAAAGCAGCAAGGAAATGCAGTCTCCATGCAGTCCCTCTAGGCTGTGTGCTCAGCTGTTTCAGACCCCCGGCACTCCTGTATCTAGCAGAGCAGGCTGCCTGACACCACCATGGCAAAGTGCTCTTTGTCCTGGTGCCACAGAGTGTGTTCACATCAGACCTTGGTGTCTGCACGCTGCAGCCTTCAGCACGGATCAGCTGCAAAGCTCACACAGCTACGCTGCACACACAGCAGCGTCCCCCAACCTCTGCAACGCACACAGCAGCTTGCAGCACTTACTGAAGGTTCATCTTCTGCCTGTCACCAAACACCAACCACCCACTTGTAAAATCTTTCCCGTTGCATTGCTCTCTGAACTAATTATCTTCTGCTGAGTGGGGCTGGGGACAAGGCAGGAGCATCTTGCAGCATGGAGGGGAACCTGTCATTCACACACAGCTTCTGCTCAATCCACCAAAACATTTGCTGCTCTTTCCCCTAAGAGTGTCACAGGTTAGGGCCGGGCAGGTCCCTAGAGAAGTGTCAGACACTGTCTATTAACACCTCTGCCTTCCCAAAAGGAAGAGAAAGGAAATGAGGGAGAGAGCCTGAGGAACCCAATGGCTGAATCCCATCCCAAGTGAAGGTCTTGCAAAGTGTTCCCCACTCGCTGGGCACTGCAAGGCCTCACAGGGGCAGCCTCTGACATCACACTGCCAGCTGAGTGGGCAGGAACCCCAGCAGAGAGACACAGGAGGAGAAAACCAATTATTTAATTCATGTTAGTCTACATTCTTCTCTGGAGAAGCAGATGTGCCACGGAAGCAAATCACCCTAAGTACCACAAACACAGAAGCCAGGTTTGGGATGGCAAAAGGCAAAGCAGAGGTCACCCTTCAACACGCCCCTGCTTAATGAACCTTTGGGGAAGCCAAGGCTGGCCTGGGCAGTGAGAACTCGAGGCTGTCTTCTGGCATGATCTACTGCTGTGCTGAGAGGCTTGAATCCAAGCTGAAATCAGGAGGAAAGAGAATCTCCCAGCAGCTTGCAGGATGGATAACTGGAGGTGTCTTTGCTGAAAAGCACAGATGGAAGTCAGCACGTTGGCAATTTCTGCATGCTTCTGCAGTATTCAAGCTGGACCTAAACATGTGTGTCTGACCCAGAGGAAGGTCTGTACACTGCCCTCAGATCTGGTGCTGTAGCTCAGCACATCTAAGTATTTCCTAGACAAGGGCTGGTTTCCCTTGCAAAGAACAGAATTGAAGCAGCAGACATTTTCCCAAGGGGACATTTTTCTCTGGATGTTTGTTGATTATTTTTTGTTGAGTAAAGCAGCTAAGCCCATTTGTTTGGAACAGGGGCTGTTGAAAAGCTGCTTTGTGCACATTCAAGTTTGGGCCAGGCTTATCTTGTGCCCTCATGCTCAAAAGCAGAGACCTCCATTTTCAGCAGAGGAACGAAGCGCGCAGAAGGAAAATCCTGTTGCCATCAGTTTAAACTGTTCAGATCTGGCCTCATTTTCAGTCTCTGAAGATATTTGCTCAGTGAGAAACCCACTTGAGTGTCACAGCTAATTTCTCAGCTCTGTGCCTTACATCCTCACAGCTCTTCAGCCTGAGTGGACTTCACATGTGTCTGATGCACAGAGTAGCTTGGCCACTCCTGACCAAGATCAGCACAGCAGAACTCGTCGTGTTCCTCCACAGAAGGCAAAGCCTGGTGTGCAAGAGCACCCCGCAGCTGGCTGGAAGGCAGCCACTTTACCTCTTCTCTACAATTAGTTTGTGCCCCCTCTTCCAGAGGAGAAAAGTCAGAGCCAGTCTGGGCTGGGATGCTGAGGGTGGAATTGTGTAGATGTGTATCCTGGGTATGGGAATTTTAATGGAGACATTTAATGTATACTGTGCACACACACAGAGAAAAGGACCTTTCAACCTTTCACAATTCCACTACAACAACAACCTGTGTCAGAAGAAAACGTTTGTAAGGTTTGTAAGAATCAAGCTCTCCATATGCAAAAGTGGCAAAGTGAGAACTGCACACACAAGTTCAGCTTCCCCCTCAGACACACAGCTCCTGACACAGCTTCTCTGCACAGTATTGTCTTAATCTGCAGGGACAAAAACTCCAGCTCAGGCTGTGGCTTCAGGGGCAGGTACCTGGGGGTTGATCTGCAGGCAAGATGAGCACTCACATCTGTAACTGAGGCCAACAGAAAGTGCACTTTGGATGTGTAAGGTGCTACAGGAGACAGACCTCTTTGCAAAGGCAGATATTAGCCACTTCAAACTGGGGTCCCAGTTCTAGGACTCACTTTCCATCTGTGTCCCAGGTCACATTCGCAGAGGGGCCAATGCTACCTTCCCTTGCAGGGCTGCCATCCTAATTAGCTCACAAGCAGTTCCAAAGCAGCAAGCTAGGGCACCCAAAGTACCTCACCAAAGCACTGGCAGACTGCACTGTTATTTGTTGATGCATTCAGCAAGTGGCAGGAGAACAATGAGCAGCAGCAATACCGACCCACTGCTTAGGCAGCAGGAACTCTGCATGCTGAACAAAGCAAAGGTCATCTGGAGCTGGGAAAGGGGGAGTTAAAGTTTTGTGGGTGACTTGCATCCTGGGACCCCTGAGTGCTTGACTTGCTTGACTTTGCACTCCTTTTTTTTTTTAATATTAGCAAAGGTTTGGCCAAGGTCAGTTGTATGCAAATTAGACTAATGTCACTGGGTGGAATTCAGACTAGGAGCTAGAAAATCCCCTACACCAGAGACGAAATTTCAAGGGTTCCTGGCTGTAATTAAAGGTATGCTAAATAGGTAGAGAAGCAAATCTGTCTGGAGGGAGCACGATGAGTGACCTTGTAATGAGTCATGCAGGCAGAGGGATGTTAAAGTCAGCTGTTCACACAGCCAGAAAAACGCATGCAAGGCAACAGGACACGGTAGGAGCACTGAGCACCTCCCTTGTCCTGGTAGCTATGCTCCACCAGCAGACACTGCTCCTGCTCTCACTGAATCAGAGAATCAGAACGTGCTTTGGGATGGAAGGAGCCTTTAAAGGTCATCTGGTCCAACCTCCTGGCAGAGAGCTGGGACATCTGCAACTACATCAGGCTGCTCAGAGCCCCGTCCAGCCTGAACTGGAGAGCTTCCATGGATGGCACTTCCACCACTCTCTGGGCAACCTGTGCTTCACCAAAGAAATTCTGAAATGAAGAGAACTGTTACCACTGCTCCCAGAAACAAAGAGCTAAAAATACAGGATCTGTCCTTAGGGATAGAAACTCTGCAGTAAAGATGTTCCCTTGGTGGGAAGTGTTTGTCTGCACATCTCCTTCTATGCACAGATAAGTATGTAGAGGATGTGCAGCTGGAGAATACATTCAAAGCACAGGATCCAAGTGGGTTTGGACAGCTTGCAGGGTTTGCAGATAGATATCTGAGCACTGCATTTCTTGAAGATAAACTTCAGGTCTCTCTACATCCCATCTGAGGTGCCAAAATCACCCTTCTGGGGCTGCCTGGGTTAGCAGTTTGTTTATAAAACTGACTCAAGATAACACAGATGGATCCTCCCAGACCTGCTAGGTATCAACAGCAGGCAGAGACTGCTCTGTTTGTAGCAGCAGCTACCTGCCCCTTCACACACCGGCACAGACCTCTGACAGCCTCTCTCAGCTGCCTGCCCTAAGCTGTTTGTGCTTGATGTATGATCCCAGGACCCCTCTGATAGAGGTCTCTAAATCATATTCCTCGGCTGATAATTGTTGCTGCAGCCTGCCAGGCTCAACTGCAAGGCAGCTTTGCTTGTGGAAGGAGAGGCACTGCCAAAAGGCCATGATGCAGAAAACAAATTCTTCAAGACAAAGCAGGATTGATTTTGTCAAAAGCTGTGCAGCACAGACAAATGGACCTGAAACAGCAGAGGCCCAAACACACTGCTACTGCTTGGCATCACCTTCAGCCTCCAGGCAGCTGTGATTTAACCCCCGTGTCCGCTGCGCTGTACCTTGTTACAGCTGCCCCAGCCCTTGGCTCTCAATCAGCCTCTGACAGCCTCTCTCCACCAGGTCACAACAGTCCAGTCCTCCACCCCAGCAGTGTCTCCTCCTGCTCACTCCTAGCCAGACAGCCCTGCTGCTCCTATTAGGACTCTCCAGCTCACAGATACAAATATGACCTTTCTGCTCAAGTATTTCTGGGATGCCACTTTATTAGCCCCTTATGTTGTATTTCTTGCCTGCTTTCTTCTTCTGCTCTCCCATATCCCCCCTGCATGTTTCAGTTCACATGATGGGCCCCAGTGTGAAGAGCCAGACACTGTAATAGTGCAGAAGAGGTCAGAGGTAGAGGCATGGAGGGAAGCCCTTAAATGCTGCCTGCTCCCCAGTAAGCCACAGTGACTGTACAGCCCCTGCATTCAGACAAGGGCAATTGTCATCCCCCCTGCCCCCATGGTAGGAAGCCATGAACTTTGTTACCCCACTGTGAACTTTCTTCTTCTTCCCCTCTCTCCAGGATACAGAACCGCTCTCAGAAACCAAATTCAAATCTATGTTTCAAGAGGAGATATCAATGCTGTCCCTCCCCTCTGGTGCTAACCTTTCCTGTAACTTCTCCCAGGAGCCCTCTGGAAGTGCTGTCCTCTCTTCTGGGCTGCAGGAACCTGAACTGCATTGTGAGTGTTCAGCTAAGGGCAGAAAAGGCAAACACCAAACCCCCAAGACACAGAGCAGTGTTCAGGAGCACTGGTCATGACATGACCTGTCTGAAGATCAGAAGGCACGGCTGCACACAGCACTTTGTCCACAATGCTTTTCAGCTTCAGCATCCAATGATGTTTTCTCCCTTAGCCACTCCTGCAAAGTGGCTTTCTCTCTTACAGCCCCAGAGCCCAAATGGAACAACCCTGGTACTTTTCCTCAGATGATGGGGGGGTGAAAGTCCAGGGAAGGAGCTGTAAAAAGCAGACAGCAGAGCAGGTGGGAAAGAGTGGGAAGGAGGGAGGGAACCTTTCACCAGCTTAGACAGGACAGCACATTGAGATGAAACTATTTACTGGTGTTGAAATCATGTTTCAGGTGACAAGCACCAGAAAAATATCAATAGCAATAAAATTAAATTCTTGAGAAGCTGGCAGCAGGCCAGGAGACAGAGCACTGAAGCTATCCGTGTGCCTTCTCCGGGTCCCAGCCCTGTGCCTGTCATCACTGACACCTCCTGTAACCAAACCACTCTCGAAGAGCCAGAGAGTGAAGTCAATGACTGCAGCTGCTCTTAGAGCAGTAAGCAAAGGTACCAAGGCTCAAAGGTCCACAGTGGTCCACAGCTGTCACAGACTGTTCATGCTCACACTGCCTTGACCAGTTTTCAGTTATAACAGGCAAAAGCTACGGCAGAGGAGAGAGGGGAAAGAAAAGGAGAACACAGAAGGAAATAAGGAGCAATAAGCAAAATTCTTTCAGCAGTCAGGTGTGTTTGCAAAAGTATTGAACAGGTCCCAGGTAGCAGAGGACAGTGACTGGGGTCACCTCAGCATTGTGCTAGCAAGTGTCCTCTCCACTCAGCACTGCAGAACCTGACTGCAGGCAAACCCTCCCACTCATAAATAACCTGGGATGAATTACAGCAAGGCCACTTCTAACTCAGCCAGGCTGCCCAAGCTTCTGCTCTCTTCTCTGGGCAGAGCTGCATGGAATCACAAACCTCCTTTCACCCAAAGCAACAGAGGCCAGCTGCCAGCAGCTGACGTCAGCAGAACTCACACTGACTTTGAGAGACTCTGGATTCTCAGCAGGAACTTGCCTTGGCTTTAAGTCGGCTGTTGCCCCCCTGTCCTTCAGCTGCCATTGGTCCAGTTCACTGTTATGCCAGATTCAGGAGGTAGATGGCATTTGGGATCTGCTACAGGTTCATTTTATACACCTGCTGCTCCAGTTTTTAACTTCTAAAGTACTTCTGTGCACTTACGTTGCTGTCAAAGGCAGCAGCCTGCCTGGGCCAGCAGCTGCACTGGTGGGGGATCTTTACCTGCAAGGGAAATGACAGGGATTAGTGGAACTGATCAGAGCTGTGGGTGCTGCCACCTCACCTTGCAGGCAAAGCTCTCTGTGTGCCAAGAAAGCAGAGCTGGGAGCTGGCAGTGGTGTGAGGCCAAGGGGCAGCTGGAGGCACTCTCTGGAGAAGGGAAGGAGATGGCCACATTGTGTGCTGGGGTGGGGACTGCTGCTTGTCTCTCTAACTCAGCACTGCCCTCGAGTTCTTCTAAGCAGAGCAGCTTCACCAGGGACGGGGCCGTGCAGGACAACATTCTGTACTGAAGTAGGGAGCAACCTGTGCAGTGCATGCTAATGGGGACGAGCTGCATCGCTGGGAGTTCTTTCTGCGCTGATTAGATGCAATCAGTTTGACAAAAGGACTTGGAGTGGTCTTGATTTTCATTTCAGAGCAATGTGATCACACTTGCAATGTATTTGTCAGGCAATTTTAAAATAGATTATTAAATTAACTCTTTGCATGTATCATACTGGTAAATTAGACGTGAAATGAACCTTGAGGAAATGGAAGCTCCACATTTCAGAAAGGGTAATTTGTGGAAGAGAAAAGCAGATTTGCTTGAGATTCACAAGGTGCTTACTGCCTGTTCCCCTCACCTGCTCCCAAGCCCTTTACAGGGAGAGAGGATTCTAGGACCTTGACTTCATTCACAAGAGCAAAAGATAACTGGGAAAGAGGTCAGCTGGAAACCGGTGGACAATCACCGTGACTGCAACCTGGCTGTGGTTAAAGAAGAGCAGGGGAAGTTCTGAAAGGAGCACTGCACAGGAAGGAAGAGTGAGCAGAACAAATCCTACTCCGTTTGTTCTGACCTGAAATAACAGCAGCCCACCAAATGTCCCTGCAGAGACAGCCTGGCTGTGCCCAGCCAGATGCCAACCCCACCTGACGGCTCTGCCACACCCTGCCCTCCACGCACCCGTGGTGCAGATTCAGTCCACCCAGCTCTGCATAAGCAGCAGAGGTTGCTTAGAAGAGATGCAAAGCATTAAAAAAAGATGCTGAGGAAACTTTGGAAGTGGAGCTGCTGTCAGCAGAGATTAAATTGTATACCAACAGCACGACAGTTATGCACTGCTACTTAAACTGTGACAAATGGATGCAAACACGATAGTTTCAGCAGCTTTAATCTAAACGAATGGTGCTTTTAGCCTACCTCTGACTGGAATTCATTTTGGAAATAAAGAAGCATTTCCCCCCCCAGTCGAGTTGAGAGCTGCACCAGCAGTGACTGAAGGGCTGCAGCCGCAGCTCCCACAGCTCTGGGCAGTACCACACCATGCTGCCTTTATTCCCTTCTGAGTCCCCAGCCATGTCTGCCAGGGAAATGGACGTTTTGCCCACCTGTGCACCCTACACAAACTGTTCTCAAGGAGGTTCTTCCCCCACTGCCATGTTACTTGTTGTAACCACAGGCACCAAGTGGGCTCACAGAAGGCAGCAGAGACTATATTAAATGCAGTTTTTGGAATGACAAATGTCTCAAACAGCAAGTTTTTCAGGATCAGTGCCATCCTTAGCAGTTTAAAAACAGCAGTAACTCCTGGAGAAGGCAGCTGGCATGGGTTCTGCATTCTCCTTATGCTAAAAGTATGCCTGTGTTACCCTCAGAGACTCTCAGCTGAAGAACAATTCTTACAAACAGCTATTCACAAAGTGATTTTCTAGTGTTCGTAGCCTTGTAACACAGTATTTATAGAATAATCCAATTTCAAACCTTCCACGATGTTCTTCAGCTGAGAGCACCACAAAGCACACACTCTTTCACGCTGCCCCCCACCCCGCTCCAACTGCCCCACCTCCATGTTCCCAGTATTACTTGGGGGTTTCAGAGTTAGTGGGGAACAGAGACAGAAGGAACAGGAAAATATGTTGGGCGGAAAACTTCTTCAAACACTTCTTCACACGGAACAGTGACGGCACTGAGGGTCGCTCAGCCTCGCTTGCAATTGCTGCAGCAGTGCCCTCGCACAGCCGCCAGGGGGCGACGCCAGGGGCTGAGGCGATCAGGTCTGAGTGCTGCCCCTCGGAGCCTCTTCCACAGCTCCTGTGGCTCCAAACAGGCGGCACACACAACCCTCCCTGCTCGGGGCTTTCCGAGGGAAAACACAGCCTTGGCTCACAGAAATTCTTCTGATGGAATACTTAGAACAAGGTTAACCTCAAGCTAGGGCTGCTTCGTAGAGCAGGAAGGCAGTGCCATCTCGTGGAGCCTCTGCTGCCAGGCTCTGCTGCCAGGCTCTGCTGCCAGGCTCTGCTGCCAGGCTGTGCGTGCCGCGGGAGAAAAACTCTGCCGCCTTCATTACCTTGGCCTCATGGCCCCCGGCAACCACAGGCATCACCTCTCTGTGCACAGTCATATGCTAAACGCAGTGGAAATGAGAAGGATTTTCCTAAGCAAGCAGAACAGACCTTTGAAGGTCATGCAGTGCAGAGCTCAGGCTGCAGTGCAGAGCTCAGGCTGCAGTGCAGAGCTCAGGCTGCAGGGCAGAGCTCAGGCTGCAGTGCAGAGCTCAGGCTGCAGTGCAGAGCTGCACTGTCTCCAAGGCTGCTGCTGCACTGGCGGCTTGGCACCCCAGCACCCACTGCAGAAAGCAGCCCCAGCACAGAGGCGGCTTTGACAGATAGATGTAGCAAGACCTTGTCACCAACAACTGCATTCCAACTGCAAAGCCCTGGGTTTGTGACAGGTGCTGGGCTCCTGCGGGTACAAGAGTGCCCCCCGAGTGAGCCCTCTGGGGGACCCTGACGGACACACAAGTGCTGGCAGAATCTGCGGTGCAGCCTGCAGCTACTCCCCCAGCCCCACCGGGAGGCGCCTGGATGTAACAGAGCATCACCTGCTCCTCCTGCTGTGTCAGTCTCTGTTATTTCAATATATTAGAGCTGAGATATTCAAAGCTGCCTAAGGGTTTGGAGAATTAGATTCGAAATGTTCCGGGCGGCTCTGAAAATTCCTAAGAGAGTGATTTTACAACACCATGAGTCTGATCCTTCAATCCCTCCCTGTGTAAGGAGCACTTACTTAGAGAAATAGCTTAAGTAGTATTGTCTTACAGCCAGATTTGACATTTAGCTGCTGGCCATGCCAGTAGCACTTCTCTCATGCTCTCCAATCCACAAGCAAGCTCAGAATGAGTGAAAGCTACCAGCCTGCCTTTGGGCAAGGTGCCCCAGGAGAAGAGAGGCCCTAGCTGGGAGCTGCCGTGGCTGCGGCAGACGCTGGGTGCCTGTAAGCACAAAGCAGGCTCCTCACACACCACCGTGAAGTGGGGACACTTGGAATGTGTCTGCAGAAAAATACACCTTGGTTTGCTTGCCTGCTGCTCTGCTGTGGGGCTGCACAAGCCGCAGGCTGCTCTCTCAAGTGCACTAACCCTGTCACTTCCCAGAAGTGATTTCAGCAGCTTTGGGCTGCCAGCACCTTGCCACACCTCACCGACTGGTGCACATGGACCAGCATATTGCTCCACCGCGGCGGTGCCACAGCCTGCAGAAGGAAACCAGGGGCTCATGCAAGCATGGCTTCAGTTCTGCTGCCCTGCTGGGTGCCACACTGCACCAAGCCAGCCAGCCACCTGCCACAATCTTAGTCTGGTGTACAAACACCAAATCAACCCTGATTAATAACATCCTTGGCAAGTTAAGCCAGGTGTGAAGCCAGCACTTCCATGAGTCTCCTACAGCCAAGCATTGGAACAGCTTCACTTCAGGTTACCACTTGTGACACCTTTCATTGGTAAGTGGGTGCCTGCTCCCTCTCCCTGTCGGCAGCCAGGCTGCCCCCGGAGCTTCCAGCTGCACACAGCTCAGGTGTGCTGGAGGAATCTGCTTTGTCATTTGTCCCTGTGTGAAACTCTGGATGTTGTCAGCACTGCATCTGCTTCAGCAGCACCTAGAGGTACAGCCTGGTCACCACCACACCAAGTACAGTCCCTGCCTCCAAGAAGCTAATTCACAATGAATAATTTAGCTGACAAACTTAGTCTGCTTCAGAAGTTCCCATGAGCAGGTTTCAATTTCTTCAACCATAATCATTAGCCAAAATATGCAAGAATAAAGATAGGGTTGAAGAGGTTGAGGGGAAGAAAAATGAGGGGGAAAAAGAGGGGATCATACCTGTATTGCTGGGTTGCACAGCATGACTTCAGGTTCTCAGCTTCTGTTCCTTCTACTCAAGGGAAAAGCCTCTGCAGACTGCAAAAGTAGCCCAGATCAGAACTAAAGAACTAATGTACATTTCTCCACTTTCCAGTACAAGTACAAGGCTGTCTTCTTTAATTACAGAGGCACCAAAGTGCCTGCAAGGAGGGGTGGGAAATCCCACTTAGTCCCTCTCCCAGATGCAGAATTCTGCAGCAAGTTCCCCACAGTCTGTGCATCCAAGTGTGTGATCCCACTGCAAACACATAGTGGGCCCAGCCACCAGCTGAGAACAGCTCACCCTGGACAGAGGGTTGTCCTCTGGTGAAGTGCTGCTGCATTCTGGCTGAGGACAGCCACACCTTTGCTCAGATGCCTCCCCTAAGTGCTCTTCACGCCCCAGCTGTGACACCTGGGATGACTGAAGGAGGGAGCTGGTCCAGGCTAGAGGAGGAAACAGGGCAGGAGCTAGTGCAGTGCCTACCACCAGCTGCTGACCTCCCCACACTTGTGCCACACACCAGGGATCTGCCATGCTCTCTATGCCTTTCTTTGACTGAAGATGAGCATATGGCACCCACAGGACTGAGTCAGTGACTGAGAACTGGCTCCCTGACCCAGCTGGCCTAGGTTGAGCAGCAATCAAGGTGTTTCTGGCAGCTGGTGCAGAGCTCTGTTTGGGTTTAGGATGGCATCCTGCTGATAACATGCAGATGCTCCCAGTGTTCTGGACAGTGCTTACACCAATCCAAGGTCTTCCTAGCTTCTCAAACCACCCTGCCAGCAGAGGCTAGGAGTGCATAAGAAGCTGGGAGGGAGCTGACCCAAACCAGCCAAAGGAGTATTCCAACCATGAGTACACTGCCCAGTATGTGGACTGGGGGAGCTGGCCAGGGCCACTGAGGCTTGGGGTTTGGCTGAACATGGATCAGCAGGTGGTGAGCAGCTGCACTCTGCACCCCTTGGTTTGTACATTACAGACCATTACTGCTGTTACTGTTTCTCTCATTTCCCCTTCCTTTTCTGGCCTACTGTCACTTTTTCAGTTGTTTTTTTTTCCCCCCTCACTTCTCTCCCTTATCCTCCTGAAGCAGGAGGAGAGAGCAAGGTGCTCTATGGAACTTCATTGCCAGCTTCATTGCTACCATGACAGCAGATTTTCAGAGTGAGCACTGGAGCAAAAGGTGCCCACCTGCAGCACAGATGTAAGCAGTGTCCCCACTCCCTGCCTGCCCTGCAGCGAGTGTGGCAGCTGGGCTGCTGCTGCAGGAGTGAGCAGGAGCAGGAGCAGGCTCTGGGCTGCAGTAGCAGGAAGGTGTGACAGGCTGCTCTCTTTCTTGGTGTGGGAGGGGGATGTTTGTGAGGTTAGCAGTGGGGATCAAACATGGGGACCAGTCACAACTTACATCATTTACAAATTCGTGTTCTACATGTCTCCTTTGGAAAGATGATGTCTGAGGCAGTAATTGTTCAGGATTGTCTAGAAGGAAGCTTAGCAACCCAGGTACCTCCCAGGCAGGCAGCAGCTGAGTCTGCTAAGGACACAGCTCTGTATGGAGCTGTTTCAAAGACAGAAAAGATAACCAGACAAATCTGCCTTGGAGGCAGGACATCAACAAGGGCATGAATCCCTGACAGGTACCCGCTCCGGTCTGCCTGGAAAGTGAGTTACAAGCCTCTGTGCAGCACCTCTCAGGCAAGCAGCCTACTCGGGTCTGCCTAGAAAGCAGGTCAGCTGCAGACAGACCTAGCAGGCACACAACCCTGCTGCTCTGCCTCTCCACACCTTCCAAGACCCCAAGACAAGGATTCCAGTGTAGTGACTCTAGCAGAAGGCCATTATCTCCTGAAAGACATCCTTCCCAGTGCAGCTGCTGCAATGCCAGAGCACAGGCTCTGTACCAACTCACTCTTCATGCCCGATGCAAGAGCAGAACTCCTCTTCACTGCACTTAATAGAAAGGGAAAGCTTGCTGTGTAAGATTTAGCAGTGGGTTACTAGAGAAAGCAAAGTGTCCAAAGGAACAGGCAGGTACAACTGGAAAGGAGCAAAGTGGCGGCAGGCATAGTAAGAAATGTCATCTGCTCCAGAATGAATTCATACATCTTGCATTTCTAAAGGATTACAAGTGGTAACACCCTCCCATCAGCAAGAGCTTTAGTGACTGGCTGGAGAGCAAGAGCTGACTTTGCAGCCAGCAGAAGGATGGCCTGGGTGTCCCTGTCAATTCAGACAGCTCTCCAGCACGCCTGCCCAAAGCAGCACCTCCAGTTTTCTCCATGGCAATATTGGCTGCTTATGGATGCCAGGACATCACACGAGCCAGCAGCTCTGCACCAGTGCCAGAAACACTGCAGCAGTGTGTGCTGGTTCACAGTGGAACAGGAGTCTGGGACACAGAGAGGTCAGCAACAGCCTGAAGAAAGGAAACTGTGGCTCTGCTCAGCAGCTGCTCCTTGTGGCCAGGTTGCATGTGTGAGGAAGCTCCATCAGCCTGTGCTCTGAGGGAAGAGTCCTGGGCCAGCACTGGGCCATTCCAGCCTCCTGGGACCCTAGAAGGCAGCTCAGAAGCTCTCCTTGCTTTAAACAGAAGCATGAGAGATCTACAAGGCTCCAAAAAGTGCCGCAAGACAGACCCTAAATTGAGCACATTGCAGCGGGGCAGATCCAGGTAACCCGAGGCAAAAGGCAGCTGTTTAAAGGAGAAGAGTCTGCTCTGATTCCGAGCAGCAGAGCCACTGCATACCTGCACAGGCTCTGGCTATGGAGAGCTGCAGGACCACCTGCTCTGCCCGTGGTCAGCAGGAATGTTAATGAGACTGATGGCCCCGCAGGCACCTGAAGAAAGGTCAGGCAGTCTTTGCAGAGGTTTTCCGTGCCTGAGCTTGGCCTGTGGTGTGCAGTCTGTAACACAGAGAATCATAGAATCATAGAATGGTTTATGTTGGAAGAGACCTTAAAGCTCATCCAGTTTCAACCCCCACTGTGCCATAGGCAGGGACCTCCCACTAGAACAGGTTGGTCAAGACCTCATCCAGCCTGGCCTTGAACACATCCAGGAAGGGAGCAACCACAACCTCCCTGGGCAACCTGTTCCAGTGCCTCGAAGAAAAAGACTTGCCACAGAGCAGTCAAGAGAAAAGGTCTGTAGGCATAAAACCACACAAATGAGCTCTGCAGTGTCTGTGAGAGTGCTGCAGCCAGCACAGACCCTCCCCTCAAGAGCCCAGTCAAAGCTCTTGTACATGATCTTCTCTGCACTGATGAGCTCACACCAAGGCACTGGCATTGTTCCAGCTCTGCTCTGGGAAGCCTGCAGACTGTGTTTGCCATAATTCACCTAGTAGTTATCACACTTGTTGTTCTTTATTATTATTATCCCAGATCCAAAGGATGGTGGAACAGAGTCACCAACAGCTGTGGATTTAGGCTTCCAAGATGCTCTGCGCCATGCGTTGCAGAGAAAATCCTCTTTTAGAAGATCATTGTCTGGAATTTTGTTGTATTTTTTCCCAAATTGTGACCTTCTCCCCCTTCCCTTTCAGGTTTCACTGGTAGCTGACTAATGGAAGTTTGCAGAAAACTTTTCACACTCCTACCTAAAGCCAGACAGAAGTGGTGCCTGCCCCCACTGCCTCAAATGGGAGCAGAGGCAGGGATGAGAAGATTTTGTTCTGAGCTGCCTTTGCCACATTCTGCTGCTGGGACCAGAGGAGATCCTGAAACACCTGAGAGATATCTAAAGGCTGATGGAATTGTTCAAACTGAAATAGCCCCCCAGAGGCTGTCTGTCCCCTCAGAGCAGAGCCCCCAGAGGCTGCTACTGGCAGCCCATGCCCTCTTCACTGCCACAGGCTGCTAACACCTATTTGCATTACTTCAAACCTTTCAGGCCTTTGCAAATGCTGCTCTGTGCTTAGGTGGGTCTCAATATTTGAGTTCTGACTCTCACACAACATTTTTGCATAAGGGTGTCATAGCTTCAGACAGAACTCAGGAAGTTCCACCTAAGCATAAGGGAAGACTTTCATGGGAGGGTGATGGAGCTCTGGAGCAGAGAGAGGTTGTGAAGTCTCCTCTGGAGACTTGGAAGAGCCACTTGGATGTGGTCCTGGATGCTGCCTGCTCTGGGTGACCCTTCTTTAGCAGGGGGGTTGGAGTGGGTGATCCCCAGAGTGATTCTGTGGGTGCCCTTGTGGAATCAAGAGGCTGCTGTCCTGGGGCATTCCAAACTCCCTTCCCCTTCCTCCATCAGCAGAGGATTGAATGGGGGAAGATAAAGATGTGAAATTGCTTCCCCTTCCATATTTTTATAATTCCTGCCTCATCAAATTATTATCAATCAAATCAGGTGCCCAGTGAAAACCAAACAAGGCCAGTCTGTTCTTGCACTGGGTGAGATGGTACCAGGCAGTGCTGGCACCAGGCAGTGCTGGCATGGTGTGACACTGCTTGCCCATGCCACATTAGCAGCTTGCATATCTGCCAGGCTGCACTGGGAAAAGTGGCCCACAACAACTGTTTCTGTCCATGGCACTGCAAATGTGGCTGTCTGCTTCCTAACAGCCACTGGAAGCTGAAACAGCTTTCTGGCTTTGTACAAACACACACACACCTCTGTGCCACTCCACTCCAGCTGCTCCTACCAATACTGAGAACAGAAAGGAGTTCACCCTCATGCCCCTCCAGTACCAGTGCAGTAATCCCCACAGGAGCTTAATACTGGCCTGCTTGTGATCTCAGCTTGGAACCAAAGGGGTTGCTGACCAGTGAGGACCAGCTCCTGCATTCTGCCTTTCGAACACTGAGAAATCCTGAAGTGACCCTAAAATGTGCCCACAGCTCAGCAGCTGATCATCATTCTGTCTGTGCACCGTGGTTATGGTGCAGAGGCAGATTGACTCTGCTGGTCACAGTGAAGCCAGTTGTGCCCTGAATCTGACTGACCGGAATTGAATCTGTCCTCTGAGCTAATCTGAGATGTGGAACCATGACTACAGATGCTTTTGTCAACACGAAGCCTACGTGTTCAGCTGAAGCAAGAAGAATACGCTGAAGTACCTAAAGAATGTCAGGGTTTGAGTCTCTTCATGGGAGGACACTCAAAGCTAAGAAAAGAGCCCATGCAAACAACTTCAGCTGCAGTTGTACTACAGAAGCTCCAGCAATTATACAGTCAATTATATTTCTTTCATGGGTTTTGGATATCTTTGTCAGCTCTAAGCACTTGAAAGCAACTGCTGAAAATACATCCTTTAAAGTATCTCCCAAATCTTGTGTGCCATACTGCTCTTCAGAGAAGTACATTGTAAAGCTACAAGCAGGATTTTAAAAGAAAAAGCTTTCTTTTCAAGACCTAGGAAGCGTGAGGAGGGGAGGGTGGAACAAATCCAATTTCCATGAGCACTGTGAAGTGTTTGCCATAGTTGCTACAGAAGCGGAGGATTCTACGTCTCGTCTTCCTGCTCCTGATTACAGCAGCTAAAATCCAGCTGCCTTTCTCAAGCAGCATTCCACCTTCACTGAAAAAAATAACCAGGCCCTGATGCATGCCCATTTAATCATCTCTCTTCTACTCTTACACTGCTCAGGGACACAGGGACTCTGGGGAAGCTGGAGACACCAGGCTGTCCACCAGTGCTCCAAACTGAAACAGATCCAGCCAACCACTGGTGTCTGAAAAGGCAAAGCCCTGGAATGTGGGGTACTGAGGCAACACAGGGCCTGGTCAGCATGCTGGCAGCAGCTGGAGGTGGGCAGGAAGCTGTTGGTACACTGCCGTGAGAAGACCTCAGAAGCCCATGACACTGCTGGGTGGTGCTTCTGTAGGGAATCAAACCTGGAGAGGGGTCTGGGGAACAGGGCTGGGGAGCAGCAGTGGAGGGATCTCAGCTCTTTTAGCCTGGGGAAAAGCAGGCTGAGGGGAGACCTCATTGCTCTCTCCAGCTCCCTGAAAGGAGGTTGTAGCCAGGTGGGATTTAGTCTCCTCCCTAGTCTCAGGTGATAGAGAGAAAGTGGCCTGAAATTGTGCCAGGGGAGGGTTAGGTTGGAGATGAGGAGAAAATTATTTACAGAGAGAGCAGTCGGACATTGGAAGAGGCTGCGCAGGGAGGTGCTGCAGTCACCATCCCTGGAGGTGTTCAAGAAACGTGTGGGGATAGTATTTTGGGATGTGGTTTAATGGCCATAGCAGTGTTGGGTTGAAAGTTGGACTGGATGATCTCAGAGGCCTTTTGCAACCCAAGCAATTCTATGGTTCTAGGAAACAGAGCTGATCTCAGCAGTATGTCTTTGGGAATATTGGGTTCCCATGGCAGAGCCACCCCTCAGCAGCCAGCCAGTGCTCAGACACAGGAGCAACCACAGCTGGCCTTGAAGACCTGGATTTTCACCAACGTGTGGACTCCCAAACAGGTTGGCAAAGGATCTCAGCCTCCAAACCACTCACCACGGCTGAATGCTACAGACAGCATCTTCCCAATCAGCAGCCAAGCTGGGTTAGGGTGGACTGAATAAGTACTGAACTTGGGGAGCAGGCAGGAAGAACTCCAACTGCATTCAGCTTTGCTGAACAAAGACTCTGCAAATCCTGCTTGCAGAACATTCTGGTTCCGAGGGCAGCAACTGTCCTTATATCATTTCAGTTTGACAGAGGAAAGAATATGCCCTGTCATCATCCTGCTGAATGCAGCCACCATCAAGAATTACTTCTGAGGCAGTTAATAACAACTTTGAGAGTACCAGCAGAATCCTGTAAAACACCACTTAGGGTTGGCAAGTTTAAATGGGTATGAAAGAACAGGTGAATAATATATTGGGATTTGCCTCCGTGGGCAGCCAGAGCAGAGAAAATTACTGTAAGACAAATTTTTTTGACAAAAACTCGAGATAAACAACTCAGCTTCCTTTTGTCAAGAGCGAGAGAGTGGGTGTATAAATAAAATGCAGCAGGCAGGGTGTCTCTGGAGCCTAGCAAGGCCCCCAGCACGCTGCAAACTCATTAACACACCGGAGAGTCACGGCGCAGATCAATTCAGATGGAGAACAGAGACTGGGAGTGAAGAGAGTGCCAGTGAAGAGCTGAGTGTCATGCTGAATCTGGCTGGGTGGAATATCAAGAAGGGACTTGTTAGATCCCACATTAATCAACTACCAGCAGTCCAGGGCAGTGCTGGTCCTGCTGCTCCTCTGCCTGGGAAATTGCACTACAGTAGCAGATTGCTGGTTCAAGACATCTGGAGGATATTTACTAACATCTGGAAGGTTCCACATCCCAACTGATGTGACTTACAGAATCATTGAATGGTTTAGGCTGGAAGGGACCTCAAAGCTCAGCCATTTCCAACCCTCCTGTGCCATAGGCAGGGACACCTCCCACTAGAACAGGTTGCTCAGGGTCTCATCCAGCCTGGTCCTGAACACCTCTGGAGGGGAGCAGCCACAACCTCCCTGGGCAACCTGTGTCAGTGTCTCACCACCCTCACTGCAAAAAACTTCCTCCTAACATCCAGTTTCCATCTCCCCTCTGCCAAACTTTGCCAAACCCATTCCTCCTCATCCTGTCATTACCAGACCTTGTCATCAATAGTGCCTCCCCAGCCTTCCCAGAGCTCTCTACAGAGCCTGCCAGGTCACTCCAAGGTCTCCTGGCAGCCTTCTCTTCTCCAGGCTGCACAGCCCCAACTCTCTCAGCCTGTGCTCACAGCAGAGCTGCTGCAGCCCTCTCAGCTGCATCTTGGTGGCCTCCTCTGCACTGGCTCCACCACTTGCATGTGCTGCTTGTGCTGGGGGCTGCAGAGCTGCAGACAGTGCTGCAGGTGGGGTGTGAGGAGAGCAGAGCCAAGGGGCACAATCCCCTCCCTTGCCCTGCTGCCCACAGCTGCTCTTGCTGCAGCCCAGCACACAGTTGCTGTCTGGGCTGCACTCACACTGCAGCCTCATCTTGAGCTTTGCACCAGCCCAGACCCCCAGGTCCTGTTCCTCAGGGCTGCTCTCAGCCATTCCCCACCCAGCCTGGAGTTGTGCTCTGGATTGCACCCACCCATACCCTTGGCCCTGATGACTATCATGAGCTCCAGGCTGCAGGGTCAGGCAGCACTGCTGCCCTGTGAGCACAGGAGCCTAGCAGCACCTGAAGAATCCCCACACGTGGATGCTGCCCTGTCTTTGGAATGTTTGCCGTGGCAGTATCTGCCAAAGGCAAAACACAACCCACAAAGCCTCAGTGGACAGTCGGTGCTCAGAATTGTGTCCTGCAGATCTGTGCTGCTTTTGGCTGCACCAGCTCGGAGCCTTCCCATGAGTGTAAGCAAGGCTGCCCAAGGAAACCAACAGCTGTGTGTGTCTAACGGCTCGGGGGGAGAGACCAACCAAGGGTACACAGCATGTGTCAGGAGAAGCAGCGGGGTGAGAGGCAGGAAAATAGGCACCCTCTGATGGCAAAGGGACGCTTGTGTTTGCAGGATTGCTCTGTACTTCTGCTCCCCAGTCAACAAGTGGATAGAGCTGCAGCCGAGCTGCTCTCCAGCTGCACCATGACGCCATCCTCCTTCAGCTACTGCACTTCTGCAGGGCATTTTCCTCTCTAAATGTCTTTTTAAATATATATATAAATGAACCAATTTGGGGTTATACTTTCTATTTAATGGAAATACATTTGGAAGGCTTTTTTGCTGTGACCATAGACTTTCTGAGCGGCTAATTTAAATTTGTTCCTTTTGATATCTCTAATTAATTCACCCTTCTTGCAGGTATTGCTTTTCCAAATTGTCTTCTTTCTAATTCTCCTTTCTTTTGTGCTCTTCCTATTAACGCCGTCCTTCAAACAACAAAGGCAACTTCAAGACGTGCCAGCCACTAAACTGCCACCGTGCTTCATAGCCCCAAGCTGCTGATTGCTGCTGAATGCCTCCTTACAGGGGCTATCAGATCCTTTCTCCCTGCAGCAGGGTGAATTCCAGGCAAGATCTTCTCGCGGTGCCCACAACACACTGCCTGCTCTTCTGCCTGGCATTCCTGCAGCCCCGTTCCTGCTTGTTATTAGCAGTTCTGCCAACTGTGAAACAACAGCAAGCCTCTGCCGCTGCCCCTTGCTCGAGGAATATGCTCTGCCCAGCACCTGCATTAGCATTATCCCAGTAGGTAACCTACTCATTCAAGTCACCAGCATTTGGGCCTTTTTACAAGTCTCCTCATCTGGGAAAAAAAAAAAAAAAAAAATCCTGCTCTACTTTTCCAAAGTGCCTTGAAACAAAGCAGGAATGCTTTGGCCATCACTTTATCCTTAAGCCCTGAGATAGCCCCGCTGTAACGTCAGTGACGGTGGCTTTGCTTCACCCCGCAGACACAGCACTGCTTTCTTCCTGAGCCATTCTGCTGGCTTAGCCAAGAGCCATACCTGCTGATTGGGATGGCACCGGCACTAGCTTTGTCTGGGAGCTCTTTTTGCTGAGAGGGTTTGGGGTTGTTTTACTTACAGTAATAAAAACCCCAAAGAAACGGAAGGCAGAGGTAAGCAAATGTCTGGGTGAGGATCAGCTACCTACAGTGCTCGGCTACCAGAGCAGCGAGGGCGAGACTCAGCCTTCCTTAGAGTCCATGGGAGTTTGGTCCTTGACTTCAGCCGAGCTCCAATTTCACTCCAGCAGTACTGTACGTGACTGAATGGGAGAGTCCCCCGTGGGAGCACAGCGCAGGCTCACCTGGGACCTCCTTTCTCAGAAAACTAAAAGCAGCACTAAAGGACTGGAATCCTGCTCCATTCACTTTTCAAAAGGTTAAGCAGGAAAAAGAGAGAGCTATGGAAGTTAGAGTCATGTACCAAGGGAAAACTATCGCTTGCCTGACTCTGAACACAGCTTTCCTCAACACCTGATAGCGAAGGGACACATCCTGCTCTGCCCTCCACAGGAACTTCTTCGGATGGCACAGCACACACCTGCCGGCCCAGCCTCCTGTTTCTGCAGCCTTTGCTATCAACGCGCCTCAGCCTGGACATCACAGAGTCATGGAACGGTAGCGGTGGGAAGGGACCTCCAGAAAGCATCTGGTCCAACAGCCCTGCCAGAGCAGGATCACCCAGGGCAGGTCACACAGGAACACAGCCAGGTGGGTTCTGAAAGTCTCCAGAGAAGGAGACTCCACAACTCTGGACAGCCTGCTCCAGAGCTCTGTCACACTTACAGTAAAGTTTCTCCTCACGCTGGAGAGAAACTGTGTTCCAATTTGTATCTGTCGCCCTTATCCTGTCACAGACCACCCCTGGGAAGAGCCTGGCCCCTTCTTCCTGACACCCAGCCCTAAAATACTTGTAACCACGATAAGAACATCTCTCTGCTGCTCTTCTCTGGACTGAACCAGCCAGAGACACCAGGTCTCTCAGCCTCTCCTCATCAGAGGTGTGCCAGTCCCTTCATCATCCTCACAGCCCTCTGTTGAACGCTATCCTTGTCCCTCTTGAACTGGGGACATGAGTTCATTCTATCAATATTTAGTTACAGAAGTCACAAAAATCTCAAAACCGTCATCCAGTGGGGGGG